>VMDO01001391.1:0-211870 GCA_007922755.1 Pedetes capensis
ATAAAAGGGGGGGAGGGAAGATAAGAATGAGGTCAATATAAATGGACTAGAAATCGCATGTAATTGTTCTAACAAGATAAAAACAAAGACCACTACAGGAAAAGTTTCTATCTTAAACAGAAATGGAACCCAAGGACATATAGAAAAATACTACATAGTAAAAGATAGAGAAGACTTGGATGGGAAACTTAGATGGGAACGGGGGGACGGGGGAAACATAGGGGAGGGTAAGGGGTAACCTATATGAATAATGTTTATCAAATTACATATATGAAAATTGTCACAATGAAAAGCATGTCAAAATGAATCACATGATGTACATTAAAATTTTCTAATAAAAAAAGAAAAAGATGGTGTTATATAACAAAGCAAAGTGTCATAATATTCTGCTAAGAATATGGATACTGTCCATGTGGCAGATTTTTTTTAATGCTTAAATTGAGTGCAAAGAAAAAGTTTATAAATTTTAAGTGTAAGGTTTTATAATTTTTTCAAAATGAACATACCCAAGTATATACTCAGGTCAAGAAACCATCAAGAACTTGACACAAATAAAGTCAATATTTTAGTGTTTTGTTTCTGGCCTCCTTCACTTGGGATTATGTTGATGAGATTTATCTGTATTGCACAGAGTTGTGCATGTTACATCTGTATAGTGTCATTGAAGACTATAATTAATTAGTATTCCATTATGTGAATATACCAAAATTATTTTTCATTCTATTGTTGATGGACGTTTGGATAAATCCCAATTTTGGGCTATTATGCAAAGTGCTGCTATGGACATTATTCTTTCTGTCTCTTGGTGAACATATGTGCACACATCTTTTATGTGTATAAGTCATATGATAGGCATATGTTTAGCATTAGTAAATGCTACCAAATAATTTTCTATATATTTGCTTCAATTTATACACTCACCATCAGTATATGATGGTTTAAGTTGCTGTGCATTCTTACCAACAGTGGATATATTTTGAGAGTATTCAGTAGTATTCATTATGCTTTTAATTTTTATAATCATGATGCCTAAATTGTGCATCTTAATTGCTTACTCTGGCTTTCAGCCATACCACCGTGGCATCTGATCTTGTCAGATCTTGGAAGCTAAGCAGGGTTGGACTTGCTTTGTACTTGGACAGGAGACCACATAGGAACACTAGGTGCTGTAGGCTTGGGAGTAGGACCTGGCAGCTCACTCCCAAAACAATCAGCCATTGAAAAAACCCTATGAAGAGCAGAGAAGCACTGACAATAGTGCCCAGGACTGGCACAGTGTCTGGGAGTGTTTTTTTCTGTTGTATAGAAGGTTTCTGTGAGCTGGACGTCTCTGAAGGCACCTAACAACACCTGCTTACTTTAATTATTTCCTACATTTTCGATTGAGTTGTCATTCTGATTGTTTTGCAATTCTTTATATATTTTGGATGCAGATCCTATATGCAAATTTATTCCAAGCACTCTTTTAATAGTGCTTTTTGATGGACAGGAAATTTCAGCTTTGATGTAGTCCAGTTTGTAGTATTTTGGTTATTATTAGCCTTATTTGGAAATCTTTGATTTCTCCAAGGTCAAGAAAACATTCTCATTCATTTTCTTTTAAAAGTTTTTTTTATCATTACAGTAAGATTTGTAGTCTACTTAGGATTTTTTTCTTGTTTTGAGAAAGAAATATTTTGTTTTCCATATGGACATCCAATCACTTATATCTGATAAGACCATTTCAAACATTATTTAATACAGCTTAATTTGAATAATAGTATCCATGTTACATGGAATGGATTATATCTCAAATTGTTCTATTAATTTAGCTAGGTTAATGAAATCTTTGTATTAGAAGCTATGAATATTCCTTTTTAATATGTTTCCATATGATCAGATCTTATCCAGGAAACCGAACCTTGCTCAATACTGGCATTACAACTACATTCTCAAACTCATTACATACATATTGAAGACACTAGAAGTATTAAATCCAGAAATCTCTAACATGTAAGCTTATTGGTACAAGTAACACTTATTTTCTATCACCGTTTATAAGAATGTGCAGAAGACATATGAAGTTATTTGAAGAAAACTATCTATCTATCTATCTATCTATCTATCTATCTATCTATCTATCTATGTATAACATTGTTGTTAGGTGCTATTGAGTTGGGGACTGACTCATAGAAACCCTATGTACAACAGAGGAAATACTATTGTTGTGCTTCTTTGCTATTTATGGGATTTTCACTGGCAGATTGTTTTTTCAGAGTGGGTTGCTGGGTCCTTTTAATCCTATAGCACCTAGTGTTCCCAGGGGTCTCCCATCCAAGTACTAATCATGCCTGACCCTGCTTAGCTTCTGAGATCTGAAAGGATCGGATGCTATAGTGGTACAGCTGCAGGAATATATACATATGTATATATGTATGTATATATGTATACATGTGTGTATATATATTATACACACACATATACATATATATATATATATATATAGAGAGAGAGAGAGAGAGAGAGAGAGTCATTCCTTTTATCCATATTTTTGGTTTCAAAGGTTTCGGTTATCGATGGTCAACTGTGGTCTGAAAATACTAAGTGGAACATTCCAGAAATCATTTGTAACTTTTACTAAAAATTTTTTTCAGTACTGGTGGGTTGAGCTCAGGGCTTTCTGCATGCTAGGCAAGTGCTCAACTACTAAGATGCACTCCCAGTGTTTTTTCATATTTTTTTTTTGAGATAGGATCTTATTAAAAGTTTGCAGGCTGTCTCTGGCCTCTAATTCCTGATTCTCCCACCTCAGCCTCCTAAGCCCTGGGATTATAGATATTTGCCTAGGTACCCAGTTTAATACCATTGTTATAGTTTCTTATAATTATTTTGTTAATCTTATTCTGACTAATTTATAAGCTAAACTTTATTGTATGTATGTATGTACTGGGAAAAAATTTTTCTATCTATCTATCTATCTATCTATCTATCTATCTATCTATCTATCTATCTACCTACCTACTTACCTATCTATCTATCTGCAGCCATAGGCCTGTGGCATCTGAGCCCATCAGATCTCGGAAGCTAAGCAGTGACTGGCCTCGTTAGTACTTGGATGGGAGACTGCATGGGAACACCAGGTGGTGTAGGCTTCGGAGAGGGACCCGGTAACACACTCCCCAAAATCAATCTGCTATTGAAAGCCCTATGTACAGCAGAGAAGCACTGACAATAGCGTTTTGCCTATTGTATGCAGGGTTGCTACGAGTCGGATACTGACTTGAGGGCATCTAACAACTATATATATATATGTATATGTATATGTATATATACATATCTCATTTTGTACTATCTGTGGTTTCAGACACTTTCAGAGTGTCTTAAAATATATTCCCCAGGGATAAGAGGGATCTATTGAATACCCCTCCCCCCCAGAAAATCCAGGATGGGAAAATGCAATGATTTTATTTTTTGGTTTGTTTTAATTAAAAAAAAAAAAAAAAAAGAGGAGAGGGGACAGTGACAGACACATGTTAAAAGGAAAATATCTGCAAATCTTATAGTTTTGAAAAATTCTAAATCAGTAGCAAAAATAACCTATGCTATGCTGCTGACACTCTGTTTGCTTCATTGTGAAGTAAATGAAAAGGCAACACACAGGATGGAGATGATTGTTGCCAGTGTTTGGAAAAGATGGCAGACAGACAACACCTGTCTTCTGATGTGGATTGTTGCCAATGTTATCTGGACTAACATCACCGGCAGGCCTAGCACGCAGATCATGGTCCTCTGCATGGCCTTTTACCAAAATCAGAGAGGGCTCACTGGTAGAAAGCCATTAGCAGATCTTCAGCTAGAAAAAGCAGGGCAGTCCTACACTGTCTCATGGTGGAGAAGTGAAGAAGCTTTGGGAGATACCTGGCATAATTTTGAGATGGGTCAACGGGCTTTGCTCATTATGATGTCAAAATTTGCCAACTTGATTGGATTTAGAAGCTCTGTGACATGAGTAAAGCATACCGATAGGTGTGTCTGTAAGGGCATTTCCAGGGAGGATTAACTAAGAGAAGCCTTGCCCTGAATGTGGTTGGCACCATCCCTAGGTTGAAACCTAAATGGAATAGAAGAGGAAAAAGAGAAAGCCAGTTAATACAGGCTTTCTCTCTCTCTTCTTCGTGGCTGCCAAGATATGAGCTGCTCTACCAAACCCTTCCCACCATGATAGAGTAAAACCTCTGAAACTGTGGGCTGAAATAAATCTTCCTTTCTTAAGTTGTTTCTGTCAGGTATTTGGTCACAGTGTTGAAAAGCTAACTTACATGCTCATGTTGTAAGAATCCTGCATACAGTTTTTAATCAACATCCTTATCACTATACTCCTTGGATACAGAAAACATTTTGTTCTTTAGAGGGGCTGTTTCCCCCAAACCCAGCTATTGGTTGATTGATTGATTGATTGATTTCAGTACTAGGGGGCTGAATCCAGGGCCTCCCACTTACTTTGCAAGTATTCTGTCACTGAGCTGCATCCCAGCCCCTGTTTTATTTTATTTTTTTATCTAAAGATATCCCAACATGTCTGCATTCTTTCTTGCAAAAACTTGGTTGAAGCTGGACAACAATTTTGCTAAGGGAAATAGGTAGGCACACACACACAAAAATACTGATGATATCATTTATATGTGGACAAGCTCAAAGAAACAGAATAGCATAGTGGTTATTAGAAGGCTTTCTGAAGAGAAGAACTCCTCTCTGGTGAGGCAGCTCTTGCCAATTAGCAGAATGGAAAGTTAATATGCAATTCAAGTTTACCATCATGTAAAGTCTACTATGGGCTTTATTTTATTTGTTTAATTTTATAATAGGAGTCAGACTCCTCATTGAGATTACTTCTTTGATTATTTAAGAGCAAGTCAAACTTCTTACCAGTGACTGAAGGGAATGTGCTCTCAAGATGTTAATAGGACACTACAATGTACTTTGTACTGAGCAGAAACTACAGACATCTAGTTTAGAAACACAAATGTTGACATGATTTTGATCCACAGTATCATTTAAGCTGACTAAAGATTCTTTTGATAGACATTGCTGCTAAATTTTTATTACTTTCCCATTATGTCTATTTTGGAAAGACAAGGAAAGCATAGGTTATAAAAGAAAGGACAGTACTGTGAAGTCTCAAAAATTTGTTTTGATTCATTTAAAAAAGCAAACTAAGGGTGAAAATAGAAGTGTAGGTTTGGATACTGAGTTCATTTTGGTTTAGAGTTTTCTACTTTGAGTAAAAAGATCAATTTGAACTAATCAGTATGAGTCAGTCACAACAATGCTTTAAATCCTGGCACTAAACTAAAATTTAATCTGCTTCTCTAAGTAAGATAAAGCAATCAAACTTCTTATAATTAGACTAGTGCTTCTTGGAAGAGTAGAAAAGTCAAGAAGTAACCCTGTCTCTGCCCTAAAATCTTAGCACCTGGAACATTGAGGATATGGAGCTCTAATGGATAGGAGAGGGCAGGAGATGGGGAGTCTACTGGGTCTTGGTCAGGAGGAGTAATGCTGCCTTTAACCTGCTACTAGACATGGGTGTATAATATCCTTGACCTAATGGAAAAGGAAAATCCACTCCTTACTTAAAAGATAGGAAAAAGTACCATTAAAGATTCCAAAATATAAAAATTTTCCTTATTCCATAGTCTGACTTTTTTTGCCACTTAATATTTTCACCATTCATCATTATAACATACAGTTTTAAATGCAAGTCTAAGAGTATTTAACTTGTACACAGAATCACTGAAATGACATGATTTGCATTGCATACATGTCTATGTATTTTGTTATTACCAGATTCATCCTCTAGAGTATACCTATTCTAATTGCTAGAAGTCAATAATCTGCTTCTTGATTTACTACTTTAGGGTGAGACACAGTTTTCTGCAATTCATCAAATTGTATTATTATGTGATCTTTAGAAGTCTCATGTTAATGTGTCCATGGAGTATTGTCTTCGTTAATAAAGCTATACCCCTGTCTTTTCAACTTTCAGCATGTTAGCTTGTCTCTCTCGTGCCTTGTTTTTATGAATGTGACGGAAGTAGTCTACACCCTACAACATGCATGACAGCACTTTCCATTTGTGCTTCCTAAGCCTCAAGCCTCCGTGACGACTTGATCTGAACCCAAGAGCTGCCAGGTGGTGATTAACCAACTGCTTCTTCACCTTAAAAACATCTGCATGTTAATGAAAGTCTATATTTGGAACTCTTGGATTTGGAAACTTTAGTCCTTACAAACATACTCATTCCCAACCTCCCTAGATTCAGCCCTAGGAAAATTAGTTCCTATTCCTGTAGGAATATTCTTTATGATAATTATTTTAATTACCAGTCAGAAATCTTTAGGTTGTAACTGATCATAATCAAACTCAAAATTCTTTCTGAATATTAATTGTTGTTGTTGTTAGGTGCCATCAAGTCGGTATCTGACTCATAGAGACCCTCATAGGGTTTTCAATGGCTGACTGTTTCTGGATTGCCTTGGGAGTGGATTGCCAGGTCCTTCTCCCATTTGTGTGGTGTTGGGAATTGAACTCGGGACCTCAGAGACTGCAGTGCAGCGCTCTACCAACTGAGCCAAATCCCAACCCACCTTAATATTAATAGAAGAGTTGAAAAAACAAGTTTATAGAAGCAGCTGGTTCTCACAAACAGCCATGATCAGGGACTTCAGTGCCATCATGAAATAACCTGTCTAATTTCTGATGTTCTGTATGTTACCATCATAATCTCTAAGAGTTCATGAGTTTTCCACATTTTCTCTTCCACCAACACAAAAGATTGACCTACTTTTTCCGTTTCAGTACAAAAATATCCAAGGAAGAGCTTTACTTGGCCCCATTGGAATGAGGTATCCACACTTGAGCTAATCAGCTGGGTCAGGATGGGAATAGGTAAGGACATGTCATTTCCCGAGGGAGCCATTTGAATGCAGTAGTCATGCTAAGAGTGGCACCTCCTTAAAAATTTTTAGAGCAATTTATTCTCTTAGTTCAAAATACATGTAAGCATTATGTTCTTTATACACACCAACTTAAAGTGTAGCTATTAGAGGCAAAGAGAAACAAATTTTCCACTGCCATTTCAAGCCCTTTACTGTTTTTTCACTCTGAAATAACCAGCTTATAGCAGTTAGGTTGATCACTCACTTTAAGAACAGATATCTGGCAGCACTTACTGACTGATACTTTCAACAGGAAACCTCTCTGGTGGTACTGACAACTAGAATTATAAGCATGAGAGTAAATAATATGGGAATGAAAAATACTTTTAACATAATAGACCTCAATACATGTTTTGGATATAGAGGACAGTAAAATGTCCAAACTGGAATTAGAATCACTTTGAAACATGATGGCTATCAAATAGTTCACTAGCATAATTTTTGACAACCTGATTGGTGTGTATTATGAGTGATTTAATAAAATTACATGAATTGAAAGACTGGCATTTAATCTCAGCATGTGCACTTTATCAGAGGCAATTTTTGATACCTTTCAAAGGAATTGACACAGACTAGAGTTTGAATCCCTTCAGTTAGTTTTCTGCCACTCACTGACTTTTATATTCTGATTGTTAAAAAATATAAGAATTACAATTTACACTAAGGGGCTTGTTTTAAGTAAAACCTCAAGACTGAATTATACTTCTTATCAATCTGAATACGAGAAGATGAAATTATTTTTTCTGTGTACTTAGCAGATACCATAGAACTGATTCATTGTTGGTAATGACATTCAATGCATAAATTTGCAGCCTAAAATTTAAAATACATCTTATTAATTGTTGAAAGCCTTCTGGAACTAATGTTTGATTTTGAAAAGCAAGAAACTGTTCTCTGGGTTGATAAATACACATATAAAAAATTAACCAAGAATGGTCAAATGTATTCCCCACTGTTATAATTTTCTCTGCTTCAAAATTTTAGAAAGTCTCTGACTCTAAACATAGGGTACCTAGTGATTTTGGGTAATTTCATGCATGTGTAAGGTGTGACACGTTATTTGTAGAGTTAGCTACATGATCCTAAAATATCTCTTTTGAGGTGTTCTCTTTGTTGTTGTTGTTGTTGTTAGGTGCTTTTGAGTCCGACTCATAGAGACCCTATGTACAACAGATTAAACACTATTGTCAGTGCTTCTCTGCTATTCATAGGCCCTTCTCCATGCCTGTAGCACCTAGTGTTCTCTCATCCGAGAGCCTTGACCCTGCTTAGCTTCGGAGATCTGACAGGACTTGAAACCACAATGGTATGGCTGCAGGCATGGTTTATATATTGGACACTTAATCCTCAATGCAACAGTGTTACCAGGTGGGACCTTTAGAAGGTGATTAGGTTATAAAAACTTTTAATGGATTAATGCAGTTATCATTTGATTGGGTTCCTTATAAAAAGATGTGTTTAACACACCCCTCCCCTTGTCTGTCTGTCTCTCTCCTTTCCTCTCCTTCTGTCTTTCCCTGTTCCACCATATGATGTCTTCTGCCCTGTTGTGACCCAGCAAGGAGGCCTTCACCCAATGTGGCCCCTTGATTTGGACTTCCCAACCTCTAGAACTATAAGAAATAAGTGTCTGTTCCTAATAAATTACTCAGTCTCAGGTATTTATTATTATTATTATTATTATTATTATGTTGTTGTTGTTGTTGTTAGATGCTGTCAGATTGGGTCCTACTCATAGTGACCCTATGTACAACAGAACAAAACATTCCCTCATACTGTGCCAGGCACATGATCTTTTTTATGCTTAAGTGCATGGTGCAAACTCTGTGTCAAGTCAGCTGGTTGAGGGTCTTCTTTTTTTTTCATTGGCCCACCACTGTCCCAAACATGATGTTCTTCTCCAGGGATTGGTCCTTCCTGACAAGCGTCCAAAATACATAAGACACAATCTAGCCATCCTTGCTTCCAAGGAACACTCTGCTTACACTTTTTCCAGGTAGGATCTGTTGGTTCTTTTGGTAGTCCATGGTATATTTAACATTCATCTCCAGCACTATCTTTCAAAAGCATCAATTTTTCTCCTGTCTGTGAGGGCTTGTGTGTTGCTGTGATGATGAAAGATATGCTACTGGTATTAGATACCAGCAGAGTCACCCATTGTGGACAGGTTTCAATTGAGTTTCCAAACTAAGTCAGACTAGGGAGAAGGACATGGAAGGCCACACTGGAAACAATTAGCCCTTGAAAACCTATGAATAGCAGAGAAACATTGTTAGGTATGGTGTTGGAAAATGAGCTCTCCAGGTTGGAAGGTACTCAAAAGACGGCTGGGGAAGAGTTGCCTCCTTAGAGTCTTCCTTAATGATGAATATGGAATAAAGCCCCAGAGACCTACATTTGCTGATGTGACATGACTCAAACGAGAAGGAACAACTGTAAACATTCATTAATAATTGGGATGTAGAATGTATATATATGAATCTAGGAAAATTCTATCATAGCAGCACAAAAATCAGACTAAGACAAATTGTTTCTCAGAGACCTCATGCATACTTGGTTGTAAAAGTAGAGAAGAAACTAGTGTAAATGGGGCTGAATGTTGATGTTCTTGATCAGTTAATAGATAGATGGTAGTTTTCAGAATTAACATTTACCAGTTTTTATTATCAGCTATTGGACCTAAAAAGGCACTGATGTCAGGATGACTTAGGACAGTGGTCCCCAATATTTTTGGCACCAGGGATCAGGTTGTTGTTGTTGTTGTTAGGTGCTGTCGAGTTGGTATCTGACTCATAGGGTTTTCAATGGCTGACTGTTTTGGGATTGCCTTGGGAGTGGATTACCAGGCCCTTCTCCCATTTTTGTGGTGCTGGGAATTGAACTTGGGACCTCAGAGACTGTAGTGCAGTGCTCTACCAACTGAGCTAAATCCCAGCCTGGGATCAGGTTAGTGGAAGACAATTTTTTCCATGGGCCAGGGAGGGGGGTGGTTTCAAGATGACTGTGTAAACACAAATGAAGCTTCATTTGTTCACCCCCGGCCTTGTACCAGTTCAAGGCCCTGGAGTGGGAGATTTTTGTCTTAGGGTATCATGTGTCAACTTTGTGTGACTGAGATTATGGAAGATATGGGAAGGATAGTGAACTCTGTCTATATATTGATACATGGGATAGCCTTGGAGGAGCCCAACTGATATATTTTTCAATGGTTAAATGTTGAGTACAGTGAAATACGTGGGGTGACTGTTAGAAGGAGTAAGCATCCTCTTAAAGACTTTTGCCCTCTTCACTGGCTTTGATGTACCAAATTTAGAGAACACAGCTGTTTTAGATTTTAATACATAATACAAGTGACTTGTAAGTAACCATGTCAAAATTTCCAAGCTTTTCTGATTTAACTTGAAGTTACTAGATGTGAACTTGGGTCTCTACTGGAGGGCTGGAGCCCTGACCTGGCCCAAACACTGGAGGAGGTGAAACATTTCTTTCTAAAATCTTGAGGTCCACAGTGATAACATGCTGTGTTGACTCAGCCACTTTTCTAGAAGGAAAAAGGCACCCAAGACTTTGCCTTGCTGGTGTTTTTCTGGCTGTCACACAACTTCAGTTGAGAGGAAAGTAGCCATGAACACTCATTTGCAGAGTGCTGTAGGTTGATCTAGAACCTCTACCAAAGAAACAACCTGGGACTGTTGTTCCATCTCCACTTCACCACAGACTTGGGGATATTACACTGTGACTTGGTGTCTTTGTTCCCTCTGATTCCCTTCAATTTCTTCTGTTTGTGCTGAATGTGCCTTCACTTATAATGAGAAAGAAGTTCACCTCTACCTTGTGTTTGGGGGCTAATTATTAAGACTGATTAGACTGATTTAACTGATTCTTTCTCTGTCTCAACCTATTAAACTGCCCCCCATCAAAGAAATAAGGAAGAAGGAAGAAAAGGAGAAAAGAAACAAAGAAATTGCATAGTTTACATATGAATATATACAAACCCACATTTTAATAAAATATTTGATTTTATCACATAGAAAACTAGAACTGTAAATCAATTTATGCTAAACTGTGAAGAGTAAATTTGTGAAGAATATTGCTTATAATGCCAACTGAAATTGAGAAAGCTATCAGTGATTTACATCAGCTGGAGTGCTAAGCAAATCTACAGGGCTGAAAGAAATTAGGAAATCCTTTATGCCTCATTCATTGCCAGAATTCTAATTCAGGAACACAAGATCTGGACTACTCTTTCTCTATTTGGCAATGTGTACCAATATTAAGGGGTTAATGAGCTGTGAAAGTAAAAACTCAGCTAATGAGAATATAATGCAACGTAATCCCATAAATCTACTGCAAATACAAATGCGTACCTGCAACTCAAAACCCTCAAACCCCAACATTCATGCTACTTACTATGATTTCCCCCTTCTTTTATTAACCTTTCCTCCAATTCCACTCTCTCTATCCACACAAAACATAAGATTATCTGATGTTACAATTGCTAATTAATTGTTGATGAAACGATGGTAGCCATTCAAAAAATAGAGTGAATACATTTAAAGTATTTGGTTGCAAGACCATCAGGCTAGCTGAAATAATGAAGATTTATTATGAGATTACCTATGTGAAGGAAAAGATATGGTGTTTCACAGAGTGAAAATAGCCGTGTTGTAAAAAAGCTACTGGGCCTTGCTGGAGCCATGATTTATAGAGCCTGTGCTGGAAGGAAGGGCCAGTCAGGCTTCAAGGCTGCTCTGGGGAACGGGGTTTCATGAACTCTTATTTCTTTCATTTTGGGCTGGGGTGCCTCTTATTTCATTGCTTTTGCTTAACTACTATAACTTTGCCCTACTTTGTACATTTTGCTTACTCAAAGTTTCTGCTGACTCATAATTTGGCTCCTTTGTGGTCCTTGTTTCATATCTGCTCTGCTGTCCTAATTTGATCCTGCTATTAATTACAACTCTTCCAGTGTTTCACACTGAAATTCCTGCCATGTTAAAATTTCTGAGGAAGATATTTTGATTGGTCTACAACTACCATGATTCCCAGGTGGGCAGAACTTCTGAATGAGTCAGTTTATAGTGAAGTATCTATTCTAGTTCTATAAAAGATGCACAAGATAATTGAGGTGGAGAAGAGATTGAGGTCCAGGGAAGGAATCTCCATGATTGCTGCCTCAGTAGGGCTGATGCTTAATGTTTTTTCCCTTGTTAAGGTGAATATTGGTATCACCAATGTGGTGCTATAAATGATCTGTTTGTCTTCTTGAAGTCCGATGTTGCCTAGAAATCTGTACAAGTCAAATTTACTTAGAACAAAAAAGACTTCACTTGAATAATATCAATTCCAAAATTTACATTGATAAAATACTTGTCTATTTAGAGTTAATTTAGTTCACATCAGATTTGACTCGTTCATCCATTCCCTTCCCTTCCTTTCCTTCTTTCCTTCTTTCCTTCCTTCCTTCCTTCCTCCTTCCCTTCCTCCCTTTTTTCTCTTTGGACTTTTATTTGGAATTTATCTCATGTGTATTCTGTGTAGTTTGCCAGTTATTTGGTTTTGGTACATACTATTGAAAACTTTTCTTTATCCTTGCAGTTACTCATTGCACCCATGAACTTGCAAAGAACTTCATGTTATTGCTGCCTCCCTTCCACTGTCAATCACTGTGATGATCCCTGGCATGGAGAGCTAGCCGGTCTCCATCAATTTTCTACACCAAGGCTTCTGTAATTTTTTTTGATGGCTGTTTTTCTGGAGGATCATGTTCGATTTGAAAATCTCCAAGTCATGTCAAGAGGGATTATTCTCTACCACTTTATCTGCATAAAATATATCTCAATAATACAGTTTAGTAATAGTCTTAAAGGAAAATATTTTAATTTTATAAGTTATACACATTGTCTTTCTTTGGTCTAAAGTATGTGCCACTTAAACAGTTGTTATTTTTTTTTCTGGATTCAATTACATCTTACTTGAAATTACAAAAATCTATTGATTATTCAGGGCTACGATTTAGCTCAGTTGGTAGAGAGCCACTATGCAGTCTCTGAGGTCTTGAGTTTGATTCTCAGCACCACAAAAGTGGGAGAAGGATGTGGCAATCCACTCCCTAGGCAATCCAGAAACAATCAGCCATTGAAAACCCTATGAGGGTTGCTGTGAGTCAGACACAACTTGATGGCACCTAACAACAACAACTGATTATTCAAGCTATGGCTTGGGCAAAATATTGGGCTAGCCTTCTATACCTTCATTTGTAAAATCAAGATAAAAATTATTTGCATAGACCTGTTTGTAAGGCTAAATAAAATTTAGATGTTAAATGTGAAAATCATTGTTTTATTATAGACAGTTCAGAAATATGCACTTTCTCTTTTCCACTGTAACCCAACTATTTTTATTTTGTACTTGATATTTGCTCTTCTTCCTTCACAGTAATATGATCACATAACATATTGCTCAGAGAAGGCCATTTTCAGTGTGAAAGTTGGTGCTATTATTTGTCCAGGAGAATGTGTGCAAAATAGAACTGTCTTCACCAACCTGGAAGTGTTGTTACCCTATTCCTGGATCCCTTGTTGGTTTGTTTTCAAGGCCTTAGAAATTATTTAAGGGTTGAGGAATCACAGGCTCTTACAGGAATTTTCTGATAATATATATTTTTTGCTCTTCTTTAACTTTTTCAGATTCTTACTTCCTGGTTTGCACTGTCAATCACTGTGATGACTCCCCGCATGTGCTCTCAACCCTCCAGCACCCTATGTTGACTAATTCCATCTCTCAGGACTCAGCACCTGCAATCAGAGATTTTCAATGAGGCTAGAGGAAAGCACAAACCCTTGACATTTAGCACGTATCTCAAATGAGGCTTCAGCTCAGCCAACAGTCCAACTACATTGGCCCTGTCATGCTGCTCTTCAGCTCTCTGAGGGGCTATTTCATATGTTCTCTTCTTAAACACGTCTTTCTTCTATCTTATACATTAAATATGATTTTTATTTTATGAAGAAAATGGAAGCAATTAGAAGGGAGTCTGCATCTTTCTGTCACTCAACTGGTAAACCTACCTGCATCTGAAGACACAGTACCACTATGCTTCCCAGTTCCTGGGAACACACTTCACAGGATATATATTGGAACACACTTCAAAAGCAACACATATTTAGTGTCTCCACATTCTTATATCTCATTTTGTATTTAGTCAGTTTTAATTCTGGCTTTTTGTCTTCTCATGAACTATTATGAGTACCACCAGCTTACAACTACTTACAAATCTACCTTATCCTCAATATTTCTCTTACTTGATCCCTCTATCTCAATTCTCCTTCCACTTCATTCACTGCTCCTTCTGTCTTCTTTTCCAAAGCCTCCTTCTCTGCTTCCAAGAGTCAGACTGCCTATGTTCACATCCCAGATCCATCACCTACTAGCTACTTTCTTAACATATTCTTGCCTCAGTTTCCTCATTTATAAACATGAAAAAGTTTTTATAGTTTAGAGTTGTTGTAAGGATTAAATAAGTTAACCTGGCCAATTCCTTAGAAAAGTGCCTCATATAAAAGTGACAAGTAGGATTCAGTAAACATGCTATTAATTTTTATCAGATGTTAGAATGGACCAAGGTTGTTGTTGTTGTTGTTAGATGCCATGGAGTCAGTATCTGACTTTTAACAACCCTATGTACAACAGGGAGGGGCTGGGATTTAGCTCAGTGGGTACAGCGTTGTGCTGCCGTCTCTGAGGTCCCAAGTTCAATTCCCAGCACCGCAAAAATGGGAGAAGGGCCTGGCAATCCACTCCCAAGGCAATCCCGAAGCACTCAGCCATTGAAAACCCTATGAGGGTTGCTATGAGTCGGATACCGACTTGACGGCACCTAACAACAACAACAACAACATGTACAACAGGTGAAGGAGTATTGCTACTACTTCTCTGCTATTCATTGGGTTTTCAATGGTAGATTTTTTTTGTGTGTGTGGGGGAGTGGGTTGCCAGATCTGTTTCCCAAGCATACAGCACTCAGTGTTCCCAGGGGTCTCCCATCCAAGTACTAACCAGGCTCAACCCTGCTTAGCTTCTGAGATCTGACAGGATTGGATGCCACAGTGGTACAGCCACAGGTGGACCAAGGTTATGTACTTCATTATCTTCTTTTCTCTCTTTACACTAAGTAAGCTCTTTCAGTCTTTTAACTCTTAAGTTCTATTCAAACCAAATTTCTTATCTCTAGCCATAACCTATACTCTGAGGTCTAGATTCTTATATTAGATTATGTACTTAGAATCTCTACTTGAATGTCTCACAGGTATTGGAATCTCAATATATCTGAAGCAGGATAATTGCCCTAGGTATCACTCCTGGTATTGTCCTTCTCTCACTTTGTTCCTTTCCTAACTGTTCCTGTTTTATTTAATGGTATTGTCGTTCACCAAATTACTTAGGTGAAAAATCCAGGAATTGTCCTCAATTGTCATTTCATGCCATCTGGTCACATCACTTTGTGTATGGATCTTGAATCTGACAAGCTCTTGTTATCTACATTGCTTCCACTTTGGTACAAGCCATCACCACCTCTTGCTCCTCTACAATTGTTTCTCTAGCAGCTACATCCCACCACCTTTCTGCCAAAAACTCTCTACTAGTTTTCAAATTTACTCAGACTAAAAATCACAAATCCAAGATATTAAGGCCCTGATTGGGCCCCCGTCTTCTCTCAGATGTAATATCCTATCAGTGTCTCTCTCACTTTTTCCTAACCAGGAAAAATGCTCAGCTTTTTACTTAGACCCAGTAAGCTTCTCTTATGTGTATGGTTTACTCTTGTTTTTCTCTTTTCCTGTTTGATATGTCTTCTCATATCAGCTTTTTTTGTGATTAAAGTCTTTTTTCAAATATTGCTCCCTACAGAAGCCTTACCCAATGATCCTGTAAAAACTTGTCCTCTCCAAATTCCATTATCCTTTCTCATTTTAATTCATAATATCGATCGTATTTATTTATTTGCTTACATAATTATTTTCTGTTTCTTTCACTAGAATATAAGCTATGTGAACACTCTGGTGTCCAATCCCATCAAATCTCGGAAGCTAAGCAGGGTTGGGCCTGGTTAGTATTTGGATAGGAGACCACCTGAGAACACCATTTGCTGTGGGCTTGGGAGAAGGACCCAGCAACCGACTCCCAAAAATCGGTCCACCATTGAAAACCCTATGAATAGCAGGGAAGCACAGACATAGTGTTTCACCTGTTTTATGTAGGATCACTATGCGTAGGACATCAACTCAACAGCACCTAACAACAACAACAACAACAATCCAGGGATGTGTTGTATTTATCACAGTTTTTCCAGTGGTTATCATAGTCCTGACATATAATAAGCATGCAATAATTTTTTGCATGCATGCATGCATGAATGAATACATTACAACTTTTTGTGGTGCTCTGATTAGAGTCTATGGAATGAGGAGGGGAGAGGAGGCAAAGTTAATTAAAAATCATAAGTTCAAACTAATTTCTTTTTTCCTCTTTCATCTTTAGGAAGAGGGTTTATTGCCTCATTGCTTTTCTATTGCTGGCTGGAAGAATTTAGATTCTGTGTTTTTCTATTAATTTTAGCACATTTTCCTAAATATTATTTTGGTATAGCTTCACAGAGCACAATTTCAGCTACTTTTGCATGAAAATAAAATTATTTTTAAAGCCTTTCAGCCCAATCTTTGGTTTTTAAGTAGTATAACACACACAGGTAATTCACATGAGGCTATATTTTTCTCTGATGACTTTAATAATTTTAATAAATATAAATCTCAAGTGCTATGATGTCTGCTCCCACTTTTTTTGTTTCTTTCTCTATACTATGACTTTTGTAATCAAAAAGCATATATGTCTATTTCCTTGACCTTTTCTTCTTTATGCTGAGTGATTCCCATTTCTATAGTACTGCTTCATGGTAGGTGATCATCTACAGAGCAAACTCTCTGATCTGTCATAACTGGATAAGCATTACATCTTCAAACTTGACAAAAATATTTCCTGACATAGGAAATATTTCCAAATCAGGACTGGCCACTGATTTTTTTTTTCTTAGCCATGACCTCAATTTCAATGAAGTAGATTAAAGAGATCTCAAGAGCATGGGTTTGAGTTTGGTCAACTGGGGCTCAACTTTCAGTCATGCCACTTATGTCTGTGGGGCTGGACAAGCTTTTTAACTTCTTTGAATCTCAGTTTCTCTTTCTGTAAAATAGTTAATGTAGTGCACAGGTTTACTGTTGTGAACATAAGCAATGATGCATATGAAACATCTGGCAAATTCTAGAGAGTAAAGATGTACCAGATACCTGATTGTTTCTTTAGCTATAATTCCTGAAGGTTTTACATAATACCATAGGTGCTATATAAAGTTAGGAAATTTCCACTAGCTGACATTTCCTTTTAAAACTGATTTCACTCTATATTTTTTAGCCGCAGGAGTATAATTTGGTTGACTATCTTCCTCCATCCCCACTTGTGAAATTGCCTAATCTTTTTTTATTTTAGAACAAATGAACAAACAGAAACAATAATATTTCTACAGTTTGAAACTGTTGCTCAGCAGGATCAAAGTTGAGAGTTATTGATCTAGAAAGTTGGAAGAGAAAGAACAAATCTGTAGAGGTAAAACAGATCATGGAAATTGGTGTGGTTGGGTCTTCAGCTGGATGTGGTAGGATATGTGGCTGTGTGGTTTGCAAGGCCAGATGTCATTGGGTTTGTTTGCCACGTCAAAAAGTTGGGATGTCTCTGAAAACTATAGCCAAGAATAGAAACATTTTTCAATGGACTATGGCATGATGAAATTGCTGTTTAAAAATCATCACTGTGGCAAGTGTAAAGACTAGATGTAGGGAAACTTTTGAAGAGAGGAAGCTACCATGGATGTTGTAGTGTGCTGTCTAGATTGATCACTCCTTTTGGAAGAGGGACAGCGCTTATTCAATGACTGGTCCCTACAGGGTGGTCAGCCCCTTTTCCTCTACCTGGGAAAATTCTGAAGTGTTGCCTTGGCTTCAAAGCTCCCTCTGGGATGAGATGAGCCTTTCTTACATGTATGTTACAATTCAACAACTTCTGTCCAATCATGTTTTTCTCACTTACTTTCAGGTATTTTTCTTAATGTATCCCTGAATAAACTTCTTGCATAGGAATCTATTTCAGCAATTCTTTCTAGGCAACATGTCCTGTGAAAGAAAAACAATTACAAGATTTCAAGTGAGAAATGATGAGACCCTAAGTCTAATGACTGGCATATGATAATGTAAAAGAAAGGATACATTTCAGCAATATTCAAGAGGTATACTCCACAGAACTTGGCATTTGTGTGTGTGTGTGTGTGTGTGTGTGTGTGTGTGTGTGTGTGTGTGTTGGGTGAGGGGCAGGAAGTGTGAGGCTGGTAAGCATTGCAGGAGATGATAGAATCAAGGACAACTCCTGTTTCTGATTTAGGCAACTGAATGGTTCTGTTTCTTTAGGTGTATGTAGTGCCTGAGTACCCTCCTTGGCTATGCTTTCCCCCCTCTACTCAGGGTCAGGTGTAGGCCTTGGAAGTGCCTCCTAGTCTCAAGCTTCTGGTCTATGGAGTTGAAATATTTGGAAAAGAAAAGGTAGTATCCAGGGCCAAGGCCAGAATGAAACCAAACAGAAAGTCCATCTAAAGCATCAAACCAAAGAAGTGATACAGAGGGAGGAAACCGAGAAGATGAATTTAGAGTGGAGATCAGGCAGAGCTCAGAGATTCCTTGAGGGAGACAGATCCAGGAAGCTTCTGCTCATCCTATAGGGAAGGAGCTGCTGTAGGTGCACACTCTCAGAACAGCTTTGTACTTGTACTGTAAACTGAAGAAGGAAACACAGGAAGAAGAGGAGGTCTTCCAACTAAGATGAAAAGTTGCAACTCAAAATGTCAGCTTTCGTCAATTTCACCGGCTTACATAAAGCAAGCTGCTTTTAATTCTGTTATTCTTGAGAAGTAGGTCTCATGTTTTCTAAAATAGAAGTCCCAGAAAGTGAGAGATAATAAAAAGGAAGTTTATGTAAACTTAAATATTATAGAAACAAATTACCTGATTTTCTTCCCACAAGTAGCATTACATTATAGAAGAAAAAGAAGGCAACTCTGAGAAATAGTTCACATCAGAAAAATGGGAAAGGAGAGGGAGCAAGAAGCAAGTTACGGTGTCTTCATTACTTTTGTATTACCATAACAAAATATGAGACATAAACAACTTCAGGGAAGAAGGATTTATCTTGGCTCATGGGTTCAGAGATTTTGGTCCATGGTTCCTTGGCTCTGTTGATTCTGGGCCTGTGGTGAGGCAGAACACCATGGCAGCAGGAGTGTGTGGTGGAGGAGGTTCATCTCATGACAGCCAGGAAGCAGACAGCATGATGGAGAGAAACTGAGGACAAGATTCAGCTCTCGCGGGCATGCAGCCAGTGACCTGCTTCCTCCAGCTAGACCCTGCCTCCTAAAGTTTCCACCACCTTCCCACATAGTGCCACTAGCTGGGCACCCAGCTTTCAGTCCCTGAACCATTTTGGGGGGACACTTCTTATCTAAATTGGAACATATGTTTAAAATTTTCCATGAATAGAACATTTAGTATTTGTCAATCTAATCAGAAGAGAAGGAGGTATCAATGTTTGCTCTTCCTCTGATGATTCCTTGAGACTCTTAGGGAAATTACAAAGGTAAAGAGTCAATGAATGTTGTACCAAATAATGCCAAGATTACACCCATGGTGATTATATCTAGATGCTTGGTTATTTATGAAAGTACATAAAATGAAATTAAAAATGAAGTAGAAAACCTCTGCTTTGAAACCTACCACCTAGAGTTCTAAAGAGAAAAAAAGCTAAGATGGAACTGACATAATGGTTTATAGGCAGTTGGCAACTTTTCACCTTAGTCTTTTGATGAAAATTTTTTTTCTTGAGGGAAACATTATTATAAATATGTTTGCTAAGCACACTAAAGACAACTATCTGAAAAGAAGGAAATATATTAAATGTTAGCAGGGTAGCTGGAAAATGAGGATGATTTTTTATTTTCTATTTTTTCTGAAGTTTCCAATTATTCTACAATCAGCATATATTACTTTTATGATCAGAGAAAATACAAATGCACAATGAAAAGAAGAAATCCTGTTTCATTTCATTGTGGGAGAGTTGAGGAAGCAGTGCATTTTCTAATGCTTGTGGCAAAATATTACATACTCATCGGAAGCTCAGATTTGGTTGCGTGTAACCAGGGAAGGTATAAGATGAGAAAAGCCCAGGAACTGTGGCCCTTCTGATGATCACTTACAAGTCAGGTCAACTAGATGATCACGTTTGTTGTTTCTTCCAGCACTAGTCTGAGTATTGCTGGGAAGCTATTTTGTCTGATGTGAATAATATTTACGGTCAATTGACCTTCAGTAAAGATTATTCTCCACATGGGCTATGGGCCTCATTCAATACACTAAAAGCCTTGTGAGGCTTTTCAGAGAAAAAATTTGGACTCAAGACCGTAACAGAAATTCTGCCCGAGTTGCCAGGCTTCTAACCTGTCCTGTGAACTTGCTAGCTCTCAAAACTACATGGAGCCAGTTCCTTAAAAGTCTCTACCTCTCTAATCTATCTATCTATCTATCTATCTATCTATCTATCTATCTATCTATCTATCTATCATCTGTCTGTCATCTATCCATCTATGGATATCCACCCTTCATATCCACCCTTCATATCTGTAGGTTCCACATTTGTAGATTTAGTCATATGTAGATTGAAAATATTAAAAAATTTTGTGCATGCCGAACCTGTACAGATTTTTTCCTTGTCATTAGTGCCTAAATAATGTAGTTTAACAATTCACATGCCTTTGAGATCATATTAGATATTATAAGTAACCTAAAGATGTTTTAAAATAAATGGAAGTTAGGTATAGGTTACACGCAAATACTACACCATTTTGTATAAAGTACTTGAACATATATAGATTTTGATATTTGTGGGGTGTCCTGGAACCAATCTCCATTGGATAGTGAGGGGTGACTCTGTGTTGTGTGTGTGTGTGTGTGTGTGTGTGTGTAAAACATACTTATATAGCTATATAAAGCACATATACTATATACATAAATGTGCACATATACAGACACCTGGCTGATACACCCCTATCTTGGAGCCCACACAGTAACCAAAGAGTAGTTCCTGTTCTTTACCTAGGTCCTCCTGCCTCCTGAGGACCTAGTCCCTCGGTCAAGCTAGCACATGCAGCCAATAGGAGGTCTGACAAAGTCCTTTTCCTACAAGTCAGGATTTCAACAGGGCATTGATGATATGGGATATGGGATATTAAAGTTGACAAAGTTACTGATTCCTTAGGAAGAAAATGCTGGCCTTTGATCTCTGAAAGGATATTGTCTCACAAAGACAGTGTCCCTTCCCCATTTCTCTTTCTGTCTAACCTTTCTGTCCTCTCTTCTTTCCCATTCTTTAATTGTACATGGCCTCACAGGAGGAGCTTGATCTGTCCCTTTGGTCTGGTCTTGTGACTCTTATCTAGAAGGCTTCAGGCTTTGAGCAGATTATAAGTGATGTCTCTCTGCATTTTGCACTTGCTGTTTCTGAAGGCAAAGTAGTGAATGAATGTGAAGGTCTGGGCTCCATCAAAATTGTGCCAGAAAATGAGCCCCCTAGGCTGGAAGGCATTCAAGAAATGACTGGGGAAGAATTGCCTCCTCAAAGTAGAGTTGACTTTCATGATGGGAATGTAGTAAAGCCTAGAACCTCCATCTGCTGATGTGGCATGACTCAAAATGAAAGGAAACATAGTGGCAAGATTGCCACATAGTGCAAGATTGGGCTCGAATGTATAAAGATTGCAAGCATGGAACAGTGCTGGGTAGTGTTTTGTTCTGTTGTATGTAGGCTTTCCATGAGTTGGCTCTCATTCAATGGCACCTAAAAATATATGGTAACATTTTACCATCTTAACCACTTTTAAAGGTATGGTTCAGTAATGTTAAGTAACATTGTTGTGCATCATCTCCACACCTGGCTCTCAAGCACTTGCTGTAAGCAGCTGTCTTTAGCCATTTGATGGGCCAGCCCCTGCTCAAATTGAAGTCTCCCCAATGCCCCAGAAAGGAAGTCTTTCTACTTATGCACTGTACAAGTTTTCCAGGAAACAAATTATCACAAGTTCACAGCTTAAAAACAACAGAAATTTACTACCTTATAGCTCTGGAGGTTGGAAATCTGACACCTGTTTCACTGGGCTATAAGCAAGATGTTACCAAGGCTATGTTCCTTTCTGGAGACTCCAGGAGAGATTTATTTCCCTGCCATTTACAGCTTTTGAGAGGACATTCATGTTCTTTGACTCATGGCTCCTTTCTTCCATCTTTAAAGACAGCAACATAGCATCTCTCTAACCCTGATTTTATCAACGTATTTGTTTCTCTGGCTCTTCTCAGTCTTCTCCCTTCATTTTGAAGGACCTTTGAGATTATACTGAGCCTACCCAGATAAGTTCTCTATTTTAATGTCAGCTGATTAGCACTCTTAATTTTATCTGCAACTTTAATTCCCATTTCCCATGAAATTAAAATATTCACAGGTTCCAAAGATAAAGCTGTGGGCATCTTTGGAGATCATCATTCTGTCTCCCTCAAGCAGCAACCGGGCAGCGATTTCCATCCTAGACAGTAAAGTGGCTTTCCCACCACTTGCTCAATTAACCTTTCTTCACTTGGACAGAGAAAAGATAATCTCAAAATGGGAAAATGAGTTCTAATCTATTCCTTTTGCATGAGTATGAACCTGATTTTGTAGAAACCACATATGAAACTTAAAACCTTTGTAAAGTGTGACATTGCTACTTAGCAAATATCATAGAGTATATCCAGTTGAGAGATGGAAATCTCCAGTTTCTCATTTGATGGGGAAATGAAATAACTTATAAATAATACTCTAGAAAGGGCAAAAAGTCTACGTATTTTTTTTTGTTCTTCTGTAAATGGTTTTAATACTTGAAAATTGCTGACATTTTGTGCCTATAAAATTGATGGCAAGAATGAATAAATAAAGGATTCTAATAAAAAGCTTATCATTTTATGTTCAAAATTATTCTTCACTTTGACTGGAAAACTGGTACAGTTCTAAATCCTGAGATATCCATTGTCTGAGAATACTTATCTCTGAAAGCCGTAATTTCATAAATTACTTTAAAAGAAAGCATCCTGTTTAAATATATCTATGTGGACAGGAAAGAAATATTGAAATACATATTAAATTAGGATTCTACTATCTGATGTGAGTTCTAAGCTACAGAATTATAGACTATCCTTTGTATTTAAAGATGATATAGTCAACTCACCATTGCCAGGAAAGATATTCTAAGTTAATAAAATTGAGCCCCTGCCTTCCCTCCCAATCCCAGCTGTCTTACCAGAACTAAAGGTCAATAAGTCAATCAGACAAAGCAGCTGAGAGCCTTCTATATGCAAAGCACTGTGATTAATTCAGGGAAGCATATAAAAATAGTCTTTCAGAGAGAAGCTTTCTAAGATTATTTTGTGCCATATGTTGAAAGAAAGGTATATATGGAAAGAATATTTCATGGTTTAATTTAGTAGTTATTCCCAAGCATGTTACAAAAAAACAGACTGGGATATCACAAAACTTTTATCATGGGCATGAGGGCTTTATTAATATTGTGAGATGGATAGATGAATGGAAGGTGAATTGATTGATTCAAATCCCAATCAGATTTCCACATTGTAACCAACATGGAACTGACATGTAACAGGCCTTAAATATGAAGGTTAATTTTCTTAACTAAACTATACACTGTGAAAGAAAGTCAAACATATAGCAATACTATGTTAGACACTGCCATTTAAAAAGTATTTGCTGAGATTCTTTTGAACGGTGATTATTATTTAATTGAAAACCCTCTTAAGTTTTTATGAATTTATAAAATGATTTACCAGCCATGTCCAGGATTTTCTATAGGTGTTGCTTTCCAGGCTGTAATTTTTATGAGCCTATTTTATGGGTCAAAGAGCTGAGAGTCAGGGTTACTAGTTAGAAAATCTGGAAGAGTGATAATTATCTTGGGGATAGAGAAGTAATGAATTGGCCATTTAAAAGTTTTGTGTTTTAGAGAACCTAAGAGATATTAGTATCAATGACAACAGACCCAAGTCATGTCCAATTCATAGAGAATATTGGCTCAAGTATTTTATCTCTTCTTACCTTTTAAAAGCCTGTAGCCGTAGCCCTGTGGCATCTGATCCCATCAGATCTTGGAAGCTAAGCAGGGTCAGGCCTGGTTAGTACTTGGATAAGAGATTGCCTGGGAATACCAGGTGCTGCAGGCTTGGGAGACCAACCTGGTAACCCACTCCCCAAAATCAATCCATCATTGAAAACCCTATGAACAGCAGAGAAGCACTGACAATAGTGTTTTGCCTGTTGTACATAGGGTTGCTATGAGTCAGATACTGACTGGAGGGCACCTAACAACAACAACAACAACCTTTTAAAAAGGTAAATCTAAAGCCAATGGAGGCGGTAGCAGTGTCTTGCAATAAAATTTCAACTCAAGGTTGCACAGCATCTTATCATCAACCCCAACCTTAACCCTGAGATTTTGAAGCCAGAATGTGATGTGCTGAGCATTCTTTTTTTTTTCCTGAATTCAACTTTATGTCTATTAGATTTTTTCTGTTACCTTCATTGATAAATGTTGGTGGAGTACAGTGTGCAACTATTATATCACTTTTTGTTACACTTTCATCAGCTTACAAAGTTTATGGGACCTTTTGATTGGTATGTAGTAAATCTTGTATGCAATTATGGGTTATATTCCCCTATTTTTCCCATGTATTCATAAAGTTGCATCATTTACATTGAGATTATCCTCTCCCCTTTTAGTCCTTTACATTATCTCCCTTCCTTTCCCTGACTTCCACAACCTCCACTTCCCTTTGCTAGTCCCCTCCATCATTTTTCTACTCTGCTCATATTTTCCCTTCTTAGTTAAGTTTGATTGTTTGCTTTATATATCTATGTATGTATAGTTTTTTCTTTTAAGATTCAGCTCCCCCATATGAGTGAGAACATAAGGTATTTCTCTTTATAAGCCTGTGTTCCTTTGCTTAAAATGATATTCTCCAGTTACATCTATTTTGCTGCAAATGACGTTATGTCATTTTTTTTATTGCTGAATAATATTCCATTGTACATATGTACCACAATTTATTAAACATTCTTTTGTTGATGGGATTCTTGGTTGGTTCCATATCCTTACGATTGTGAAGAGTACTGCATTAAATATGGAGATGCAGGCATCTTTGTGGTATGGTGACTTGTCTCCCTTTGGGTATATTCCCAGGAGTGGCATAGGTAGGTTGGATGGCAGTTCTATTCTAGCTAGGTTGGATGGCAGTTTTCTGAGGTATCTGCATATTGATTTCCAAAATGATTGAACTAATTTATAGTCACGCTAGCATCCTCACTAGCATTTGTTACTATTTGTTTTGTTGATCTTGGCCATTCTTACTGGAGTTAGATGGAATCACAGTGTTCTTTTGATTTGCATTTCCCTAAGATATAGGGATATTGAACATTTTTTCATGTGTTTCTTAGCCCTATGAACTTCTTCATTTGAGAACCCTCTGTTCATTTGCTTTGCCCACTTGTATACAGGGTTATTGGTTTTCTTGATGTTTGTTTTCTTACGTTCTTTGTAAATTCTAGAAATTAGTCTTCTGTCAGATGTGTAGGATGTGAATATTTTCTCCCTTTCAATGAACTTTTCCTTAAATATGTTGATTATTTCCTTTGCTGTACAGAAGCTTTTTAGTTTCATGTAGTCTCACTTGTTAATTCTTGGTGCCATGTCCTGGTCTACTGGAGTCCTGTTAAGGAAATACTTTCCTATATGTTGTAATGTGTTTCCTACCTTTTCTTATAGTAGTTTTAAGGTTTCTGGTTCTATTTGAGATCTCTTATCAATTTCAAGTTGACTCTCCAGCAAATTGAGAGTCACAGGTCTATTTTCAATTCTCTGTAAATGGATATCCAATTTTCCCAACACCATTTGTTGAAGTGGCTATCTTTTCTCCATTGATCATTCTTAGCCCCTATGTCAAAGATCAGGTGGCTGTAGTTGTGTGGGTGTATCTCTGGGTCTTTAATTTTGTTCCATTGGTCTTCAAGTCTATTTTTGTGCCAGTACTAAGCTGCTTTTGCCACTATATCCCTGTAGTATCATTTAAAGTCAGGTATTGTAATTCCACCTATGCTAGTTTTGCAGCATAAGTTTATTTTGGCTATATGTGGTCTTTTGTGTTTCCATATGAATTTTTTTATTTTTTTCTATTTCTGCAAAGTCTGTCACTGGGATTTTAATGAGAATTGCATTAAATCTGTAAAATGCTTTTGGTAGTATTACCATTTTTACAATATTGATTCTTCCAATCTATGAGCAGAGGAGGTCCTTCCATCTTCTACTATCCTCTGCAATTTCTTTCTTTAATGTTTTGAAGTTTTCCTGGTAGAGTTTTTCAGAGTCTTTGGGTAGATCAATTTCTAAATATTTAATTTTTTGGTGAGCCACTGTGAAAGAGATTGTTGCCTTAATTTCCTTCTCTTCCTGTTCATTACTGGTGTAAAGGAAGGCTACTGATTTTTGAGTGTTAATTTTATATTTTGCTACTTTGCTGAAGGAGTCAGTTAGGTATAACAGTTTTTTAGAGGAATTTTTTGGGTCCTTTAGGTAAAGGATCATGCTGCCCATGAATAAGGATAATTTGACCTCTTCTTTGCCTGTCTGTTTTCCTTTCATGTCTTTCTCTTTTATGATTGCTATGAGACTTTGATCACAATACTGAATAAGAGGAAAGAGTGACTTTTGTCTTGTTCCTGATCTTAGAGAGAATGGTTTCAATTTTTCCCTGCTTAATATAATATTGGCTGTACGTTTGTCATAGATGGTCTTTATGATGTTGTGGTATTTCCCTATTATGCTCATCCTCTCCCAGGATTATATCATGAAAGGATGTTGCATTTTGTCAAAGGCCTTCTCAGCATCAATTGAGATGATCATGTGATATTTGTCTGCAAGTCTCTTGATATGTTGAATTACATTGAATGATTTTAGTATGTTAAATAAGGCTTGTATCTGTGGAATGAGGCCCACTTGATCATGGTGTATGATTTTTTTAATGTCTTGCTGAATTCAGTTTGCAAGAATTTCATGGGGGATTTTTGTGCCAATTTTCATTAGGGAAATTGGTCTATAGTTCTTTTTCTTTGAAGTGTCCTTGCCCAATTTTGATATCAGGCTGATAGTGGCTTCTAGAATGAGTTTGGGAGTGCCCCATCCTTTTATACTTTGTGAAATAGTTTGATGAGAATAGGTATTAATTCTTCTTTGAAGGTTTGATAAAACCTTCAGGACTTGGGCTTTTCTTTGTTAGGAGGCTTCTTATTTCCTTCCCTGTCTCAGTGAATGTAATGGGTGTGTTTCAATTGCTTATGTCATCTGGGCTTAATTTTGGTCCTTCATATGTGTTAGTGAACTTTTCCATTTCTTCTGCATTTTCATTTCTTTTGGGAGTACAATTTGTGAAACTATATCCTGATGATCTTCTGGATTTCATTGGTATCAATGGTATGACCACATTCTAATCTCTAAATTTTATAATTTGGCATTTTTCTTTCTTTCTTTTGGTGAGATGTGCTAGGGCATGTCTTTTTTATCAATCTTTTTGAAGAATCAGCTCTTAGACTCATTAATTCTTTGAATTGTCTTTTGATTCTAATTGGGATATTTCTGCCTTGATCTTGATAATTTCTATCTGAGTACTTCTTTTGGGATTGGCTTTTTATTGGTTTTCTAGTGCTTTAACATCTGTTTTTAAGTTATTTAGTTGGGCCTCCCCTAAGTTATTGATGTAGGTGGTCATAGCTATGAACTTCCCTTTTAGGACTGCCTTTGCTGCATCCCATAAATTTTGGTAGGATGTATTTTTCATCCTCATTTGATTGCAGGAATTTTTAAATTCTGCTCTGATTTCTTTGATGACCCATTGATCACTCAGCAGTGCATTATTTAATCTCCATGAATTTGTAATATTTCTGAGATTTTTCTTGTTTTTGAGTTCTAGATTTATTCTATTGTGATCTGATAATGTATAGGGGATGATTTCTATTTTTTTGGTATTTGTTGAGTCCATTTCTTTGGACTAAAATGTAACCTGTCTTTGAAAAAGTTCCATGTGGTGCTGAGAAGAATGTGTATTCCATATTTGATGTATAGAATATTTTGCAGATATCTATAAGATCCAGTTGGTCTATGGTGCTATTTAAGTCCATTGTTTCTCTGTTGATTTTTTGCTTTGATGACCTATCTCTTGGTGAAAATGGGGTATTGAAATCTGTAATTATTGTATCTGGCCTGGTGTGTTCCTTTATCTCCAACAAAATTTGTTTTTTGAAGCTAGGTGCATCTGTATTCAGTGAGTAAATATTGAGTATCATTATGGTTTCATGGTTGACTGTTCCTTTTACTAAAATGTACTGTCCTTCTTGGTCTCTTCCAGTTAGTTTGGGGTTGAAGTATAAGTCATCAGAAATTAGTGTCACTAGTCCTGATTTATTTTGGTACCCACATGCTTGGTAAATTGTTTTCCAGCCTTTAATTTTCAGCCTTTTATGGTCTTTGTGGATGAGGTGAGTCTCTTGAATGCTGCATATTAAGTTTTTTTAAAAATCCAATTGGCCAGCCCATGTCTCTTGAGTGGTGAGTTAAGACCATTTTTGTAGGGAGAAATTGGGAGGAAATTGGCAAAAACTCCAAAACTGGGAGAACAACTGGTTTGTAAATTAGAAATATAGGGAAAATGAAAGTAACTTGATTGGACATTTGTACAAAACCCTTCATAAATCCCATGAACCTGATAGGACAGTAGGAAAGCAAAGGACTCGAAGCTGATTGGTTTGTGCCATCTATAAAAGAAGCTGCACTGCAGCAGCTCTCTCTTTCTGCTGCAGACCACTGACTAGACAAGAACTCTCTCTAGATTTGACCAGCAACATGGAAGCATCTCTCCTCATGATGACTGAGACCAGGATGACTAGACGGTGCTCTCAAGGCAAGATGGACTACAAGTAAGCTGAGGAAAATCTCTTGGACCCAGCACCAAGAGGCCAAAGCTAAGGACAGTCTCTGGTCCCAGTGCTGGAGGCAGAAGAGCCACCGCTGCCCTGAGGCAGCAACAGAGCTGCAGCATGTAGGCTGCTAACACTTGTTATAGCTATGTACTTGTTTGGGTTCCTCTTGGCCCTTCCAGGGCAGAGAGAGATGATAAAGAGCTGCACAGTCCCCTAAGGTAAAGCATCCCAAGGATTTTCCTTTCTCCCCTCTCGAGGCATTCCCAAGGGCTGCAGGAGTCCACACCCCTCACCTGAGGGTCCTGAGTGAGTTGTATTTAGTTATCTGTGTGTGTGGCCGTACCCCTCCATCTGAATGTCTGGGCTGGACTGGTGAGGAGCACGCCCCACACATTTTCATGGAGAGTAACTATTGAGAGCAACATATTATTCTGCATCGATTTGGTATTTGATTCTATTATTTTTATTCATATTTAACTAGTGTTTTCTTAATTTATCCTCATGTTTATTATTCATTGTTTTGTGCTTATATTTGGGGTTGTCTTCACTTCCATATGTGGTGTTTCATTGAGGATCCTCTGCAATTCTGGCTTGGTGGTCATGAATCATTTAGACAAGTAATGTCATGAAATATTTTGAATTAATCACCTATTTTGAAAGATAGCTTTGCTGAGTACTGTTATCTTGGTTGGCATTTATTCTTTTTCAGGGCTTCATGATGTCTGACCAAGCCTTCCTTACTTTTAGGGCTGTTGTTGAGAAATAAGCTGTTATTCTGATGAGTTTGCCTTTATAAATGAGTTGACACTTCTCTCTTGTAACTTTCAGAGTAAGTTTTTTGCTCCCTGAATTTAGCATTCCATTTTAATATGTCCTGGAGTGGATCTGTTCTGATCTACTCTTTTTGGAGCTCTGGATGATTCAGTTGTATATATTTTTATTTGTTCTCTTAGTTTTCGGATGTTTTCATGTAAAATCCATTGGAATAGATTTCCTATTTCTCTTGTGTTGTTTTCAGCTCCTTCATGAACCACCTGAATTCGTGGGTTGTGCCTCTTCATTTTACTGAAGTCTTCTTGAAAACCTTGATCAAATTGCTTCATCTTTTTTCTTTCTTAGCATCTGAGTAGATATCCTCTTCCAGTTTTTCTCCAGAATTAAATATCCTATTTTCACCTTCATCTAGTCTGGATACTGTAGACTATACTGTAATATTAAGTTGATTAATTTTGCCCTGTATTTCTAGCATTTCTAATAGATTCTTCTTCAGAATCAGAATTGTTTTGGTGAATTTTTCTTCCATGTTGAAAACTTTTCTGTCTAGAGTTTCAATTGCTTTCATCATGGTGTCCTTTAGGTCTTTCAATGTATTTATCAGTAGGCTTATGAATTATTTTGCTGGCATGTCTAAGACTTTGGTTACTTTGAGATTGTCTGTTGTAGTGCTTTATTCTATTGGGGCTTCACATCCATCCTCCTTTTACATTTCTTGTGTTTTTCTCTTGAGGCTTGCCCATTGTTTGATTTGGGTTGCCCAATGTAAAGGTGTTAAAAGTTTAGATTTGACTTTGAATAATTAACTGACAGTACTCTTTAATAATCCAAAACCCCAGAACTGCCCAGCCTACTCAAAGACTGATAGAAAGACAAAGTAAAAAAGAGAAAGAAAAAAAAAAAAAAACAGAAAAAAATCAATATGTAGTATTGATAAAAATAAAAGCAAAAAATCTTTCATATGCACAGAGCAGTGCACATTACATAAACACATCCCCCAAACCATTCATCTCCCTCAGAAAAAGGAAAAGGAGAAAAAAAGAATAGATAAAAGAAGAAAATAAATAACTTGTGTGTACCTATGTATGTAGTATTAACAAATATGAAAATAACCAGGCATACAGAGCAGTAGACATTGTAATAGCAGAACCCCAAAGCTGTTCAAACATCTCAGAGAAGAAAAGAAAAACAAAACAGAATACCCCTAAAAGCAAACAAATAAATAAAACAGAAAGAACAAAAACAATTTGCCTAGCTGATTCAGGCTATATGAGTGTCACTCAGCTCCTTAAGACATTTGTCTTATACCCAGATATTATCGAACAGCTGTCCCACCCCTTCTGATCCCTTTGATTCCTGAGCTGTTTAGCTCCCTACCACCAATTCCCCAAGTGTAGTACCCAGGTGGCCACTCCTTTACCAGCTTACAAGGGTGTGTGTATTCCTGCAGTGGGGTGGGTTGGGCCAGATCCCCAGTCTTTCTCCTTGCCACACCTTTTGCCTAAGGTTCTCATGTGGGTCAGTGTCCCTATTAGCTACAGCTGTATAGTTCATGATTTGTCCCACCAAATGTGGAGCTTTTTCTCTGTGTATCAGGCTCCGTACCTCAATTCATCCATGTGGAAAGAGATTTTCCCCTCATGCTCCCTCCCCTGTAGCCAGTGGATCTGGGGCAAAGGTTTGTGTGCAGACCTCCCACCACAGACACTCAGTGTCCCTCCCGTGGGGATGATGGCAGAAACCCTGCCACTCTCTCCAGCGCAACCTGGCTTCCAGGCTCACTCTCCAATCCCACCCCACCAGGGCCACTGCCAGGGCTGTACCGGCAGGGTGGCAATCATCTCTAATCGGTATGAGGCTTGTGCTCCCCTATGGAACTCACACCACACCGAACTCTCACCACAGACTGTGTAACCAGGTCCAGGGGTGGGAAGATGGAGGGTCTAGTCGCTGGCGCCACACTTATGGCATTCACTGACACTTCTTAGCTTCGGGGCTGATTGGCCAAAGTCACTCTATGGAGTATGCCCTTAGCAATTCATCAGCGGGATGATGGCGGGTCGCCAGGGCCACGCTCCATGGTGGATCTGGAGCCCTGTGCTCCCATGTGGAAGTCTCCTTGCACTGTGTACACTCAGTGCGTTGCGGGCAGGATGATCACCAGCAATACTTTCTCAGGTGTGTCTCTGGCTTGGATTTCCCCTCTAAACTCCTCTGAACTCCCTCCCTGGTCTGTGCAACCTGGGTCATGAAAGTAGAATCGGTGATGGTCTTCTTGTTGGCCAGTTTCAGTTAAGGTGGTAATTTTCTTTCTGTTTGGACAAAGCTCCACGTTTCTGATGGCAATCTCTCCATCCTGCCACACTGTTACCTTCTTCTTCTTTTTTTCCCCTGCAGTTGAAACTTTTTACCTACTTGTGTATATTTTACCTCTCTTATCTTTGTTTTTATTTTTTGCTATTTCTAACTGTTCAGTATAAGGTTTGAACCACTATTTAAGCGCTCCTAATTCTCTAGGTCACAAGGGGGAGTTACTAATCTACCATTTTGACCCCTTTCCTCATGTGCTGAGGGTTCAAAAACTGCAATAAAGCTGATATGGGAGCCGGGTGCAGTGGCGCATGCCTGTAATCCCAGCGATTCGGGAGGCGGAGGCAGGAGGATCACAAGTTTGAGACCAGAGGCAGTGTGCATAATTTAGCAAGACCCTGTCTCAAAAGGTGAAAAAAATGGGCTGTGGGTGCAGCTTAGTGGTCCAGCACTTGCAGAGCATGCAAGCGCGAGGCCCTGGGTTCAACCCCCAGTACTGGGGAAAAAAAAAAAAAAAAAAAAAAAGAAGCAGCTGGGGATTCTGTTTCAATAAGTCAATTCATTCATTCATTCACTCAGCAAATATTAACAGAGGTCTCATCGAATGTTCTTGGTACTCGAAAGTGCGTGGGACCCAGCTCTACCCTGCATAGCGAACAATACCTTTATATGCAATAAGAGAGAAAGTGACAAGGACCACAATTAAGGTAAAGAAGAAGTGGTCAGAGAGTACTATAGAGGAGGTTAGCAGGACTTCTGAAAGCCCATTTAGATATCTGGAGTCATTCATTATAAAAGAGCAGAATAGGGACTTTGGAGTCAGGTAGGCTTCAGTTTGAATTCTACAGTATAAAGTCCAATATCAGATCATTAGCCTCCTAAGCTTTTCTTTGTTCCTGGACATAATGATAATGGTTACATTTCATCTTGTGGGGATCAATAATGCTATTTGAAAGGACTTTAAAGCAAGGTACAGATCCCTCTGATAAAAGAAGAAAGAGAAGAAAGAAGAAAGAAGGAAGAAGAAAGAAGAAAAGAAGAAAGAAGAAAAGAGGTAGCAATTATTTTTATTGTTGTTTTTACATAAAATTGCTCAGAGGTTTAGAATATTTCTTGTATGGGGAAGAAAATTGGATTCATGATTATTGGATTCATGAGATTTCCCCTGCCAGTGATGTGATGGACCTGCCCACACCAGCTCCTGAGAATTTATTGTGACGTTTTCAGGAATTTTGCAAGCCGTTTGTTAAATAATAGATGTCCTTGAAATTGGCCATGGTGGGAGTATTTCCACTATGAAAACCAGCAAATGCTACAAATCAGAGCTCCCTGGTGCCTCTCTGATTTACTAGCACATCATTGCAAGCAAGTTTCAATCTAACAGGCCTATGGGGCCCTAGAGAGGGAATGTCTAGGGCTGGGGTGGGGAAGAGAGCCTCCACATAATTCAGGTTTTAAGTGCTGTCCTGAGGGAACATAACCAGAGTCAAAGGTGATACCAGAATAAGAAGAAAAATGTGGGAGAATAAATCCTCTCTTAATTTAAACATTTTATTTAAGGCTTTGAAATCACTGTTTAAATGTCATATTTATTGGGCATTGAAAATCACAACCCCAGAACGGCCCAAATGTTTGTTCCTTGATAGCAGCTGTTTTTAATATAATTAGAAGAAACGGAGCACACATGTAGTAGTAATATTTACAAACACTTCTTTTGTGCTAGCCAGATCCCTGCAGTGAATAATCGTACTCCAGGTGCCCAAGTAGCACTTTGGTCAATTGCCTTCCTATTTTCTGAACTTTAGTTGGAGGATCCTTAATGGTTGTGAGATATTTAAAAATTCTACTTGATCCTTATTGCTGTTCTTGTTGTTGTTTGTTAGGGAGAAAATATTTCTTATGCCCAGCCTGATCACTGCTGCTCACATTGAATTTCACTTCTCTATTTAATTGTCTCCATTAAGGACAGGGAATAACTGGTCAATACTCCTCCTTGTTTATTTTGTTACTGAAGCCATTGATACCGTATTTAGGTTCCCTCAAGTCCATGCTATATTTTGTCTTTTAAGTTTTCTCTCTTCATTACTGCTCATGAAATTTTCAATGATCCCTTGAGTTACCAACATCTGCCTGTAGACCCCCATGCCTTTTTCTAAAGGAACTCTGTGTCTTCCTGAGGTTAGGTGCCAGACAATTTACTTATAGCTCCTTTACTTAAAAGGTCTGCTTAGTTTTGCAGCTTGTAGCTATGGATTCCAAACCGTGGTGACCAATGGTGTGTGAAGCCATCAAAAGTCTCTTAATTTTCTCCCTGAGTGAACTTGGCACTGGAAAGTTTACAGTTATTAATGCCTATTTTGTAAACTATGAAACTATGTTTACTTGGCCTAGAAGACACTATTGGGATAGAGTAGGTGTACTGTTAATGTTTCAGAGACTGAGTTTTCTACCAGCTGACAGCTGAGTGACAATGAAATGAAATAACATGGAAAATATTGTAAGAAGGTTTTTCTAGTCCCACAGGGCCCAGGACAACCTATTGCTATGTATGATGAAACAGAAAGAACATCCCCTAGAGGAATGAATTTTGGCTTTGGATTGACTTGCCCTTATGAATGTGGGCATGTACTTAATTACTCCTGATGCTGTTTCCTTGGACTGTTTACTTCATAGGATTATATAAAGAATAATATTATAATACATAGAGATTATAATTGTTTGACTGTATCATTTATTATCCAAACCAAGACAGTTTTGAAAGTGAAAGGGGGAACCATTAATCATTATGCTATGAAAAGAGACATAAATTTGCTTTGGCAAACTAGGATGTCCAGTCATGGTCAATATAATTTTCTTGGTGCAGAGGCTGTGAAAAATTTATGTGAATTCTAGTTTAGAGTAGGAACGAAGTAAATGTTTTGCAAAACTGAGTGGTTTTGCTCTGTTTCCTTTCATCTCATGTTCTTCCTTGGTGCACAGCATTTCTCAGGGAATGACTGATATACCACAAAAGGACACCAGAGGGTCTTTGGGCAGGGCCCTATGCCTTGCAAACTGTAGCTTGTATTTGGAACTGATTGAAGGTAATGATATAGAAATTCTACATAGGTTTAGAGAATGTAAGAACACAGAGGGCAGAATACCCAGGAATATACGAAGATTCCAGAATGTTCTGTTTCTAGTTCTGGGTGGGAAAAGCAGCACTAGATACATGGGTTGTCTGGATCTGAATTCTTCATGTGGTCTTTGAGTTCTTGAGCTGTGATTACTCCAAATTCTGTTGAATAGTATAAAATACCTACCAAATGTTGAAGACTTAGGGCAAAAATAGGATGTAAAATATCTCACTGATAGTTTAATGTCGATAACATTTTGAAATATTTGGATATATCCAGATTAAATGAAATATATTATCAAAATTAATTTCAGCTGCTTCATTTTAGTTTTTAAATGTGCATGTTAGCAAATTCTAAGTTATGTCTGTAGCTTGCATTGGTGGTGGCTTGCATTATATTTCTCCTGCATAGTGCTGATGCAGATCAAAGGAGTGAGATAGGCTCCATGAGCACTGCTCCCTCCTGCCTTGTGCAGGAGCAGTGGATACTACCTGTGTTCTCAACAGAAGCTCAGGTGAGGCCCTGAGAGCCTGTAGGTTAAGTATGGGAGTGCAGGGAAAGTGACAGGGAACTCATGGGTCCAATAATTGGTAACGAATGATTCCAATAGCTGTGAGGATGTCTTGGGGGCTGCCAAATTGTCAGAAAATAATACCCTGGGTAAGATTCTTCAATACTCATCCGTAGATCCCATGTCCAAAGCTTTTGTACTACTTATACTTTCTAGAAGTTAGGTATAATCCGTGGGAAAGAGGAGGGGAATCTTGGAGTAACTGACAACATTTTTGCTACTTAGTTGAAGGGACATAAAAATTGGAAATTAAGGTTACATAAGGACCAGAAGAATCGTAAATATTCAGCAGTTGTGTAACACTGATACCAATCAATCAGAACAGATGTTGGCTGACAACTCCTGGAGGCTGTCTGTTGTGCTTGACACCGTCTCTTAAATTGCTGGACATTCAGAGGACTGGGAGTTTTTGGCCTCAGGTGGCAGTGAAGGGTATGTTCTTCAACTAATAATGAAATATTTCTATATTTAGCATCTTAAATACCCAAGATGGTGCATGCCAGCTCAATATTACATCTTGTTAAAAAAACAAGCAAAGTTACATTTCTTGCTCTTCTAAGTTTGTGATTTAATTGATATACATTGCATGTAAATTGAAACTTCACTGCACACAAATTTTTATCATTCATACTTTTCTCTATTGCTAATACTGGTTTTCATTCTCATTATTTTTGTCATCTATTTTATTCTTAAAGCAATAACAAACACAATCAGAAACTACCACATTGCCTTTAAAGGGCTCTTCATATTCTTCTAAGTCTTGATATAAATATTAATGTCGACGAGCACATTATTTCCATCTTAAAGAAACAACATTGCTTGTTAACAGACATGGTAAGAGGTAAAACTAATTACTATGTTGGTTAGATAAATGTTTGAATTTTTGAAAGAAATGATTAAATAAGATAGAAGTTTATTTCATTCTCATATACATAGATTAGCATGTTTCTACTCCACAAAAGGGCTAGGGACCCAAGTCCTTTCTATCTTGTTATTCTGTCATCTTCTAGGACATGGCCTTTGTGTATGTGGTTGAATATAGCTTATGACTATCTTGTCCCTATTGCAGCTTTTTATCCAGTAATAAAGAAGAAGAAGAGAGCAATGACTTTAAGGGTAGGAGCCAGAAATTGCACACAATGAATGCTTCTTTGCCACTGGCTAATGTTTAGCACATGCTGGTCTAGCTGCAAGGTAGTGGGGGTTGGGGGGGCGGCAAATATAGTCTTATTTGGGTAGTCATGTATCCAGGTAAAACTCAAGAGATTCTAGGTACGGTGGCACAATTAGCAGGTATACCACATTTATGAAAATAAATTTGTTACTATGACAGCTCCTTGCTTTTGTAGAGTTATGTGGACTGTATCACCATAAGTGAGTGTAATGCATTTTGGAGTTTTGCCTTTCTAGAGTGTCTTCATAAGCGTTACTCTGTTCACTTTAATCTTTAGTAAGGACACTTTTGTCTTTCTCTATCATTTTTAAAAGCATCTGCGCACTCTAATCTACTTTCTAATTTAATCATTTTTTTTCCTGAAAGAACTTTAAATTCATTATCATTACTTATTGTTGTTGTTGTTGTTGTTGTTAGGTGCCGTCGAGTTGGTATCCGACTCATAGCGACCCTCTGAACAACAGGGGAAACACTATTGTCAGTGCTTCTCTGCTGGTCATAGGGTTTTCAATGGCAGATTGATTTTTGGGAGGGGGTTACCAGGTCCTTCTCCCAAGCCTACAGCTTCTGGTGTTCCCAGGCGGTCTCCCATCCAGATACTAACCAGGCCGGACCCTGCTTAGCTTCCGAGATCTGACAGGATTGGATGCCACAGGGCTATGGCTGCAGGCATCATTACTTATTAGACACCCTTAATTCTGTGGCTTGCTTGTCAGTAATTTGGGTTTTAAGTTCTTATAGCTATGTGCTACAATATTGTGTTCCTGATAAGATTCTGGGGCTTAAAATATAAAAATAAAATAACTTTGAACAACCAGAACACTTGAAAAATTTATAGAATTTTAAAAGAAGGTATATTTTATACAACCATAGTTATCCTGCCTTTGAGGAGTACACTTACCAATGAAATCAATAGTCTGTTGTTATATATATATATATATACATATACATATATTCAGTACTGGGAGTTGACCAAGGGCCTTGTGCATGCTAGGCAACTGCTCTACCACTGAGCTGAAACTCTAGCTGTATTTTTTATTTTTTGTTTTGAGACAAGCCCTCACTAAATTGTGCAGGCCACTCATGAGGAATCTATACGTGAACCAGGAGGCAGTGGTTTGAATAGAACAAGGAAACACAGCCTGGTTTAAAGTTGAGAAAAGTGTGTGTCAGGGCTGTATACTTTCGCCATATCTCCTCAATTTACATGCTGAGCTAATAATCCTAGAAGCTGGACTTTATGAGGAAGAATGTGGCATCAGGATTGGAGGAAGACTCATTAACAATTTGCGTTATGCAGATGACACAACTCTGCTTGCTGAAAGTGAAGAAGATTTAAAACATTTACTGATGAAGATCAAAGTTCATAGCCTTCAATATGGGTTGCAACTAAACATCAACAAAACACAAATCCTTACGACTGGGCCAGTATGCAACTTCACAATAAATGGATAAAAGATTGAGGTTGTCCAAGATTTTGCTTTGTTTGGCTCTATAATCAACACCCGTGGAAGCAACAGTAAAGAAATCAAAAGACACATTGCTCTAGGAAAAGCTGTGGCAAAAGATCTCTTTACAGTATTGAAAAGCAAAGATGTCACATTGAAGACAAAGGTGCATCTGACTCATGCCATGTTATTTTCAGTCGTGTTATATGGTTGTGAAAGCTGGACATTGAACAAGGGAGACAGGAGACATCTTTTGAATTATGGTGCTGGAGACATCTATTGAATATACCATGGACTGCCAAAAGAACCAATAGATCTGTCCTAGAAGAAGTACAACCAGAGTGCTCCTTGGAAGCAAGAATGGCCAGACTGTATCTTACATATTTTGGACATGTGGTGAGGAGAGATCGGTGCCTGGAGAAAAACATCATGTTTGGGAGAGTGGCAGGTCAATGATAAAAAGGAAAACGCTCCACCAGATGGATTGACACAGTGTCTGCAACAATGGTCTTAAATATAAGTAAGATCACATGCCTGGCACAGAATTGGCAAGTGTTTCGATCTGCTACACAGGGTCACTATGAGTTGGACTCTACTCGACGGCACACAACAACCACCACCACCTCTGGCCTCAAACTCATGCTCCTCCTGCCTCAGCCTTCCTCAGCCACATCTGGAATTACAGGTGTGCCTCATGGAGCCTGGGTATTGTTATTTATTTAAACCACCCAGCAGACACTATTGAGACCCCCAATCTATCATGATGATAATTATGCTCCATCCTCCCTCATTTACAGTATATTGTTCTTATTAGGTGTTGTCGAGTTGGGTCTGACTCATAGCTGACCCTATGTACAACAAATGAAACAATACCTGACACTGTGCCATGCCTAGCACTATTGTCAGTGCTCCTCTGCCATTCATAGGATTTTCGATGGCTGATTGTTTTTTGAGGAGTGGGCTGCCAGGTCCTTCTTTCAAGCCTACAGCACCTGGTACTTCCCAGGGGTCTCCCACCCAAGAACTAACTGGGCCCAACCCTGCTTAGCTTCCAAGGTCTGACGAGATCAGACTCCAGGGATATAGATATCTTTTATTCATCTTTATTTAAGAGTTGTAAAGGGGGAAGTGAATGTGAGTAATGTACAATGAAATGCATATATGGAAATACCATAATGAGACCCATTAAGTTGTACATTAAAAAGTTCCAATAAAGAATTAAAAATCCTAAAAAAAAAGAGTTGTATATCATCTATATCTTTTGTTGAAGCCCATCCCAAGTCATTACTGGAATTAGGACAGACATAAAACCAAATGGACATGACTGTCAAGGAGATTTTTTTACTTGTTTTTGTGTGAAAATATTAGAAGTTTTTAAAAAAGGGAATGGTTGACAAATGAAACTTTATAATGTAGAACATGATGTTTTTGAGTATTTCTCTGACTTCAGTTAAATTCTTCATAAATCTCAATTAGTCACAAGTATTTGAGCTGTTTAAGATCAGAAAAAGTTGCACACATTTCTCTCGCTTACCACCAGTTCTGATTCTGACTTTCGCTGTCTGTAAATATTGATGTCATCTGTGAAAGAAGTTTAAGATTACATTTTGTATCATAGCCTAAGATAGAGTTGAATTATGACAATAGAGATGGCATGCTTCTTAACTGAAAAGTATTTCCAACCTAGTGATTTAAAAAGCTTGAGTGGGAAAGAATTATTTCTGGCAAGGTGGTAAAAAAATACCATCCAGCAACTTCTGAAATATATTCTAGGGCATTGAAAGAGCTTACAAACTTGATCTCAGAACTAACCTTTATCTTGCAGAACTCATGGCACAAGGAGAGGTGTGAGAAAACTTAGTCTGTCTATAAGGGAAAATGTACTCTGGCAACTTCATGCAGGCCTTGATGTTGATCTCTAGGAAATTTCCAGGATGCCTTAAAATATGTGTTTTCAGAAGGTTTGGATTAGTACACATGATTTCTGGCTTAAAATAGCTAACTGGGCACACCAATGTCTCTCTCCTTCCTCCCCAACTCACCTAAAAGAGAACAATAAGTAAGTAAATAAATGTAAAAATAAATTTCTGAGATTGCCAAAGAAACAGACTAGGAAAATGACACAGAGAAAGCTACCATAAAGATAAAAACTGTCTTTCTCAGTGTGCAGCCAGAGAGATACAAGGTGAAGTCATCAAAAGTCGAAGAAGGATGTAGGTCACAAGAAGACTAGTAAGGTCATTAATTAAAGGACCTGAAGAACATCTGAGTCAGTTATTGTTTTATGTATACAAAGGACAGGCTAAGTACTTACCCCCGAGGTCAAATAGAGAATAATCCCCTGGAAAAGTAGGTGTACGTTTGTTGTGTCTTGTATGTTTATATAGGGGAGAAAGGTGCTTTTTCTTTCTTTCTTTGTTTTTAGAGACAGGATCTCACTAAATTATCCAGGCTGCCTCTGGTCTTGAACTTGTCATCTTCCTGTCTCAGCCTCCCAAGTCACTGGGACTAATTAACATAAGCACTGGGGTCACCTCAAAGAGAAGGCACCCAGGAACTTCAAATATTTGCTATAGATGGAGAATAGAAAAAGAATTAAAGGAAGTCAGCTACACACAGGAGTAAAATAGCCTGAGATACTCCATGCCCAGAATAAAGCCTTTCTCGTGTTCTCTCCAATGGTAATAGAAGACTTTTTTTTTTTTTTTTCCACCTGTCTGCCCGTTCATTTTACCAAGCTGCAAATTTAGCATTTCACTGAGGAGAGATTTGCCATCAAAAAGAATATTTTGCATCTCCTATATTATTATGGACTGAATGATGTCCTCCCAAATTAGTATACTAAAGTTATAACATTTAATCTCTTAGAATGTGGCTGCATTTGGAGATATGGTCCTTAAAGAGGTAATTAACATGGGCTTATTAAGTGGGCCCTGATCAAATATGACTGGTATTATTCTAAAAAGAGTAAATATGGACACAGACACAAATAGAAGATTCTGTAGAGACATAAGGAGAAATTACCAGTTGAGGAGAGAGGGATCAGAAGATACCAACCCTGCTGCTGACATCTTGACTTGGACCATCCTCTAGAATCATGAGAAAATAAATATATGTTGTTTAAACTACCTAGTCTGTGGTACCTTGTTATGGTATCCCTAGGAGACTAATACACTTATTGACTAAGTTATTTATTTATTTATTTATTTATTTATTTATTTATGCAGTACCCAGGGCCTGGAGCATGCTAGGCAAGAGTTCCACCACTTAATTGCACCCCTGTCCCTTTTACAATTTTTCTTTTTCATTTTGAGATAGGGACTCATTAAGAGTACAGGTGCCTTTGGCCTCTAGTTCATTATCCTCCTGCCTCAGACTACTGAGTTGATGGGATGACAGGTACAAGCCACTGTGTCTGGCTCAGGTCTTTTATTTTTAAATATAAAAATCACCCAAGTATTACCAGTGATTTGAGGAAAATAAGTGGCATGGAAGACAGGCCTCAAGATAAATAAAACAACAAATTTCAGGGGAAACAGATAGTCCCAGAAATAGAATAGAAAAATAAAAATAATTATTGATCATGGACAGTCAAGAGACTTTTATACTAAAGGCAAGGGCTATTTAACAGTTCAGAAAATATGGTAAACTCTGAGCTCCTCAAACAGAGCCATCAGAAAATGCAGCATGAAAAAAGTAAAAACGAGAAGTGACAATCTGTTGGGTCACAGTTCAAATGTGGTCTATAGAGGTATTTTGTGTGTATGATGTTTCATAATTTTAAAATGTGAAAGAATTTAGGCATGATATGTGTGCTACAGTTCACCATAATCTTCACCATTCCCCCTCCTTGCAGTAGAATGATCTCATTTATGAACATGGACTCCTCAAAAATATCAGTGTCTTGATAGGCAATAAAGGTCAACTAAAGACTAAAGGGTTAGGAAATGGAAGTGCAACTTGTTATCTTTGATGGAGTTCTGAATCATTGTTAGGACAACAGGGTAACTGAACTTGGATCATATTATTCATAGTATTATTATATTGATATCCTATTTTCTGGTGATAATTATGTTTGTTTATGCAAGATAATGTTCTTGTTCTTAGCAGATACAATCTGAAGTATTTGGCATAATGGGAGATGTTGTTTATTTGCTGAGAGCTCTTAGAAGTTCAGGTTAAAACCTATGCATACATATAAATGTAGGGTGTGTGATCAAAAGAGATGGTAAATGTTTAAATTTAAAAAAATTTATTACAGTAAAAGACACTTTGTCATTAAGGCCCCTCAGAGTACTCCCCCTGGTTTGGGGCACACTTATCCCACCATTCTTGCCACCTTCCGAAGTTCTGGAAGTCCTTTTTTGGTGTGTGTTTAATCGAGCTGTTATGGCTGCCTCAATGTCCTCAACAAATTCAAAACGTTTATCTCTCATGGTTGTTTAGATTTTGAGGAAGAGGCAGAAGCCACAAGGTGCCAGATCCAGTGAATAGGTGGATGAGGACACACCATGTTTTTATTTGACAGAAATTTCTATACCCGACACCATGTGTGAGACACAGCATTGTCATGGTGGAGGATGAAGTGAAATACATTTATGAAAGAGGACTTCCAGAACTACTTTAGAAAGTAGTAAGAATGTTGGGATATGTGAGTTCAAAGACTAGGGGAGTACTTTGAGGGGGATTAATGACAATATGTCTTTGACTGTAACTTTTTTACTTAAACATTCATTGTATTGTTTGATTGCACTCTGTATATGTATCTGTGTATGTTTGTATGCAAGGTATATATGTTTCTATGTGAATAGGGGCAAAAAATGAGATAAAATTTTAATAATTGGTAAATGTGAGCAAAGAAAGGTTTTTTATAGTATTCTTACAACTTTTCTATAGATTTAAAAATCATTAAAGTAAAGCTGGGGAAAAGTTTGAGGCTTAACTCTTGGTAAGAGGGAAATGAAAATATATCATCTTTTTCTATGGGAAATATAGAATTTGATATTTTTTAGTTTCAATAAACAACATAAAAAACATAGACTTGACAATATGTCCAGGAAGGATTCTCATCTTAGCAGTACCATTGACACTGTGTACTAATGTTATATTCAAAGGCAAGTTGCCTAAGTTGTTCATCCACAAATTGGAGATAACAATAGTTCTTACTTATAGAAGAGGCAACTGAATGACTAATCTATACCTATTCTCTTATTGTTTCTTATTGAAAGATCCAAAAATTGAATGACATTGGCTTGGTGCTCAGTTACATGACTACATTTACCAGAATCCTTTGCAGAACGGTCATTGTCTTTGCTCAAGAGATGGTAAGTGGGAGTTATTGAATTAGGGCCCTGACAGGTATTAGACTTAGCTGGGTGGTGCCTTTTTGGCTTTGCTTCTTCCACTTCCTCTTATTCCTGCCTAGAAGATGGATGCAATGGAATCTCCAAATCATCTTGTTAACAAAAGGTTGTGATCACATCTGCATGAGGAAGGAGATGAAGTCACTGTGTGTATCATGGAACTTCTGCAGTAGACTAAGATTTTACTTTTAGACTTCTTGTTACATGCAAAAAATACATCATTATTTAGTTGTCAAATTGTTTAGGTTTTCTACTAAATGCAATCAAATGTAATTACTTGTATACACACTATCTTTGAGAGTTATGAAGATTGAACTTTTAATGTATGTAAAGTACTTATTATTATTCTTAGCACACAAAATAAGCCTGATGAATATTCAGCTATTATTATATCAGTGTAGTATAAAGAAGTAATGTACTTTCCCATAGACCTAAGAAGAGAAGAGATACTTTCGCGTTTGTAATTCCCTTTTAAATTATTCTCTTTGGGCTCTGGAAATACATACCATTTCAGCGATTTTCAAATATCTTGCCTGATTAAACATAATTCCTTGCAGTGATCATAATCAGCCCTATATTTGAAATGAAGATAGTAAGTTTCTCCAAGTAATGCAACCAAGTCATGTTTGATAAATAATTGCTGTTCTAAAAGTCAGATGATTTGTAAAGTAATTAAGGTGATTATATATCAAATATGCTAGGTGCATTCTAAACATATAAAACTATTTTGGATATATGTGGGACAAATCAAGACATATAAATGAGCAACAGTGTTTGCAAGACATGAGCAAATTGTTTGAACAAATAACATTATATATGAGGGGGAAATTCTATATTTATTTTACTACAAAATGACAAATCAATACACATATGCTTAACTTTTCTTGAAATAAAATATGACTAGCATCATTGGATTCCAAAGCCAGAATATTAACTTTAAAATATTATCTTGATCATAAAGAACAAAGTCTCTTATTTATTATCTATAGTAATGTATTACCAATACCTAGAAAGAATATACACCATAGAATAATTTTCTTTTCTTTCATGTCCCTGCTCAGACTGCCTGTGTGAATAAGAATATGTATATGTGTGTATAATATTAATCTAATAACGTATTGTGTGGTTAGAAAATAAAAACTTGACTACTGGCATGGAAAAGTAGGGTTTCTCTTGAGCCTATGTTCTTCTTTTCTTTTTTTGGGTATAGAGTATTGAATCCAGGGACTCTTGCATGATAGGCAAGTGCTCTACCACTGAGCTGCACCCCAGCCCCTTTTAAATTTTTTGATCTTGAGACAGAGCCTTGCTTGCTAAGTTATGCAGGCTGCCTGTGGTCTCTAACCTGTGATTCTCCTGCCACAGCCTCCCAAGTGGTTGGGATCACAGGTGTGCACCATGGTGCTGGCCCTTCTGACACTTTATTATTCAAGTCTTTGTGATAGGGAGATATCACACCAATTTTCAAATCTAGGAATGTGACAATCTAACAAATCCACTTTTGCATGTAATGAAATTCATAACCCACCAAAGTATTATAAAGAGAAAAAACATAATAAATGCCAGGGAAGTGCCTGGCCCTGCCTGCATCTATCTTTTCCTTCTTCACAATAATTCTGTGAGGGGAGTGAGCTTGTCCCTCTTTGTACAGCCTACAGAATTTTATTAGTTAGGATTTCAGCAGGAAGCAGGTGGCATCCTTGAATGAGATAAATCCAGAATGGCTAAATAGAGGGACTCCGCAAAGATGCCCTGAGAATAAGGAAGCCATAGAGCATAGTACAAGCTCAAAGGCTAATCACAGAACAGCTGGTGCCACTCCCTGAGTCAAAGGACAAGGGAAGAAGTGGGAATGATCTCAAGATTCTAGAAGGAAAGAGACTGATAGAAAAGGGTGCCCTGAAACAGGCTGTGACCTTTAATCAAGAGGTGGAGCTGGTCAGAGGTGACTTTGCTGAAACGGTGTAAATACAAGGTCTGATGACACAGTTCTTGCAGGTCAGTCTCTGGTGACAGATGGCAGGGTGGAGATGAGTGGATATTGTATCTTGAAGGACAACCAGAAAGTATCTAACACAGGAACTGATGCACAGAGAAGTTAGGCTCTTTGTCAGAAGTCACGGAACTAGGAAATTGCAGAGCCTAGATTGGAACTCAGATATGACTCTTGAAAGTTCTTATTCTTTCCACTATACTAAGTGATTCTTTAATTATTAAGACAAGGCATATAGTTGTACTTGCCATGTCTTCTCTAATAGCCATGTTTTGCAATAGAAACTCATATAGTCTTAATATGTCTAGAAGAATTCATTTGTTTAATAAAACTATCACAAGAAGAAAATAATGTAAAAGCTTGTCATTAATATGGTGATTCATAATGCTATACAGACAAGGAGCAGATGAATTGACTGGACATAAATAAGTCCAAATAACTGACAAATCAAATAATAAATAACAATTTCATCTTTTTAATCACATGTTTGATTCTCTTTTATTGCATAAGTTATTATTAAAATTCAAGTTTGGTCTACTCTCCAGCCCCTCTGGAAGGTCATCTAAATATTAGTTTGTTCAGGTTCTGACCAATAATAGTTCCATTTTTTTCCTCTTAAAAGTAGTTTCAAATTACCTAAAGAAAAACTACCTTTTTTTTTTTAAAAAAAGAAGTTTCAAGTCAGATGTTTTCCTTATTATGAACATTAGTCATTATCACACATACAGTAAAACTGAAATGAAATGCATGCCATTTGCAGCAGTTAGAAAGTTATTATATTTTTATAGGTTTCCATCAGAGTTTTATTTAAACACTATGAGAATCATAGTCTAGAAATACAAGAATATGATCATAATTCAGTTCTAGGATATTGTAGGTTTTACTCTAAGTAGTTGAATGATTAAAGGTATAGAGGATGAATTTTTTTGGGTAATTCTCTAAATTATTTAACCTCTCAATGGAATTAACTATTTTTTAAATGTATAAATTCCTGAAGTTTGTAATTCATAATTTATTCTTCTTAATGAGTTGGTTAATATGATCTCTGATAGGATAAAGAAGCAATATGGCTCTTACTGTGAAAATCTATTATTTAGCTTATGGTAAAAATTTAAACCAAGCTAATGATAAATCCTATATGTTATTTGAGAAAGTGACTGAGAATGATTTTGATAATGCATGAGAATAACTTTTAGAATAACTTTTACTTATAGAAGAGGCAACTGAATGACTAATCCATACCTATTCTCTTATTGTTTCTTATTGAAAGATCCAAAATACTTTTGAAAGTATTGGTTAAGTGCTAATGACGCTGAACAGCTGATTCTCTGTAATCCCTTCTATTTTGTTCTAGGAATTCAGTCCAAGTATACTGAATGATTTAAAGCTGACTCTAGTCATGGTTCAAGATCAAGTATGAATTTACATATCCATTAGAAATGCTTTTGAGAAGTAAACTATAGGCAGAATTTTAGTAGGTAGAGATTCAGAAAGAATACCATACATCTTATCTTATATCTTTATTTTAGTAGTGTTTTTTTTTTGTTGTTGTTCAGTATAAAGTGAAAAGAGTATGCTTGTTTCTTTGGCAAAAGGATATTGATGCTGCCAGGAGTGGGGGTCTGTAATTCCAACAACTTGGGAGGCAGAGGCAGGAGGGTCAGTTTGGGATCAGAGGCAGTTTTCGTAATTTAGGGAGACCTTGTCTCAAAAAGTAAAAAAAATGAGCTGGGAGTGCAGCTCAGGGGTACAGCATTTGCAAAGCATGCAAACGTGAGGCCCTGGATTCAACCTTCAGTACCACACACACAAAAAAGGGTATTGATGCCTACTTTAATTTACTCAATATTAAGAATGGAATATTTAATATGCAAGCTTTGGCATTGACCTGCTTGGGTTCAAATCCCAGCTCTATTATTTACTAGCACTGTAATCTAAAATCAAGAATAGTAGCTACTCCATAGGGAGTAGCTACTTGCTCACTATGTGAAGAGTAAGCAAGTTAGTGTAAGCCCTTGCAACAGTACCTATCACATTGAAGGCTTTCAATAACTTTCAAGATTATATGAGCTGAGTTGAGAGTACTTGACTATCTCTACTTTGGTGTGGGCTAAACTTAGCCATTGGCATGCCACTCTCTTTTATATAACTTTTATTGTTGTTGGTGTCATTTAGTCAGGTCTGACTCATAGCGACCCTCTTAGGGTTCTTAACGGCTGATTGTTTCAAGATTGTTTTGTGGGTAGATTGCCATGTCCTTCTCCCATTTTTGTGGTGCTGGGGATTGAACTCATGTCTTCAGAAAGTGTGGAGTGGCACTGTACCAACTGAGCTAACCCCCAGCCTTGTTTGATATGTAACTATAGGGTATGTGGAGCGATAGCTTTTTGCAAAACCTTTACACGAAGAAAGTTATCACAAAGAAACTAGGGTGATTTTTAAATAGACACATTTCATATTGCTATTGTTGTCAGAATTAAAGAGCAGAGACATTGGAAGGATATTTAAACTGCAATGGAAGGAGAAAGAAAATGAGAGAAGATAATCTTGCAGCTAGGAAACTTGTATTTTTCCTGAGCCTGGCTATTAATTAACTGTAGCATTTTTGGGGAAATCACTTCATCTCTTGGGTCTTAGTTCCCTTAGCTGTGAAATAGGCATAATGATACCCTTCAGATGAAGTATATGCTCATATTCAGTGTGTCTTTATAATTAAAGACCATTTGAATCCACATTTTGTATTTCCAAAGCACTTAGAAACCATTTATCCCTCTCCAGACTTTGGGATGCCTAGAAAATAGCCAACTTCCTACTATATTACCATCCTTTAGGTCATATGAATTAAGAACTAGGAAAGAGGCTGGGAGGAGACCTGGAGAATTACTTTCACAGCAACTAGAAAAGTATTACATTATTTACAAACGTGACACCAAGGACTCTTTAGTCAGGTACAGTAATTTCAGAGGCAGAAACCACTCAGTTAACCTTGCTGGATGCAGTCATTTCTCACTTCATTAGCCCAAAGTTCATTTTGATCTGGAAATCCTATGCCAGGAACACAGTTCATTCCACTTCTAATTCAAACCACCTGGACTTCCTTGGCCAGGAGCTATACCCAGGGGCCAGCTCTCTGTGGCAACCTGAGTGTTGCTTCAGCCTTCACTACAATTGCAAACACATCCCAAGGAAAGATTAATTTTCGTGGAGCCAGGCCAAGAAAAACAAACTTAGAATTTAAAATATTAAAAATCTATTAGCTGAGACAATGGGAAGCCAACATTAGCCTTCAAGTAAGAAACGTGCCTAATTAAAGAAGCAAGCACTATTAGAAACAGCCTGTGAGTTACAAGGAATGAGAGCAAGACACCTTACAGATAAAGCGATGGTAATAAAATCATTGCCAGAGCTTAGCTGGATGAAGAAAACCACACAGTTTGTTTCCTCCCTAATGACTGGCTATTGACTCTGCCCTATAACCCTAATTCTGAAGGAAGTGACCTTGTCCTGAGAGTCTCAAAATCATTTGTGAGGCTGTGGAGTGTGTGTACCAATTTAAATTTATGAAAACATAAGACAATGAAATAGAGCAAGCAAGATCACAGATTGGTTGGTACCAGCAGGTTTTAAACTGGACATCTACCTTTATGGGTGGCAATATATATGGTATATGTAGTGCACTGAGATGATTTTCCACTTTGTGTTTTGTGAGCTTATCACTTGGTTTCTCATTACTTCTCTTTTCTGTCTGTCTCCTATCCAGTTTTTCTTGGACTTTTGCATAACAGAGAGAAAAAGCAGGAATAGGACATGGCATTTCAATCAGTATCTTTATCCTGTCGGGATTCAATCACAGGCTCATCTCAGTTCAACAATCTTTTTTTTCAACAATCTTTTTTACAGTCCTGGTAGCTGCAGAAATAAATGGGCCTTCATTTTAACTGAATCAAACCACGGACCTTCCTCATGTTCTAAGATTCGCTGCCTGCTTGTCATGACCACTGTTCCTCACTCACACATGGCCTTATTTCTCAGCTGAAGGCTGAGAGCCTAAACACTTGTGCTGTTCTTTGTCCCTCACTAGATAAGCCTTAGCGAAAGGCCCTAATGTAATTATTAGTTAATAGTACTGATGGTAGAAATAGATGAAGATAATGGCTCAAATATGGTTCCTTTAGTATGGGTAATAGATTGGTTTGTAATAAAAATTGACAACTAGCAGTAACATTTCCATCAGGAAGATATTAAAATTTGCCAGGGGGCGGTGGCTCACCCCTGTAATCCCCCCTGCAATTCAGGAGGTGGAGGCAGGAGGATTGCAGGTTTGAGGCCAGCTACAGCCTGGCCTTAACAAGATGCTGTCTCAATAAATAAATAAATAAAAATAAAAAATAAAAAAATAAAAAATAAAAATGGGCTAGATCACTTGCAAAGTATGTACAAGCCCCTGGGTTCAACTCCCAAGTACTGAAAAAAAAAAGATATTAAAATTATTTCAGTGACAATACTATTTTATATTTTCGGCATGACAAACCAAAATTTTGTTTCTAGGTCAAAGAACAACTCATACAAGAAGTATAAAAGAAATGACTTTATAATATATTGGGAAAGAAGCAAATGTCTATTAAACTCCTACCAAGTTTAGGCAGAATTTTTCACGTGGATGCTTTCTTGCCCATGGGTGGGGGTCAGGCTTGATGGTTTGGTTGATGTATTACTCTGTATCAGTTGGAAGTAATTATTGCTCTGGGCCCTCTGCATATGTCCTTCATCTAGTGCCCAAAGAACTTTCAAGGATATCCCCTCAACTTTCCAAAATCTGGCAACTGAAAGGCAAATACTTGTCTCCATAGGCGCTTCTGGAACCTGTCCCAACACTAAAGCTAACTTCCTTTGTGATTGTCTTGCACCTGGGAAATTCTGACTGTGCTTTGAACATGATCCCCCTGATCTCATTTGATGATATGGAGGCCAAAGCAGTGGCTGCCTGATAGGGGCAAAGATAATTAGAGGCTGAGTTTTAAATCTGCATCTGGCTCCAAGTCTTCGCACCAAGCCGTACTGCCTCTCTAGGAAACAGCACGAGGGACAAAAGAATCCAGGGCCTGTTGGAGAGCATTCACTTCCCTTTGGCTGGCTGCTTTTTCTTCTGAGTGGCCCATCAGACTTCAAGTCTGAGGATTCAACTGGTACTTAGTTATAGGTGGTGAACATGCATGAAATTAGAAAATGGGAAAGAACCAAACAAACAAACAAAAATGTTTAAATGCATTTCTTCTGGAAATTTACAGGTGTGTAAAAAGACCTGAAAAAGATTTGTGTAATAGCCAAAATATGGAAACAATTGAAATGCCTATTGCTAGAGAGTGATTGCCTGCAGCTGTTGCCCTGTGGCATCCGATCCCGTCAGATCTCGGAAGCTAAGCAGGGTCGGGCCTGGTTAGTACCTGGATGGGAGACCACCTGGGAACACCAGAAGCTGTAGGCTTGGGAGAAGGACCTGGCAACCCCCTCCCAAAAATCAATCTGCCATTGAAAACCCTATGAACAGCAGAGAAGCACTGACAAACAGAGAAGCACTGACAAACTTTGTTTCCCCTGTTGTACAGAGGGTCGCTATGAGTCGGATACCGACTCAACGGCACCTAACAACAACAACAACAACAGAGAGTGATTAAAGCCATTGGAGGATCTCATTAAAGTGAAATACGATGTAGCTCTTTAAAAATGTTGGAGGGATCTATATGTGCTGGTATGGAAATGTGTTCAAAGTAAGTTAAAGAGCAGGAGAACAGGTACAACATTTTCTCTTTGAGAGATAGAAAAAATGTTGGGGTAAAGGAAGTAGTAGTTGAGGGGCAGAGTGAGTGTAGTGTGAGAAGTGAGAAGCTTGCAGGAAGGCACACAATGGATGGACCAAATCCCTGGAAGATATTGCATACCTGTGAAAACTAGATTAATACTTAATGTCCTTGTATAGATGTTTACCAACTCAGTGTAGATCTGGTGATTACATTCAAAATTCACTGTAATGAGACACAAGGTCATGCTTATTAGAATGCTTTCAATTGAAAATACTGATCATAATAAGTGTTGATAAGAATGTAGAGCAACTAGAACCCTCATACATTCCTGGTGGGGATATTAGAAGGGTATATTAACTTTGGTAAATGGTTTGGCAGTCCTTTGAAAATCTAATACTATGCGTATCACATGACTCAGTCATTCCACTCCTAGCTATTTACCCAAAGAAATGAAAGTATATATCCATATAAAACTTTGAACACAAATATTCATATTAGTTTTATTTCAAGTGGTCAAAAACTGGAAAGTGCCCAAGTATACAGAAATAGGTGAGTGTGTAAACTAATTGTGATATCTCCCTACTCAGCAGTAAAAAGGAACGAACAGTGCAATATGAAAGAATCTCAAAATAGAGATCATTAGTGGGTAGGGTGAGGATGGGAGAGGAGGGTCATGAGAGGGTAAGAGGGAAGTTACATAAACAATGTACAATGAAATGTATATATGGAAATGTCATAATGAGACCCATTAAGTTGTACATTAAAAATTACTAATAAAAAATAAATAAAATTAAATTAAATCTTAAAAAAGTCTCAAAATAATTATGCCATATGAAAGAAGTCAGACACAAATAAACTGTTTGACTCCATTATATAAAGTTCTAGAAATTAAGAAGTAATATGAAGTGACAGAAGACAAATCAGTACTGGGGATGAAAAGCAGAGTAAGAGGGGGATGAATTGAAGCACAAGGTGATTTTGGGAGGTGATGAAATTTTCATTGCTTTGACTTTTGTGATGGGCTTATTAGTGTGTACATAGTTTGAAAACAAATCATATGTCTTATATGCAGTTCATGGTATGTCTATAAAGCTGTTTTTTAAAAGATAACAAAATAAGTAGCAGAATTTAACAGGAATTATGATTTTCTCTTGGCAAATAAATGAACCACTATATACCTCTCTGCAAATTTACAAATGTAAAGTGGGGGGTGAAAAGTGGCAGTGGGGAGCTGCAGAGTATTTTCAAAAATTTTTTAGAGATCTAGGTCTGTATATGTCCATGAAACAAAGAAGAACCTAAGTGGATAATTAAAACTTCAATTATTTTTATTAAAATCATGACTTTTCTTTTATTGATATGCCTTTGGGTAAATGTCTGAGAGTGCTTTGCTTGTTATGTGTAATTAAAAACACACTCTCAAGTTTGTATTTGAGGAAGGACGCGTTTGGTGGCCAGTAGTGAGGTTGGTGAATGGCGCTCAGAAGAACTTCTGAAAGATTATGATTTGATTCCTTTAAGTTTCACAAATACAGAAAAGGAGCTTACAAGATTTTAGCATCCCACTTTGCTCTTCATAGGGCTGCATTTTATCACACACAGTTTTTTTTTTTTTTTGTAGGATTCTTTGATGTCTTACCACCAATTGTGCCAGGTGGTGTCTTAAAGCTTTGATTGGGATAATTGGATCATTTGTTTTTCTCAAACATAATATTTAGGAGCTTTTTTGAAAAAAGAGCCCCTCAACATATTAGTTTCCTTCAAAGCACCACCAGCAAACCTCAGGGTTTTATTCTATTTTTAATTTTTCCAAGAAATTTGAGAGAGAAAAAGGTCTGTTACTTTCTTGTGTTATTTCTGTTTCTATGGTTTTTTTTTTCTCAGAAATGCAACTCTAATAGGATCACTGAGACCTGAGATGGATGCTCATGACAAAAGTGATGTGCAATACAGTTTGGGAAATACCAAAAGGTGACTTTGGAGGCAGTGATCTGTATTCTTCACTTTCATCAGAGAGTTTCCCTAATAAAATTACAAACAAAAAAATAATGCAGAATTCAAGGCCATGGCATAAGATTGGAGTTTGTTGTTGCTGTTAAGGGACACTATCAGGTTGCTGATGTATATGACAATCGAACATCATTGGTTGCTTTGTACAATTATGTGATGAGATTTCATACCCTGCTGTGAAAATTGGATGAACTTTTGTTCAAGTAGAGTTTAGTCACTGGCTATCAGTCCAAGTCATTTTCACAGATTTTCACCTTGGAGACTGGCTTCTTATTGCTACTTATGAAATAGTTTTACCCTCAATAGAAGGAAATTATTACTCCCAGCTCACACCTTGCAGTAAAGACATGCAGTTTCTCAATGACTTTGTAACTAGCACAAATATGGAAGTGTCTTCGGATGGAATAATCAAGGAAGTGGAAATTCATTGATGCACAAAATCAGCTCTATAAACATTACTAATATGCCAAGAAGCTCTTTGTCAGTTCTACTTTCTCAAGAATAATTATGCTTTTATGGCCCTGGAAGACTTCAGGACACATAATCCAGGCAAGTAGCTTAACATCAGAGGCTTCCCCAGGTTCCAGTTCAGATTTGCCACTGAGGCCATCTTCTGAGGCTCATGTAGGATGAAGAGGTAAGTAAGGATATAAGCGAAATTGGCCTTTGCATGTGATTTAAGGTAGAATTATAATGAATAATGAGAGTATATTGTGAGAAAAGTAAATGGGAGAGGGAACAGGCAAGAGAAAGGAATTGAGATCTGGCCTCTGGGAGAAATTATTAACAAGATGAGGCTTTCCCAATCAAGAAGTAGATGTGGTACTTTGATGCCTTGTACAGTGGGACTAGTGCCATTTTTAACAATTGTTTTTGTTACCCAGAGAGTTTCGTATCATATCTCAGGTGCTAGAAAATAACTGAGATTTATTTGTATTTTACAAGTTACAGAACTCTATTTTTCTATGTTCTTGTTATTAGGTGCCTTTGAGTCAGGTCCAACTCATAGTGACCCTCATAGGGGGTTTTAAATGGCTGATTGTTTCAAGATTGCTTGGGGAGTGGATTGCCTCATCCTTCTCTCGTTTTTTTGTGGTGCTGGAGATTGAACCCTAGTCCTCAGAGAGTGCAGAGAAATACTTTATCAACTGAGATAAACCCAGCCTCTGTTTTTCTCTTGGATAGCCCTAATTCTGCAAAAATAAGTTGAAGTAGGTACCATTGTCACCATAGTTTGCACAGGAAGAATTAGGTTCAAGGTCCATAAATTGTTTGTTCAGGGGCACATGGCTAGAGAAAGGAAGAACATACAGTTGAGTCTGTGTTCTCTAAGACCAATCCCAAGTATTCTGTTAGCTATTTGGTTAATCATTTTATCCCCCCCAGAGAAATATATTTATATTTAGAGTTTATTACAAAAATTTGATACCAAATAATGACTGTGTATCATAAGAAGAAGTTTGTTGTGTTGTTGTTAATAAGAAGAAGTCTAGTATAATGGAAAAATGAATGGAGTCTGGAGTCAAATGCTGGAGTTCAAATCCAGTTTGTATTACAACAGTATGACCTTAGGTAATATTCTTATTTGTCACTAATATTACTTATTTCACAGAGTTGTTCTGAGAATTAGTGAGTTAATAAGCATAAAACACTTGGAACACTGCCTGGCACCTTTTAAAGACTGCCTAACCACAGCAGAAAACACCATTGTTACCATAATTGATGCTTATTATAATAGAATAGGAAAGTATTTATTACATTTCTTCCAGCTCTGCGGGAATAAAAATTAAGTCTGAATGACATGCTTTTACTGTTGATTTGAATCCTGCCAGGAATACATTAGGCATTGGAGAGCTGCATTACCCAAGTAAATTCTTGTTTCCATTCCCAGACAATAGCTTAAGGACTAGGAAATGTATATTCACTTTTTAAGTGGTCTTATTTCCACTTCCCAACCCATGTGCAGTAATTACTGGACTCATTCATACTCTCTTGAGTTCCATACTATTTGGGAGGGCTTGTAATAGAAGGAGTACTTAAGTCTAGTGGTACACATTGTACCTTTCTCAGCACTTTTTCCTGTACTTATCTTCTGCATTTCTCAATGTTCAATCCTTGGTGTTTTCTCTATCAGAGTCTATTTCCTTGGTTATAATCTGTTGTTGTTGTTGTTGTTATGTGCTATCAAGTTGGGTCTGGCATAGCCACCTATGTACAATAGAAAGAAATACTCTCTGACATTGTGCTGTGCCCAGCACTATGTCAGTGCTCTGCTGTTCATAGGATTTTCAGTGGCTGATTGTTTCAGGACTGTTCTGGAAGTGGGTTGCTAGGTCCTGCTCCCATTTTTTTTTTTCTTTTTTATCATGCTGGGGATCAAATCCAGGGCCTCACAGAGCACAGAGCAGCACTTTACCAACTGAGCTAAACCCCAGTCCTAGTTATAATCCAGTCACATGGATTTAAATAGCAACACTGTTAATAATCCTCAGATATACTTGTAGCCTGGATTTGTTTCCTGAACTCCAGACTAACTCCACTTCACCTCTTGGAAGTCAGATGGCTGTCTGAAGTTAATATAAACAAAACCACTTCCTGTGGTCCCCTCAAAACTTGCTGCACTTTTAGTTTCCCCCACTGCAGATGGTGGGAAAAACATCCATGGTTTCCAGTGGATGATCAGTTTCCAACTTTCAGTGGTTCAGGTCCCATATCTTGGAGTGTCCTGTGACTCTTCTCTCATACCTATATCCAATCCGTTAAGAAATCCTACTGTCATTATTTTCCAAAGTTATCCAGAATTTGATTAATTTTCATCATTTCCTGCCATCTGCCTCAGCCACCATCATTTCCTGTGGATTATTGCAAAGCCCCCCTCCTTTTTGTGGTGCTAGAGGATTGTACACAGGGCCTTGCACATGCCAGACAAGTGCCCTAACACTGAGCTGGACCCCATATCCCTTTATACATTTTATTTTGAGACAGGGGGTCACTAAGTTGCACAGGTTGTATTTGTCCTTGAACTCACTATCCTCTTGCCTTAGCCTCCTGTGTCACTGGAATTATAGGCATGCATTATGAGGCCTGGTTGCAAAGCCTTCTTAATAGACTTCCATAATTCTAATTGTGTTAGTGTTTTTGTCGCTATGATGAAATCCATGAAAAAACATCTGGAAGAAAAGATTTTGGCTCACAGTTTCAGAGAGTTTAGTCCATGGTGGTCTGGCTCCATTACTTGTAGGCTGGGGTGAGGCAGAACATCACAGTGGGGAGCATGTGGTGGATGGAGTAAAGCTGTTTACCTCATGGTGGCCAGGAAGCAGAGAGAGAGAATAAAAGAGAAAGGGTCTGGGAACAAGATATACCCTCCAGAGGGATCCCCTCATGCTTTATTCCCCAAATAACCCATCCAGTTATGAACTCCATTAATCCATTGATGAAGTGAGCACCCTGATGATCCAACCACCTCTCAATAGTGCCACCAGCTGGGACCAAGCCTTCAACTCATGTGTCTTTAAGGATATATCTAAACTGTAAGACGTGTTGTTGTTAGGTGCTGTTGAGTCATGTCCAACTCATAGTGAACCTCATAGGGTTTTCAATGGCTTATTGTTTTGGGATTGTTCTTGGGAGTGGACTGCCACATCCTTCTCCCATTTTTTGCAGTATCCTTTTTCACATGGACCTTTCCTTCTTTCAATCCTTCAATTCTGCTTTGTTTCTATTTGCATTAAAGTATCCCAATATTTTATAGTTCAGACCTCATCATATTTCTATAATGTTCCCTTCCCCCTCAAATGCAGCTTTTGATGCTCTTTCCTAGTGACTACTATAGTAATTATTTTTCTACTAATACAGCATTTATATCAATACTGATGTGCTTTATTTCTCTTATTAGTGACTCTAAAAGGTAAGTTATCATCAATTCACCTAAATTGTAAGGTCCTTGAGAATAAAGGTGGTAATCACCATCACTGCTAGCAGGGTCTTAAGAAAAGCTCTTTCATAGTGGTATGCTCACATTTAACAAATCACACTTTTTACAAGCTTCATAGTAGATTCTGGAATGATAATGGTTTATTAGATTCACTCTCTACCCCGAAGAAGTTTATTTACTGACTACTGAAAGAAAAGAAGAAAAAGAAAATAGGTCATTGCAATTGGACAGATTGGTCCTTTGATAGGGAAGTATTGAGGCTATGGTCAGTTAGCGCAGCCTTGGAGGTCCAAGGATCTCCCCAAGTCACTGGCAGATGAGATGAGACATAAAAAATAGCAGCTACCCTATTTTTTATAAGAAAGGCAAGGTGAAAAAATTGTGCAAGTAGAGGGGTCTGCATGTCCAAAGCTCTGCAGATAATAGAGAGAAGGGGTATGACATTATATTAGGCACCTATTAGATAAATTAAAGGCACTTTGAATGGTTAGTGTACAGGTTGTCAGGTAGGTGAGTAGGGCAATGAAATATGAAGCTAGTCTTGAGCCATGAAGGATGTTGAACATCAAGTTAAAAAATCTAAACTCATGAGAAAAGTGGTGAGAGTTATACAGAAACTTAAATAGAGTCTATGATGTGTTCAGACTTGCATTGCAAGAAGACTTCAGCTGCAATACGAAGAAAGGGTTGGAGAGATCGAGGCTGGAAAATAGAGATAATAATCCTCTTATTTTTCCAGTGTTTGTGACAATGCTTCCTTGAAGAGTTTGCTAAATGGATGTGCTTAGTTTTCATTTCTTTCTCCCTTCCTTCCTTCCTTCCTTCCTTCCTTCCTTCCTTCCTTCCTTCCTTCCTCTTTCTTTCTTTCTTTCTTTCTTTCTTTCTTTCTTTCTTTCTTTCTTCTTTCTCTTCGTGCTTTGCTGTACTAAGAGTTGAATGAAGGTCCTTGCACTTGTATACTTTGCAAGTGCTGTACCACTGAGCTGCACCCTCAGCCCATTTTTTTACTTTTTTTTTGAGAGAGGGTCTTGCTAAATTATGCAGACTGTTTCTGGTCTTGAACTTGTGATCCTCCTGCCTCCACCTCCCGAGTTGCTGGGATTACAGGCATGCATCAGTGTGCCTAGCCCTTTTCATTTCTTACAGGATGGAAAATAAATCTTAATGATTATGCTGAGGGCAACACAAGCATATGGTGACACATTTATTGATTAAAAAGTATATACCTTTTCAAAAAATGATATTTTGGAAATAGATTTCCCCAAATAAAAGGAAAATGCATACACAAAATATTTGAATGGCAAGTATGTGTTCTGCCAAACAGGATTTGATACCAGCTGAGCCATCCCTCTGGGAACAGAGATGGGGTCTCTGGAGTATGGGGACAGGACAGGTCAGAGATGCCTCAGAAAGACTGACACTGACAAATGGGGTGTGATCTCTGGGAGAATCCAGAGCCCAGTATATCTCACACTACTCTGATGAAAGGAAACTTCACAGACCCTTTTTAAAGAAATCAATCTGTTAAACAGATGCCTTTTGCTAAAATTCCTCTCAGAAAGGTTGATAATGAATAAATATGGTGAGACAAATGATTTGTCAAACTAATTTATGATAGTTCAAGGAGGTCTGTAAATAATAGGAGACACCAGGGAGTTGAAGGCGGTCTTGTAGTGGAGTGTTGGTAACTCTCTTCCCCAGGGACCCACACATCTGCTTGTTTATTTTTTGTTTGGCTACATGAGAAGGCTTTATTGCTTTCAGTTCTTTTGTACTGGTAATAATAGTCCACTCTTGATTCATTTTGAAAATGAGGAAATGTGAATGCTGCGTGGGGATGCCAGATTTTAGGCAGGATTCACCAGGGAAAAATGAATCTAGAAGTCAAAGCTATCAGTAAAATAGGAAATGGATCAATCTGCTGTAGCTCTGCAGCCTGGGAGAATAAACAGAATTTTCAGGGCAAGGAAAGCCAAAATGGAACCAAAATGGAACTTCTCAGGTGGTAGCTTGTGCCTGGTAGTCCTTCAGAAGAGCTCACATCCCCAAACCCAAATCACTAAGCACAACAGGAGAGTTTTTTATTTTTTATGAGAAGTGATTGTCATCCACTGTGACCATTAAGAAGTGGCCATTTTTTCAAGAGAAAGTGCTAAAATACTTATCTCTAATGTGATGAACATCAGGCTGCACAATCCTGGAAGAATTATTTCTTTCGGTCATGGTAACAATAAATATATTTGCCAAACTATTATTTCAAAAAAGAAATAAAAGAAGAACTAAAATAAGAAATGGAGAAAGAGAGAATGAAGAGGGTCTGTTGAGAGATTCTATGAGCATCATTTTCACGTTCGTGGATGTGTATTTTGTATCATACCAGTAATAAGTCCTTTTTTGGTTTCAATTTTTTATTATGCATTTCATGATCTCCATGTCAGCATTTCAGGACTTTAAAATGCACTGTAAGGACTTAACAATTTCAGAAATTAATACAAAACCTAAAATAAAAATCATCTTCTAACCATCAGGGCAAGAAATGTCATGACATTGATCATAAAAAATCCTCACAGTGTGGCAGAAAGAAGTAGATGTGTTGAATGCCCTACTTATTAGTTAAGTAATTTTAGAAAAATATTGCATTTCTGTCACTTCCTTACTCTGCCACATGAGAATTTTGGACTAGATTATCTCTCTGGCTTTTTTCAGATCTGAATTTCATTATATTAACTGAATATATTTAAATTCACACAGTAAATATTCCTATTGCCAGGTTTTGGGGGTCTCAAGTTATGGTTCCTACCTTAGCAAGGTTCACATTATACTATGTAAGATTCCCATTTTTGTGCAGATGTTCACAGTGAGTAGCATTTTTGTTGTTTCTGAAACACATTAAAATAATTAATGCCAAGGCTTTCCAGTGAAATATAGTAGATGCAAATCAATATGGTCTGGCATAGTTTTTTCATGGGTGTGAATTATTTGTGTTTCTTTAGCCTATGTTCATATATGGCTGGAGGTAGATTTTTAGTGCAACTCTATGGATAAGATAGTTTGTGGAGGCTTGTTTGTACATGTTTGCACAAATGCAGCCTTTAATTTCAGGCTAGGTCTCTCAGTCGTACTCACAACATCTCCTTCTGCCCACAAACATAGGTTCAGCACAAAAATTCATTGAACTCAACCTCAGATATGGTCAAATGCCTGACCCGGTAATTTAGTAGGAGAAACGTCATGTACTTTTCTCCTAATCCTTACATGGAGCACTGACACAGGTAAGGAAGAACATTCTTATTGTAAATCTGAGAGCTTTACCTGTTTGCTCCCTGCTGCGCACAGGTGTAAGTAGATGGTGCAATCATCAGCACAGTTTAGCTGTCAGTAGATTCCATGGCTCTAACTTGATCCTCTTATGATGACACATTTCAATGTCTATATGACAATAAACTCATGATACCAATCAAAGTCTTTTATTCCACTCTTCTATTTTTGGGATGTTTTTGGCTTTCATGAAATGTACATTTTCTTTGAAAATGCATTTTTTGGGGAAACTACCTAATACTCCATGTTACTTTTCCTCAAATAGTCCACTTCAGATGATACCCAAAACTGTTTTGGACTTTCAACATTCCTTCACCAGATGTTCAATAGCAAATATTTTCTCAGCTGGGGAAAAGAAGGAAAAAACAGTGAAACTTGTCAGCAGTTGTGGGAATTATCAATATCAATGAACACTTATTTTTATTTTTGCGTGAAAGACTGACAGAAATATTTGAAATATGAATCTCACTTCTATCCTTAATATTCTTTAATAAATTCCAGTTCTGAAACAGCTAAGGAAAACTGATACTGAAGACTGTAGGGTTTGCAAAAATATGGAACATATTCAGGAGTTATTACTATTCATTCTACTCTCAGTCATAAGTTCACTCAACCTGCACGTGATAAATGAAACTTCAGGGTATGTTTGTATTGACATTTATGAGTTTATAGAATAAATGACCTGACTTTTTAGGAGGGGTGTTTTGCAGAGGGCTCAAAGGTAACTGAAATATCTTTGGCCCAGAATGTTTCTTAAGTAATGTTGGAGCCAGAGAATTTAATTGAATATGAAAACCGATTTAGGAATAAAAATTTGAAGGTACTTTGGGCATTGCATTATGAGACTAAGAGAAATATTTCCAAAACATTTTACTTCAGAAGAAATGTTCATTCATTTGGTTGGTTAATTAAATATGATCCCCCCTCCCTCACCAATTTCCCTGAGAAGGAAAGGAATTTTTGAATACATAGTATTAAAAAAAACTAAATAAATTGGAACATAAGAGGCCATTTGTGTGAGAAATGTTGAAAAGTAATGTCTTTTTAATCAATAAAAGAAACATATTACTTTCTTTGATCTACTCTTTCACTCCTTTGCCTTGAACCTGTTAGGGTCCCCTTGGTGGTCTCTTCCAGCCTGTATGGTCACTTGGACCCCATTAAAGTAATTTGGAAAGGAATTTTAATTCAGTCTGCTGCTTTCTTTCCAGGTTCTCTGACTCTAAAACATTCTCAAGTAAGATTCAGCAAAGCAAAGTCCTTTTAACCTACAGTAACTTTTGATTCAGACTTGGGTTTTTTAAATTATTGACTTGGAATCTCTCCAAACCTGGATTGCCCTACAAATAAGGCTCCTCTTTCATGTCACAATAAATTATCTCATAATTAGAAACTAAGTTTTTGTCTTAGAAGAAATTTTAATATACTGCAATAAAATTAGCTATATATGAGCACTGTGCTGGGATTTAGCTCAGTTGGTAGAGCACTGCTCTGCAGTCTCTGAGGTCCCAAGTTTGATTCCCAGTACTGCAAAAATGGGATAAGGACGTGGCAATCCAGTTCTGAGGTAGTCCTGAAATAGCCACTGAAAACCCTATGAAGGTTGCTAGGAGTTGGACATGACTCAATGGCACCTAACAACAATAATATGTATGAGCACTAAGAATCACTATTTAAAATTCTGGCATCTAACCTTGAGGAGGTGGCATTGAAGTGTGTACTGATAGGTTACTTGAAAAGTTGAATGTTTAAATTCAAATCTTGGAAAATTTTTGCTTAAAGAAGGGAATCTCCCTATGGACTTTACAGTAGATGATAAATTTCTTCAAGAAATCTTTTCTTGAGTATAATGAAGGTAATTTTTTAAAATATGAGGATTATAAATAAATACCCTTTACATGAATCATGAGTATTGATCATGCATGAGTTCTAATGTGTATGGAGATACAGCTCAGTGACTCATCTGCCTGGTCAAATCATTCTTACTGCAAAAATTGAGTGGATACCACTGTGTATTCTCTTTATATCTCTCTCCCTCAAAAGGGAAAATTTTGTTTTTACATTAATTTTATATTTATTCCCTATACCACATGAGATTTACATAAGTTAGGTGTAAAAATCAGAAAGTATATTTGCTTCAAAAGACATTTTCAAGATATTTAGGTATTCCATTATTATATTACTCACTCTTTGAATAATGCCAATGTTTACAAATTGATTGAAAGAAAACATTTCAGTCAAAATAGCAGCAAAGTTGGGCCATTTTTGTGTGCTTTTATAGCACTTTGATGTGATAGTTGAGGTGGAAGGTTATCCAAACAATTGACATGCAAATATTTGAACATTCATTTATTCCAACCAACCTGAAGTCTATCCCTAATTAATGAGTCACTTTCCACTTCCCACAGGCCACTTACCAAGTACTTTTTAACTTCAAAATTAGTCCAACTGCAAGGAGATGGAAGCACAGAGTGTCTGGTCAGAAAATCTCTTTGTATTTCGGTCACTGGAAACTTACAGGCTAAAACTAAAATATCTTCTAAGAGATATTATGAAGGGCTTATCATATACACATTAGACTAAGTAAATGATCTTAAGATGAACATTTTGAATGAGAGTTATTACTTTGCCTACCAGCAGTTGTGAACATCACTCAAGGTGAGGGGGAACTGGTAATTAGATCCATAAACACATCAAATATTTAGAACATTTGCAGATGTAGTATGTGTGTGCTAAGTACATAACATACATGATATAAAAGACAGCTACATCCTATTATTTTCCTGAAGTTTCTTGGCCCCCAGCTGGCCAATAATGAACTATTTACAAAACTGCTGAATTGTCAGCACCACTTAGGTGTATTCAAAACTACAGGTCCAAGCAGGCTCATTGGCACATGCCTATAAGCTCAGCAATTTGGGAGATGGAGGCAGGAGTATTGTGAGTTTAAGGGCAGAGGCCTGAGTAACTTAGCAAGACCCTGACTCAAAATAAAAAATAAAAAATGGGCTAGGGGTGAAGCCCAGTGGTGGTAGAGCACTTGCAAAAAGTATGTGTGAGACCCTCGGTTCAACCCCCAGGTACTGAAGAAAAAAAAAGCAGATCCATCTTATATCCTCACTTCCTTCTTTCCTAAGACTTTCTGATTCAAAAGAATTGAAGAGCATACTGGCATCATATTTTTAAACATATCCCTAGGTTGTTCTAATGATAAACCAAATTTTGGATATCTTCACTTACACTGCCTATTAGCTCCTTTGGTACTTCAGCTCGTTTGAGAAGGAGTGACTACAAAAGTGAACACTGCTTGCATACCAAATACCAGGGCAGACTGCTTTAAGACTAATCACTAGTATTCATAATTACATTTGCAGGTGCTTCTAAATGAAAAGAGAATAAAAAAAGTTATAGTTACACTAAATGAAAAACCCACTTTGGGAGCTCTTGTGAAAAGACTTCAATATTAGAAGTACCTAGAAATTTATTCTTAAAGGAATCAAATATAGATATCCAAATTGAAAGTTATCCCTCAATTAGGGAATAGCAAAGACAGATCAGTATCAATGCTGTTAATGAGACATGAATTGAAGCTTCCTTGGGGACATATTACCAAATGGAAGAATTTTAACTTATCTCTTATTTCCTTGTGAAATTTTATTTTAACTTGTCAAAGTAAAATTTAGGAAAAAGAAAAAAATATCAAAAAGAAAATATATTCACTTATATGCATAATCACTGAATATTTTATATTTGTTTTGTTTTAAAATATGCATATCTATATCTCTATAAAATATATATATAGATATTTGTAAACTTTTAAAACCAATAATTTTCTGGATTTCCCTAGGTGACATCTTTGCTGTATAAAATGTTATATTACCTGAAGCAATCATCCAATTAAGTTAGATGATAAAATGACTAACATTTATATGTTGCTTATAACAGGTACCGTGTATTTGACACATATTAAAACTTTAACTTGTCAGAATAGTGAGGCAAATACTAAAGTCAGTCTTCTGTATCTGTGGGTTCTGCCTCCTTGGATTCAATCAACTGTGGATTGCAAATATCCAGAAAAAAGTCATGTATGTACTGAATATGTACAGATATTTTCTTGTCATTACTCCTTGTACAATATAGGTAACCACAATTACATAGCATTTGCACTGTAGCAGGTGTTATAAGTAATATGAGATGATTTAAAGTATGCAGGAGGATATGCATAGGTTATATGAAAACACTATGCTAAACTGGGCGTGGTGGTGCACACCTGTAATTCCAGCTACTTGGTAGGCAGAGACAGGAGGATCTTATGTTCCAGGCCAGAGGCAGCCGTGTAATTTAGCAAGACTATGACTCAAAAAAAAAAAAAAATACTGTGCCACTTTATAAAAGTGACATGAGCATTTGAGTAGGGCAGGGGATCCTAGAGCCCCTTAGGATACTGAGGGATGACTGTATATTATTTCTCATTTTATTGATGAAGAAATGGAGGTAGAGGGTTAAAGTGATTTTGCAGAAGCAGAATTCTAACCCTGCAGCAGAGTATTGTCAACAACCATGGAGACACACCAGGAAGGTGAGACATGGACCAGAGAACGGGTGTGAATGAGAAGTTGCAATTTCCAAAACTATCCTCTACTTGTACATTTAATTAATTAATTAATTAATTAATTCTTTCATTCATTTGGCATTACTTGGGAGTTGAACCCAAGGGCTCACACATACTTTGTAAATGCTCTAGCAATGTGCTCCATCTCCAGACCATTTAAATATTTTTATTTATTTATTTATTTTTAAAAATTTGAGTCAGAGTCTTGCTATGTTATGCAGTCTGCCTCTGGAATTGGCTCTTGATCCTCCTTCCTCAGCCTCCCAAGTAACTGGGATTACAGATGTGCACCACCATGCCCGATCTGGGGGTTGAACCCAGGGCCTCACGCTTGCATACTTTGCAAGTGCTATACCACTGAGCTGCACCCTCAGGCCATTTTTTTAACTTTTTTTGAGACAGGGTCTCACTACATTACGCAAACTGGCTCTGGTCTCAAACTTGCCACCTTCCTGCTGCTGGGATTACAGGCGTGTGCCACTGCACACCTTGTATTTCTGTTTAAACATCAATATTCAAGTGAGAGAAAATTAATTGGAAAACGTAGGTTTGTTAGAAAAATGCAACAGTAGTACAAAAGCGCATGTGAGCCATTGATCTCAATGTGTCTCTCAGGCTGAATTTTACCTCAGATTTTATTCCTTAGTCATGACAGAGGAGAAGAGAGAATTTCACAAATAACTAAAACTTTTACCTGAGGCAGATTTCACTTTCTTTTTCTCTGTAAAATGGTTCTGAACTTTCTTCATATCTGAAAAAACACTTTAAATAACCCCTTGCAAAATTCTGCAAGGCAAATTTCTAAATATATTCAAATGAGCCAAGGAAATATATTCTTTAATTTTTTCAGACTAATTTAACAGCTCATCACCTGTTTCTGGTAAACAGTCAGCTTTAGCTTGGGTTGTGAATTAAGACAAGAGAAATCTCAGACCCTTTCACAATTTGCTATTTTAAGACATTCTCTAAGCTTTTGTGCTTGGTCATGCTTAGCTAACACAAGGCTCTCTCCCTGGGAAATCAGCCATCTTGATCGTTCAAGCTTCCATTGAAGGATATCTAAAGTGACCAGGGCCCAGAGGCAGAGAGTCATAATTAAGAATATCTATTGCTATTCTTATGTCCTCATTGTCCAGTGACATACAGAAGCATCTGCACTTTTTAGTATCATGTAATTGGCATCAACTCATTTTCTCTGGAACCTTTGACCCTATTTCTATTAAATCATAAGTACACTGTTAAATGATTTAGAAGCTGCTTAGCTTATGTCCCTCTTTTACATTTCTCCTATAATTGCCTGCAGCCATACCACTGTGGCTTCTGATCCTGTCAGATCTTGGAAGCTAAGCAGGGTTGGGTCTGGTTAGTATTTGGATGGGAGACCACCTAGAAACACCAGGTGCTGTAGGCTTGGGAGAAGGACCTGGCAGCCCACTTGCAAAAAACAACCTGCTATTGAAAACTCTATAAATAGCAGAGAAGCACTGACAATAGTGTTTCTCCTGTTGTACATAAGGTCGCTATGAGTCAGACACTGACTCGACGGCACCTAACAATAACAACAACATAATTGTGTTTCCATTTTATAACAGACTCTTCAGAGGTCAAAAAAAGCATTCTCTTAAGGAGGTCAAATTCCCTTTAAATTCTCATTCAAGTTGGTGAAACAGCATTGAAAACACTGTTTCCACAGCGTCATTCTCAGTGCTGGATAATATGGCAGCCCAGCTGTCCTGACACTCTTGAGGGATGGAAACCTCCAGGCAGACATCTGGTATTGGGTGATTTCAGACACAAAGAAATCCACTCATTCTGAGGCTGCTGTGGGGACAGCTGGCCTGTGATCACACAAGGATCACACTTGCTCAACTTCTGAGTTGAAAAGAAAGAAAGAAAGAAAGAAAGGAAAGAAAAAGAAAAAAAGGAGAGATGGAAAGCATCTGCCCAGCATTTGTTACCGGAAACTGTATCTCTCTTATGAACCTCTCAGACTGTTTATAGAAACATCAGTTCACCAGGGTGATCTTGATAACGTGGGAAAATGAAGTAATAACAATGGGAATGTTGTCTCTTTCAAGGTGAAATCCTGTCCATCTGAGACAGAAAAATACAATTGTGTTTTGAGTATGAATCATGACATCTGGCCTAATAAGCCCTTGGTTTAGTTTCAGTTTTTTTCCAAACGTCTTTCTGTATTCTCAATAAATGGTTTTCCATATTCCCGGTACTTTGTAGCTCCTCATACATAGTTGATTCAATAAACGGCTTTTAAAAGAAACCCAATCTATTAAAAGTTTGAAAGATGATTTAGGAAAACTTTGATATTCTCTTAGATCTCTGTCCTTCCCGCCCCCACTATGGAAAATTTCCAGCTACCTGCAGTTTGTATTGTATTTGAAAGAAAACTTTGATTTCTGTTTATGTATTTCATTATGAAGCATTTAAACATAAAAGGAGGTTGTTGTTGTTGTTAGGTGCCTTCGAGTCGGTATCTGACTCATAGCGACCCCCATAGGGTTTTCAATGCCTGACTGTTTTTCGGGGTTGCCTTGGGAGTGGATTGCCAGGCCCTAGCTCCCATTTATGAGGTGCTGGGAATTGAACTCAGGACCTCAGAGACTGCAGCGCAGCACTCTACCAACTGAGCTAAATCCCAGCCCTAAAAGAAGGTAGGCAGGAATATTAAGAACACCTACATAACCCTAAGCAAACTTCAAAAAATTCTTAGATAGCTTTTTAAAAAGAAGCAAAACATCACAGATACAGTTGAAGCTTCTCCTCCTTCTTAAGTGTGCTCCCCTCCTTCCCTTTCTTTTTCAGAAGGTACTGGTTGCTTTTATTACATTCTATTAATCTTGGCATATTGTGTTTCCAGTTTTGTTTGACTTAAGATAATTTTAAATGTCTTACCTCCAATAAGTGTTCAGGAACATGTTGTTTAATTTCCACATAATTGAGAATTTTCCAAGACTCCTCTCACTATGAATTTCTAGTTTTATGCCATTGTCATCATAAAAGATACCCAATATCATCTCAATCTTCTTAAAAACTTTAATTAAGAAAAAGATATATTCTGTTGCTGTTGGAGGAAATGCTGTTAGGTACATCTTGCCTAAAATGAAGTTTAAGTCTAATATTTCTTTAGATTTGGCTCAGTTGGTAGAGCGCTGTGCTGCAGTCTCTGAGGTCCTGAGTTCAATTCCCAGCACCACAAAAATGGGAGAAGGGCCTGGCAATCCACTCCCAAGGCAATCCTGAAACAGCCACTGAAAACCCTATGAGGGTCGCTATGAGTTGGATACCGACTCTATGGCACCTAACAACAACAACAACAATTGGTAAGTATCTGCAATTATACCACTTATTTATTAACTACTTTTTGGTAAGTATTGCTTCTAGTTTTTCTATGTCAAACAGTGATCCGGTGAATACTAGGAGCTAGGACAGGGCTTCTCCAAGAAACAAGGTATCAGAAAGCTATTGTTTAGTCAAAGGATACAGTAATCTCCAGTGACCTTTACACATTTTTTATTGCTTTCCTCAAAAACCATCTTGAAAAACAAAATACCCTTTATACATTTGTTATTGTTGTTGTTAGGTGCTGTCGAGTTGTGTTCAACTCATAGTGATCCTTATAGGGTTTTCTGTGGCTGATCTTGTTTGGGATTGCTTGACTAGTGGATTGCCATGTCCTGTTTTTGTGGTCCTGGGCCTAGAACATAGGGACTCAGAGAATGCAGAGCAGCACTCTTCCAATTGAGCTAAATCCCAGCCTTTGTACATCATAATATATACATAAATACAAATAAATACTACTTGGCACCATTATACATAAATATATGTACATTTACCACTGTTGTTGGGTGCCATTGAGTCAGGTCCAACTCACAGCGACCCTTATGGGGCTTTTAATGGCTGACCTTGTTTGAGATTGCTTTGGGAGTGGATTGCCACATCCTTCTCCTGTTTTTGCAGTCCTGGGGACCAAACCTAGGTCCTCAGAGAGTGTACAGCAACAGTCTACCAACTGAGCTAAACCCCAGCCTGTATAGTTATTTGTTGTTGTTGTTGTTAGGTGCCGTTGAGTCGGTATCCAACTCATAGCGACCCTCTGTACAACAGGGGAAACACCATTGTCAGTGCTTCTCTTGCTGTGCATAGAGTTTTCAATGGCAGATTGATTTTTGGGAGGGGGTTGCCAGGTCCTTCTCCCAAGCCTACAGCTTCTGGTGTTCCCAGGCAGTCTCCCATCCAGGTACTAACCAGGCCTGACCCTGCTTAGCTTCCAAGATCTGATGGGATCGGATGCCACAGGGCTATGGCTGCAGGCTGTATAGTTATAGATATACATATATATGAGTTAGTATATACACATGCATTTCCTTGTTCTGTCCTCTGAGAGGGCCAAGAAACAATAACAACCCCCAAACACCACACACCTAGCATCTAGATCCTGGTGTCCAATACCATTCTCTAGTAAAGGGAGCCAGGGCTCTTTGAGGAAAAGCTGAGAGTGGAGCTGAGTCAGGGAAAATACAATAGCCTAGAGATCCTATAGATCACAAAGTATAGAAGTACTCAAGAGACAAATGTCAAACTTGAAAATCTCCCAATGGCCAAATCTGGAACAATTTGAGCAACAAAATACATGTCATAATGGATTATAGCTCCAAATATTAAATAAATACTGAGTTTATGTTGATATAAATAATCAAATAAATAATTGAATGATGAAGAAGAGAGTATCTGAAGAGTAACAAATAATTTCCATAGGTACCAATCCCTCACAGCAGTGGAACACAATCCCAGATCCCTCAAGGAAAAAAAAAAAATAACAAAGAAATTTATATCATCCATTTTGATGAGAGCAGAAGATTCCACTGTATGATATAGTTGTTCTAAAATTCATTATCCTTTGCTTATTGCGGAATTTTAAGGTGGTTCCTACATTTTTTTATTTTATAGATAACCATATGATAAAAGAACAACAGTGTATATTGAGTTAGGTGTCTCTTTAGGTTAAAATTGTAGAGTGTATTACTAGTTTTCAGTGTGATCATTTTGACTTTGGGAATAATTTGTCTCCTTGCTCTCCAATTTAAAATCCTCCATCAATGCACATGGGTCATTATTTCCCTATTTTTCACAAGCACTGGGCATAATTCATTATTATCATGTTTCCTAGGCAAATAATTTGCTTTGATAATTTATTTCTAATTTTTATTTGCATTCATTTGATTATTAGTGCTATTAAATATAGTTTCTGTTGTTTATTGAATATTTATATTACTTTTTCTTCATTAATTTCCCTTTTCTATTCCTTGCTTATTTTTTTCTATTGGGATTTTTGTTATATTTAAGGATTCTTTATCATTTGTCATATTATTATTTTGTCTCTTTTCTCTATAGTAAATTTCTCACATTTTCAAGTCTTCAACTTTATGGGTTTCCTTTCATTTGCTTTTTTTGGAAAAGAAAATCATTATTTTATGGTGGAGTACAGCCTATGAAATCAGAATGCTGAGGGTCCAATTGTAGCTTGTTTATTCATAAGCTATGTGACTTTAGATAAGAAGTGACTCTATGTGTCAGTGCTCCCAGATGTAAATTGTGCATAATGATAGTACCTACCTGGTGGAAATTGCATGTAAATGTTATATGTAAAACATTATAGAATAATTCCTATAAGTTTTAAACAATAGCTATCATTGTTTCTATGTAATAAATTCTTAATTTTTTCTGGTTTTCTGGCTTTCACAGCCATCTTCATCCTACGATTTTGTGATAGGCTAAATGTGTTTCGTCACTCTAAGATTTGAAATATATATATTCAAACTTTATTCCAGTACTCTATAGTATTAATATTTATATGCTTACATAGTTAATCAATTTAGATTACATTTTGGTGAGGTATGTATTAAGTGCTTATTTTTCTAAATGGCTCACATTTTGTTTATAAGCCATTTTAATAAATAATTGACAAATATTTAATAATTGATACATGGTGCATTATTGCTTTCTATTATATTGAATTCCTACATGGAATTGGAAACAACTCTGGCATCTATATTTTGTTCTAATTAAGTCTGTCTACTTCTGTGTCAGGATTATACCATCAGGATTATTCTTAATTATTGAACAATTTTAACACATTTCTGTGTGGTTGTGTTTTCTTATCTATAAAAGTGTGAAAATAATATTACCTATCAAAAGAGTTGTTTGAAAATTAACATATGTTCAGTATTCAAAACAGTTGCTTGACGCATGAATATGTTTCAGCACAATTTAGATGTTGCAGTCATTACTCTGAAATAGGAGTTTTATTTCTAGACTGATGGAGTGTTACAATAAGACTCAGCAGTGAGTCAGACATCCCTGGGCCATATCCCCTGCAATATGAATTTATCCTCCATCAGAGGTGGAATCTACTTTCCCACCTCTTAAATTGGATGGCCCTGTGCTGTGACTTGACCAATGAAAGGGTAGAAGTGACCTCATGTGATTTGCAAGCCTGGGCCTCAAGAAGTCTTAATACATTTGATTTTATCTTACAGGAAACTTGGGATATCTTCCTGCATAGGATAGTTGACCTAACCTGAGAGGCTGTTCTGGATAACCACCAGAACCATCAGTAAAGCCATTATGGACCATCTGTTGTCAGAAATCTCAGCGCTGGCAGCTGCATGAGTGACCCCAGGTGAGTTTGGCATAAGGACTATTCAGGTGAGAGCAGCTTAAATTGCAGAATTATGAACAAATAAGTGCTTTAAGACTTAGCTTTATCCCTTTTTAGTGCCACTATAGGTAACTGATAAACAGACCTTAATTTTTCATTTTATTTTGAAGTTAATTACTTCATTCCCTCAATTGTTGGTTGGAATTTTGTGTTCTCCAAGAATATATTTTCTCACTCTTTTGTAATTTCTTTTTAAATGTGTATTTCAGTCATCATTCTGGAAACACAAATGTCTATTAAAATATAGAAAAAGATGAAGACTCTGAATGATATCTAAAATAATACTTGATAAATTATTGTTGTGATCTGTGAATAGTCTTTCTATTAATTACATAGAGAACAGAATTGAATTAGAACAAATAATGGTTTACTTGTGCTTTGCTTCACAAGTTCTGGTCCTCTGAAAAGTTGTTTAATTTTTCTCCTAATTCTGTTGATAGTGCTATATCCTTCCAGCTTTATTATTAAGAAATCTGGAATCAGGACCAAACAAATAATGTTATTTTGCAGAAAATGTGCTAGTTTACATGTAAAAGATAAATTTGGATTGATTAAAAAGGACAGATACAATTCTCTGCTGCTTTAAAATATACCAGAATAAATATGATAATCAGCCACTTGAAATCAATAGCTATTATTTTTATGTGGTCATATCTACTTAGCTATTTTTCTATTTTGCATACAAGATATTCTGAAGCCCAAGATTTTAAATACATTCACACACAGTGTTTCTTCTTGTACAGTTCCAATTACTTGGTATGTGACATTTTATTTTAGAATTTAGGAAAAAGAATAACTCTGATACTTAAGGAACTCAAGAGGAAAATTAAGACCAACACAGAAATTAGTAGATTACCACTTTCCTTAGTTTCTGAAATAAGGTCAGACATAAAGGCTAATATCTGGACTATCAGAAAAAAATCTGGTAAAGAAGCAAAATTGATAATAACACTTGTCAATAGCTACAAGACTGGTAAAAAAGATTAAAGAACATGCCATTTTAAACATTTGTGTTGGTTAAAAAAGAAAGTAAATTGGCTAGAATTGTTTCTTACATTGAAATGTTCACATTTCTTTAAAATTTCTGTAGTATAATTCTCTTTTCTAGAGAACTATTTAAAATAATAATGAATTCTGCTCTGCTCTTTATGGTAGTGTTTGGCATTTCCTATTATTTTTCTATATGTCAATTATGGGAGAGATCATTTTGAAATTTATCTCAGAATATAACAGCTCATATTCTTCTAAATCAAGATGAGATGATACTATTTTTTTCAATGTCACCAATAGAAATCTTTAGGGGACCACAATATAATTTGACAATTTACTGGTAATTTTGTTTTCTGACAGAGATACCTTCCCTAGCAATGAGTGGTATGTCATTTGGCTTTCTTTGTTCAATTTGTTTAACATACTAAGAGAGGTTGCTAGTAAGACAGAGGCTACGGAATTCCTTCAGTCTGTGAAATTGGTGTATATTCCTACCATACCTGTCATGACCCACTCATCCTAACATGTAGAAGTGTGTATCACATATATGGCATGACACTTAGTTCTCAAGCCTGTGCATGTGGATGTGTTTTTGTGTGCCTATGAAAGATTTATAGTACAAGTGTGTGTGTATATGTGGAGTGGCAAATCATAACTCAAAAATTTTTTGATACCTTCCAAAAAGTAGAAAAGGAGGGAACACTCCAAAAGTCATTCTATGAAGCTACCATCACTCTGATACCTAAACCAGGAAAAGATTCATCTAAGATAGAGAATTATAGACCCATCTCCCTTATGAATTTAGATTCTAAAATATTTAATAAAATCTGGCAAACAGAATCCAGCAGCATATGGAAAAGATTATTCACCATGACCAAGTGGGATTTATACCACAGTTGCAAGGCTGGTTCAACATACAGAAATCAATTAATGTAATCCAGCATGTCAAGAAACTGGCAAACAAAAACCACATGATCATCTCAATTGATGCTGAAAAGGCCTTTGACAAAGTGCAACACCTTTTCATGATAAAAATGCTGGAGAAGATAGGTATAACAGGAAAATACCTTAATATCATAAAAGCCATTTATAACAAACCTACAGCCAACATTATATTAAATGGAGAAACACTGAAACCATTTCCTCTTAGATCTGGAACAAGACAAGGATGTCCTGTCTCTCTTATTCTATTTAACATAGTAATTGAACTCCTGGCCAGGGCAATCAGACAAGAGAAAGAAATCAAAGGGATACAGAATGGCAATGAAGAGGTCAAATTATCCTTATTTGCAGAGGAGGTGATCCTATACCTGAAAAACCCCAAAACCTCAACCAGAATACTGCCAAAACTAATTAACTCCTTAAGAAAAGTGGCAGGATATAAAATCAACAAACAAAAATCAATAGCTTTTCTTTACACCAACTCTGAACAGGAAGAGAATGAAATTAAAAAAAAAATACCATTCATGATAGCCCACCATAAAATTAAATACCTTAGAATCAATCTAACCAAAGACCCTTCAGACCTCTACAAGGAAAATTTCAAAACATTAAAGAAAGAAATATCAGAGGTCACTGAAAAATGGAAAGACCTTCCCTGCTCCTGGATAGGGAGAATTAATATAGTAAAAATGGCTACCCTACCAAATGCAATCTATAGATTTAACACAATACCCATTAAAATTCCACTGGCTGACTTTATAGAAATAGAAAAAATGATCCAAAAATTCCTATGGAACCACAAAAGACCACATATAGCCAAAACACTCTTAAGCTATAAAACTAATGCAGGTGGAATCACAATCCCTGACTTCAAGCTCTACTATAGGGCAGTGGTAGCAAAAACAGCTTGGTACTGGCACAAAAATAGGCCTGAAGACATATGGAACAAAATAGAAGACCCAGAAATGCCTCAACACACCTATAGATACCTTATTTTTGACAAAGGAGCAAAGCAAGTAAACTGGAAAAAGGACAGCCTTTTCAATAAATGGTGCTGGGAAACATGGTCATCTGCATGCAGAAAAATGAAAACTGACCTGCATCTCTCAATATACATGAGAGTTAACTCAAAATGGATAAAACACCTTGACATAAAACCAGAAACTTTAAAACTAATAGAAGATAGGATAGGTAATATGCTCCAACATATAGGCATAGGAAAGTATTTCCTTAATAGGACTCCAATTGCTCAAAAGTTGCAACAAGAATAGATAAATGGGATAACATGAAATTAAAAAGCTTCTGTACAACAAAGGAAACAATTAACAGAGTCAAGAAAATCCCCACTGAATGGGAAAAAATTTTCACATCCTACAGGAGAAGGACGTGGCAATGCACTCCCAAGCCAATCCCGAAACAACCAGCCATTGAAAACCCTACCAGTGTCGCTATGAGTCAGACATGACTTGACAGCACCTAACAACAACAACAACAACATCAGACAAAGGTTTAATTACCAGAATTTATAAAGAACTTAAGAAAAAAATATCCAGGAAAACAAATAACCCAGTACACAAATGGGCAAAGGAATTGAACTGACAGATCTCAAATGAAGAGGCCTGTAAAGCCATGAAACACATGAAAAAATGCTCAATATCCCTAGCCATTAGGGAAATGCGAATTAAAACAACTCTGAGACTTCACCTTACACAAGTAAGAATGACAAAGATTAATAAAACAAATAACAACAAATGGTGGTGAGGTTGCGGAGAAAAAGGAACACTCTTACACTGCTGGTGGAGCTGTAAATTGGTTCAACTACTTTGGAAATCAACATGGAGGTATCTTAAAAAAACTAAAACTATCTCTACCATATGACCCAGCTATAACACTATTGGGAATTTACCCAAAGGGAGATGTATCATCATACTACAGAGATACTTGCATCTCCGTGTTCAATGCAGCACTTTTCTCAATAGCAAGGATATGGAATCAACCAAAGTGCCCATCAACAGAAGAATGGATAAAAAAAAAACTATGGTACATATACTCAATGGAATACCACTCAACAATCCAAAAAAGTGAAGTAATGCCATTTGCAGCAAAATGGATGGAACTGGAGAAAATTATATTAAGTGAATGAAGACAAGCTCAGAAAGAGAAATACCACATGCTCTCATTCATATGTGGGAGCTGGATCCAAATTATAAGAAGTAAAAAACCCTGTGCAGAGGTCAGAACATAAAAAAAAAGCTAAAGTCAACCTAGCAGAGAAGGGACAATTTGGGGAATGCAAAAGGAGGGAGAGATCTAGCAAAAGGAGGAAATCCTGGGAGATGAGAGGGGGGTGAGGAGGAACAAAGAGGAATGAGGAATGGGGGAGGGTGTGACCTCAGCATTAACAGCCCACATTTGATAGTCCTTGAAATAATTATATAACACCAATAATACCAAAAAATGGCATTAATGTAGATGGACTAGAAAATCCACGTATTAGTACTGACAATGTAAAAAGAAAGTTCATTACAGAAAAAGTTTTGATCTTAAACGTAATTGGAACCCAAGGACATATAGAAAAATATTACCATAAAAAGGCAAGCAAATGGAAGAGAATTCTTTGGTGGGGGGGGGGGTGGGATGGAGGGAGGAAGTTCACAAGAGGGTAAGGGTGAACTTATCTGTGTAATGTACAACAAAATGCATATATGGAAATGTCATAATGAAAACCATGTCAGAATGAATCACATCAAGGTGTACATTAAAAATTTCCAATAAAATTTTTTGATACCTTAAATATGTATTGTTGTTATTGTTAGGTGCTATCAATTCGAGTTCTACTCATAGTGACCCTATATACAACAGTATGAAACACTCCCTGATTCTGTGCAAGGCACACATTTTTATTAAATTTAATGTTTAGGCCCATTGTTGCAGCCACAGTGTCAATTGAGCTAGTTGAGTTTCTTTCTTTCTTTCTTTCTTTCTTTCTTTCTTTCTTTTTTTTGTTGAACCACTACTCACACATGATGTCCAGGGACTGGTCTCTCCAGACCACATATTCAAAATACATAAGATGCAGTCTACCACTGGTTGCACTTTTTCTAGGACAGATCTCTTGGTTCTTTTGGCAGGCTGTGGTATATTCAATATTCATCTCCAGCACCATAATTCAAAACCATCAATTGTTTTCCTGTCTCCCTTGTCCAATGACCAGCTTTCAAAATCATATGATGTGACTGAAAATACCATGGCATTAGTCAGGCCCACTTTTGTCTTCAATGTGACATATTTACTTTTCAACACTCTAAAGAGGTCATTTGCACCAGCTTTTCCCAATGCAATACATTTTTTGATTTCTTGACAGCTGCTTCTGTGGGTGTTAATTGTGGAACCAAGCAAAGCAAAATCTTGGACAACCTCAATCTTTTCTCCATTCATCATGAAGTTGTATACTGACTAAGTTCTAAGGATTTTTGTTTTCTTGATGTTGAGACTCAATCCCTATTAAAAGCTGTGTCCTTTGATCTTTATCAGTAAATGTTTCAAAGCCTTTTCACTTTCAGCAAGCAGAGTTGTGTCATCTGCACAATGCAGGTTGTTAATGAGTCTTCCTCCAATGATGATGCCATGTCCTTCTTCATAAAGTTCAGCTTCTCAGATTATTTGCTCAGCATAAAAATTGAAGAGATATTGTGAATGTATACAGCCCTGACACACATCTTTCTCAACTATAAACCAGGCAGTGTTTCCTTGTTCTGTTTGAATGGCTGCCTCCTGGTCCATGTACAAATTCCTCATGAGTACAATTTAGTGCTCTAATATTCCCATTCTTTATAATGTTATCCATAATTTGTTATGATCCTTACAGCCAAATGCCTTTGCCTAGTCAATAAAACATAGATACACATCTTTCTGTTATTCTCTGTTTTCAGCTAATATCCATTTGACATCAGCAATGATGTCTCTGGTTCTATGCCCTCTTCTCAATCCAGCTTGATTTTCTGTCAGTTCTTTTTCTATATACTTTTGCAGTCATGTTTGAATGATCTTTAGCAAAATTTTACTTGTGTGTAATATTAATGATATCGTTCAACAATTTCTACATTCAGTTGGATCCCCTTTCTTGGGAATAGGCACAGATATGGGTCTCTTCCAGTTAGTTGACCAAGTAGCTGTTTTCTAAATTTCTGGGCATAACAAGTTACCATCTCCAGTGCTGCATGTGTTTGTTGAAAGATCTCAATTGGTATTCCATTAATTCCTGGAGCTTTGTGTTTTGCCAGTTCCTTTGAGGCAGCTTCCATCTCTTCCTTCAGTACCATTGTTTTTTATCATATACAACCACTTGAAATGGTTGGTCATCCACCAATTCATTTTATATTTTGCAAAGTTCTTAGACATCAACTGTCTCAATGTACTGTCCCATGTATTTTAGATTGGAAGTGCAAGAAGTAATTGTTTCACACTATGAAGAAACAATTGTCAATAAGAGATTCTAATGACATGTTCAACATTATGAAGTAAAAGAGGATAGATTGCTATTGTTAGGTGCCATCAAGTCAGGTCCAATTCATAGCAACCCTATGTATAATAGAATGAAAAACTCCCTGACACTATGCCATGTCCAGCACTATTGTCAGTGCTTTGTTATTCACAGGGTTTTCAATGGCATATTGAGCCTGCAGCACCTGGTGTTTCCAGGCAGTCTCCCATCCAGGGACTAACCCGGCTGACCCTGCTTAGCTTCTGAAATCAGGTGGGATCAGGTGCCAGAGTGCTATGGCTGCACGCAGGAAGCACAGATCGGACACTTGAATTCCTGACCAATGCTTCTTACCAAAGCAAAGCTCTTTATTCAATGCTGTACTGGCTCTAACTCAATAGAAAATGTATTTTCTTTATGCCCAATGGATGAAACTGAAGAATGATACTCCATTCTTAGTATTTTATTTAGGTACATTTTATCAAGAAATATGTTATGTTCAGTATAACTTGGGTAGCATTACATAGGATTGAATTTCATTAACATATGGCATAGATTTTATTATTCTTAATATTTGTTAGAAAAAAGAAGCTCTAGAATACTACTAGCTTATACAATTTTGAGAAAGAATTATTCAATAGCATGCTGAACCAGTCTCTCTTAAACAACATAAAAACACATATATGCACACCCTACATAGTGTTTCAGATATTAATAATCAATCAATTAATTAAGTCTTTTAGGGCTAAGTAGTCAACTAAATTTAATCTTAAATAAAAATGGCAGAATTCATGTTTGCTCTACCCATCATATTATCTATAAATCTATTAATGGATATTTTTTATCCACCTTACAGAATAACAGGACAATTACATGTTATTAAAGCAATGACTAAAAATGTACACACAACCTTTAAAATATCATTGATCATATAGGCAGAGATGACTTTATCTTCTATGAGTGGGTTGGATATAAAACACTGATTTAATTTCAACTGCAATTATTATGAGGCAGGTTTGTGGAAGTGGGAGAGAGCCATCTGCTCCATAAAGGTGATTATGAGTAATACATAATGAAGCCTCTCTCATTCAACCAGCACTGATTAGGAAAGAATTGCATGTGACCAATGACAGTTTGATGATCAGGAATACTGTGTTCAAATGAGAACTCTCTACTTATTTCCTCTATGACTGCAGACAATTAGCGAGCTTCCTTTAAGTTTCTGGTTTTCCTGCAAAACGAAGATGACAGTGTTTACTTGTGTTAGTCAGCTTTCTGTCACTGTAAAAAAAAATACCTGTGAAAGTCAGCTTAAAAGGAGTAATGATTTATTTTGGTTCATATATTCAGAAGTTGCAGTCCATGGTTGTATGGTCCTATTGCCTTTAGGCCTGTGGCAAGGCACTACATTACAGCATAATCACAAGGGAGAGGAAAATGCTTACCTCATGGCAGCTGGGAAAGTAAAAGACAGAAAGAGACTGGGGTCCCAATATACCCTTCAAGGACACATCCTTCGTGATGTGATTTCCTTCCATTGGGTCTCATCTCCTAATGTTTTCACCACCTCCCAAGAGTGCCATAGTCCAGAAACTGAGCCTTCAAGATGTGATCTTCGGGGTTCATATCATATAGTTCATAAACTATAACATTCTTTTCTTGGGCCCCAAAAGCTAGTGTCCATTTCAAAATGTGAAATGTTTTCCAGTCCAAGTGAAAGAGTCCTCCAATTTTTAACTGTTCCAGCATTGATGAAAAGTACAAGTCCAAAGCCTGCTCTCTAAGTCTCAGGAAGAACTTTTAGTTGTGAAGCCCTATTTATTTATTTATTTATTTATTTATTTAAAGTTACATACTTCCAAAATACAATGGCATATAGTAAACATTCCATTCCAAAAGGGAGAAATATGAAAACAGCCAAAAGAAATCAGATCAAAGAAAGACCAAAATCCATTAAGGCAAACATTAAATCTTGTAGCTCTATGTCTGGCATCTGGGCACATGATAGAAAGATATAGTCCCCCATGGACTTGGTAAGCACCACTGCTGTGGCCCTACTGGCTGCAGCTCACATGGTCACTCTCTAGGGCTAGTTCTTTTCAAGATCTACAGCTTCCCTTGACAGTTGCTCTATGTTCCTGGCATCTCTAACCTCCTGAGGTCTCCACTGAAATTTAGGACTCACTTTCACAGATTCACACATTGCCCTCTCAAGGGCTGTTTGCAGACATTCTGACACATTGCCTGCCCTCCCAGGCTTTCCTTTGAAATCTTTTTTTTTTTTCAGTACTGGGGGTTGAACCTAGAGCCTCACGCCTGCATGGTTTGCAAGTGCTGGACCACTGAGCTGCACTCTCAGCCCATATTTTTACTTTTTGAGATAGGGTCTCACTAAGTTACCCAGACTGCCTCTGGTCTCGAATTTGTGATCCTCCTGCCTCTGCCTCCCGAGCCGCTGGGATTACTGGTGTGCACCACCGTGCCCAGCTTCTTTTGAAATCTTAGTGGAAGTCTCCATGACCCTACAACTTGTATCACAGTCTGCTGCCAGCTTGAGCTGTCCCACTAGGGCCCTCTCAAACCTCAACAGCTGCAGCTTCTGAGCGCTTTGTCAGTTGAGCTCTTTGAAACAAATCCCAGGGAAACTATTCCATAGGTGATAGTGCCTAAGCAGGTCATCCCATGGATCTCTTCTCAAATAAAAATTCTAGAGCCTGCAATGGATGGGGTCTGGCCAATTCCTGTGCTACCCTCAAGGCATCTTGCCTATTGTCCTGATGCAAAGTGTTTGGTGGTGGTGGCCCTCTCCTCCTCCTTTCCTCCTCCTCCTCCTCCTCTTCCTTTTTCTTCTGTTATTGTTTTTTTGTTTAATTTTTTGTGAGATGGGTTTCCGTATGTAGCTCAGGCTGGCTTCAAACTTGAGATCCTCCTGCCTCCACCTCCCAAGTTCTGGGATCACAGTTGTTTTGCCACTACATCCAGTTTGGCTTCTTTTTATGGCACCACTCTTATTAGTAACTGCACCTCCTTGGCCACAAATTTCAGTGTGTTTCTTTTCTGGTGGAATTGCAAATTTTTCAAATCCTTTTGCTTTGCATTTGATTCTTATTTTCATTGGAAATCTAGCTAAAAGCAGCCAGAAATACCCAGGCTACTGCTTGAATGCTGTGTCACCTTAAAATTCTCTCTACTAGATTAACCAGTTCATCATGTTTAAACTCGGTCTACCACAAAATCTCAGAGCATAGGCGCAATGTAGACAAATTCTTTTCCAGTATGTAATATAAATGGCCTCTAGACCAATTCCCAATAACATCTTCATCTTCATCTGAAACATCATTTCAGACTGGCTTTTATTATAGTCTGCATTCTTATCAGCATTCTGGTGTCATAAGCTCCTAACATGGGAGAAGGACCTGGCAATCCACTCCCAAGACAATCCCGAAAACAGTCTGCCATTGAAAATCCTATGAGGGTCACTATGAGTTGGATACCGACTTGAGGGCACCTAACAACAACAACAAGCTCCTAACAGAATCACCCAAAAGCTCACCTTACAACACGTAAGCTTTCTCTATCCTGATTTTCCCAAGCATTTCCAAGCTCCTCCCACAAACCCATTCCAAAGTGTTCTGAACCATACCAGTAGGTATATTCATAGCAATGATTGTACTTCCCATGTCAGTTTTCTATGTTAGTTACCTTTTCATCATTGTTATAAACTACCTGAGGAAATCAACTTAAAGGGAGGAAAGATTTATAGTCTCTTAAACATGTTGTCTTTGGACTTGTGGTGAGGTCATATATCATGGCAGAACCATGTAGGATATGGAATTTTTCACCTCATGGTGATGGCTGGGAAGTAAAATGAGAAAGAAAGAGGAAGGAACCAGGGACCTAAATACACCTTCAAAGATGTGTCCCCAGTGACATAATTTTCTTCCCTAGGCCTTACCTTCTAATGTTTCCATCACTTCTCAGGGGCATCACCAGCCAAGAAGCCTTCAACATATGACTTTTGGGAGACATGTAAAGTTCCCCATTGCAAAATACTTCATAGAGTTTTTGTGAGGATTAAGAAGAAAATGTATGTGTAGTATTGAGCATGGCACATAATAAGAGTTCAATAAATGATTGTTATTGTAATATATTTGGCAATAATTTTGTAAGTAATCTTTTCTATTAATTCAAGAACTCAAATACCTTAAAACATTCCTGAGACTTTTGTTCTTTGCTATAAAACTTACTATAAACATTAATTATGTAAATATTACCTGTTATAATGTTACTGTTAGAGTGATTACAGATATTTCCAGGCTTGTATTTCTCACATCTTTCCTAGTCCAAGTTTCTGAAAGTTCTGCCAAATGCCCCAAATCATGACTACTTCATTCTGAGTAAAGATCTATTTATCATTGTTCTGCTCAGTTTTCTCAGGGCCACAACCCATGCAAAATTGGCTTTCTATGCCTCATTTTCCAATGTTTTCTGCATATATATGGCTAATGGGAGCAAGACTAGGAGAGGGGAAGACTTAGAGAAGGAATCCAGGTTATTTTTCTGTCTTAATGTGGGTTGTATTTCTAGCATAGTAGAGCATCTTCCATGAATTCATTTCACTCCAGTAGATCATCTCTCTGCGGGCACAATTTCTGTTGGGCATATCCCTGTCATCATGCCCACTCCCAGTTGGACCCTGCTTTCACAGGTGGCTGCTTTTCTGTAGTTAATAATAACAACAAATTTTCTGTTTAATCATAGGAAATCTCATAAAAATAAGTCACACATAGCTGGGCATGGTGGCACAAGCCTGTAATCCCAGTGGCTTGGGAGGCGGAGCCAGGAGGATTGCAAGTTCGAGATCAGAGGAAGTCTATGTAACTTAGCGAGACCATCTCAGAAAGTAGAGAAAAAAATAAAAAAAAGGGCTGGGGGTGCAGTTCAGTGGTCCAGCACTTGCAAAGCATGCAGGTGTGAGGCCCCGGGATCAACCCCCGGTACAGCAGCAACAACAACAACAACAACAAGCCACATTTCAAGTTGTGGCTTGTTTTTGTTATGTGGGTCTGACTCATAGTGACCCTACATACAACAGAATGAAATAGTTCCCAACACTGTGCCATTCCTTGCACTGTGCCACTTCCATGAAGATCATCTGTAAGTCAAGTGAGAAATATCAGCCAAAAAAATAAGGGTTGATTAAATTCTGAAATTTAGGAAAATCATATTAACCTGACATCTCAAATAAAACACAACTAGATCCTCCCATTTATTCAGAGGGCACATAAACTTTCATCTTTATGTAGATGAATTGCATTTAGTAGGAAAGAGAGTATGGAATAGTCACTGTGTCCTGAGACATATATTTTAATATACTTACCTGAATTGGTTCTTTTCTCTTTCCTATAGTCTTTGAGAAAATATCATCAATCAAGCAGTGTCATAGAATTTGCCTAACATTGTGAAATGTCTGCTATGATGGACTTATATGGTCACTACATTAATGTAAGTAAATCAATTTATTAAATCAACCATTTCAGGCAAATGTTCATTGAGGTAAGCTAAGAAATATCTCTCAGTTGGTACAGCTGGCCCTTAACAAATGTTATTGACCTTGAAAAATATTACAATTTGCCAATAATAATGAAGCTCTCATTTAAAATATAGTTTTCAGGAAGGACACTTACATTAATGAGAACATTTCTCAAAGCTCTCTGTCAAAGAAATGAGTCAATTAGTGAAAAAAATAATGTTTTAATGATACATTAAAAAGTTTATTAAAAAAGAAGCTAGAACTTGGTTTTGGATTTATCATCATAAAAGTGTAATGTACTAATGGAAACATATGTTTAAAGGTAATGCAATTACAACAGAAACCAGAAAACATCATAAGAGAAGGGTCAACTTAATAAAATGCTTATTTATTTTAATTAATAGGCTATTTTTAGAGCAATTTGAGGTTTATAGAAAATTGAGCAGAAAGTACAGAGAATTCAAATTATACATAGCTTATATGCTGTAATGGTTTGAATCTGTTATGTCCCCCACAGGTCATGAGTTTGAAAGTTTGGTCCCCAGCTGGTGATGCTGTCCTGGGAGGCTATGAAACACAGAGAGGTAAGACCTAGCTTGCAGAAGTGGGTCACTGGGGCAGGCCTTTGGCAGCTTTATGTGGACCCCAGGTTCTGGTTTTTCTCTCTCTCTGTTCTTGACTGTTATGCTGTGAAGTCCTCTACACTAGGCCCTGCCGCCAGGCCTGTGTACCACTATGGACTGAAATCCACTAAATCTGAGCTAAAATAAATTTTTCCTCTCATAAATTATTCCCGTCAAGCATTTTGATACAGTGATACACAAGCTAATTAATGCATGTCGGAATTTTTCCTACACATTTGTTATAATCAATTTGTGGTACATTTGTTATAATTGATGAACAAATATTAACACATCATTATTAACTAGTCTGTAGTTTATGGTAGGGTTTACCCTTTGCTTGCATATTTTTGGGTTTTGACAAATATAAAGTGTCAATTATCTACTAATACAGTATGATACAGAGTAACTTTTCTGCCCTAAAATTACCCTATGCCCCATCTACTTATCCTTCCATTCCTCTTCTCAAACCCTTGACATTTACTGATCTTTTTATTATCTCCATAGTTTTGCTTTCTCCAGAGTAATATATACCTGGAATGATGTCATATGAAACTTTCTCATTTTGAATTATTTCACTTAACAATATGCATCTTCATGACTTCATAACACATTCATTTTTTATCACTGAATAATATTCCACTACATGGATACTAGGTACCAGGCTGCCCTCTAACTAGAGATCCTCCTGACTTAGCCTCCCAAGTGCTGGTATTACAGGCATGTATCACTATGTTTAACTCTAAGGACAGACTCTTTTTCAAGGTCAAACTAACATTCAAGGAACAAATACTGGTAGTTTCCATCTTATCCATGCTCTTCTAGGGCACTAAAAATTTATTTATGAAATCAGGGTAATTTTGACACCAAAAATGAAACAAGGACAGTAAATAAAGAAAAATACAATTTTATTTGGAAAGATAGATGTATAACTTCTAAATAATATGCTAGCAAGAATTTAGAATATATATGTATTTAGAATATAAACATATATAAATGATAATGATATAATATATTATGACAAAGTTGGGTTTATTCAGGAAGATAAGTTTGAATTAATATTAAAAATAAATATAATTTACCATATTATGAGATAAAGAAAAATGCTATATAATTACTTCAACTCAACTATCATAAAAAGAACTTGACGAAATATAATATTTATTGCAACATAGATTCTTTGCTTGGTCAAACTTCAGTCAGCCTTCTGAACCTTCTCTTAGGCCTGTCTATGTACTTCCTCATAAAACCCAGTTTTAGCAAATAACGCTGCTAATTCAGGTTAGTCCGAAGCCCCTACTCTTGATATCTGATTAGGTTCTTTATTGTCTTCCATTCTCTAGGTCATATCTGATCACCCTGGCCTGTCTTCAATAAGAATCCTATTAGGTAGGTTAGGCAAGGTCGTGCAAGCCTGTAATCCCAGTGACTTGGGAGGCAGAGGCAGGAGGATCACAAGTTCCAGATCAACTGGAACTCTGGATCAAGTTCCAGAGGCAGTCTGCATAATTTAGCGAGACCCTGTCTCAAAATAAAAAGTAAAAAAGTGGGCTGGGGGTACAGCACAGTGGTAGAGCATTTGCTAAGTATGCAAGCACGAGGCCCTTGGTTCAACCCACTAGTACCTCAAAAAAACAAAAACAAAAACAAAAACAAAAAAAGAGCCAGGCGCGGTGGTGCATGCCTGTAATCCCAGCAGCTTGGAAGGTGGAGACAGGAGGATCGCAAGTTCAAGACCAGAGGCAGTCTTTATAATTTAGCGAGTCCCTGTCTCAAAAAGTAAAAAAATGGGCTGAGGGTGCAGCTCAGTGGTCCAGCACTTGCAGAGCATGCAAGTGCGAGGGCCTGGGTTCAACCCCAAGGGTACCACCAAAAAAAAAAAAAAAAAAAAAAAAAGAATCCTATTAGGTAGGTTTAACCAGAATCACTCTTATCGTGTTTCCTTTTAGCAACTTTCCATCCTTGGATCCCCATACTGCTCCACTACTATAAATTTCCACTTGCCCATACTGTATTTGGAGTGGAACCTGATCTGTGTTCCCATTTGTAAGATCCCACTGCAGTGGTCCCTGTACTATTGTGAGGGTCCTGAATAATGTTTCTTTACTGTGATTTATGAGTACCACTGAACAATTATTTTCTTTAACAATCAATGTCCATATTCTTAGCAAATTAGAAACAGAATAGACCCTTCATTGTGGTAACAAACTGAAGGCTCTACCATTGAGTTCAGGAAAAATAACAAGATTCCAAATGCTACCTTTTTATTCAATATATTACTGGGATTTTAGCCAATGTAGTATGATAAGGAAATGAATAGGTAGTTAGGAGTGGAAAGGACAAAGAAATAAAAATGCATCATTTGCAAATACATAGTTATTTAACAGAAATAGCCAAAAACATCTACAAATTAGTTACATGCATTAATAAAAGAGTAAGGCAATGTTGCTTGATTAAAATATACATGGTAAAATAAATATGTTCCTGTGTAACAGAAATAGTGAGAAAATAGACCAAAAATTGAAAGATACCATTTGTAATAGCACCAACTGTATAAACTACCTAGAAACATATTGTTGTTGTTAGGTGCTGTGAGTTGAGTCTGACTCATAGCAACCCTATGTACAACAGAACAAAACACTCCCTGACACTGTTCCATGCCTGGCACTATGTCAGAGTTTCTCTGCTATTCATAGGGTTTTTGATGGCTAATTGTCTCAGGATTGTTTTGGGAGTGAGCTTCTAGATACTTTTCCCATTTCTGTGGTGCTGGGGAATCAAACACAGGGCCTCACAGTGGACAGAGCAAGCACTCTACCAACTGAGTTCAACTCCAGACCACCTAGAAACATGTCAAATAGAAAATGTTCTAGGACTCTACACATCTGTAATCCCAGTGATTTAGGAAGTTGAAGTATGAGGATCGTGAATCTGAGGCCAGAAACTGCCTGTGCAACTCAGTGAGTCTTTGTTTCAAAATAAAAAATAACAGAGGGCTAGGGGTGGAACTTAGTGGCAGAGGATTTTCCTGAAATGTACAAGGCCATGGGTTCAACTCACAGTATGGAAAAACAAAAACAAAACAAAAAACACACACAAACAAAAATCTCTGCACATTAAGAATAGCATTGTTGTTGTTGTTGTTAGGTGCGGTCAAGTTGTGTCCGACTCATCTGACTCATAGCGACCCTCATAGGGTTTTCAATGGCTGATTGTTTTGGGATTGCCTCGGGAGTGGGTTGCCATGTCCTTCTCCCATTTTTGTGGTGCTGGGAATCAAACTCGGGACCATAGAGACTGCAGAGCGGCGCTCTACCAACTGAGCTAAATCCCAGCCCCAAGAATAGCATAGAAACACTTAAAATTATTGAAAAACATTAAATAATACATAATAAATGTAAAGACCAATTATATTAATTAATTTATCACCAAATGATTTTTATAATGCAATCCTAGTCAAAATCATGCCATGTTCTTTTTATAGAAATTAACAAGCTCAGTGCGTGTAACTAAAGACAGTCCTTAAGAAGAAGAATTAGTTGCAAAGACTTGCTCTATTGAATATGAAGACTTACTACAAATCTATAATCATTAAGATAATGTGGCATGGGCACAGAAATAGACTAGTACAATAAAATGAAGCTATGCCTACATACATAGTCACGCACAGTATGACAATGTTTCAGGCAATGATGGCACACAAATACAGCTGTGGTTCCATAAAATTATAATGAAACTGACAAATTCTTGTGCCTATTTTGTTAGTCAGCTTTCCATCACTGTGACAAAATACCTGAGATAATCCACTTCAATCGAAAAAAAAAGTGATTTATTTTGGCTCATGGTTTCAGTTCATGGTCACATTGTTGCTTTGGACCTGTGGTGGCACAATACCTCTGAGTGAGAGCATGTGGTGGGGAGGTCTATTCATCTTATGGTGGCTGGAAGCAAAGGGTGAGAGAGGAAGGGCCAGGGTCCCAATATACCTTTCAATGGCATGATTACAATAACCTAACTTCCTCTAGCTAGGACTCATCTCTTCCACTACCTCCCAGTAAGAGCCACGGGGTGAAAACCAAACTTTAAATACAGGAGCATTTGCCAGACTTAAGATCCAAACTATAGTACCCAATGACATGATAGGTATTAAAACACAATGCATTATCCAAGTTTGTGTGGATGCTTGTGTTAACAAACCCACTGCACTGTCAGCCATATGAAGGTGTAGCGTACATAATTATGGACCACACAGCACTTGATTATAAACAATGACATTATAGGCTGATAAATTTACTATGGCAGGCCTTTAAATCATTATTTTAGAGTGCATTCTTTTGCTACTTATGAAAAAAAGGTTACTGTAGGACAGTATGCTTTATTATGCTGGCAGCAGGCTCATGTTTACTGCATCTTGATTATGCTAAGAGGCTATGCAATGATGGACCTATACCACCCAAATTTTTGTAAGTACATTCTGTGATGTTCACACAATAATGAAATCACCCAATGCCACATGTATCAGAGCAGATCCCTGTCATTAATCAAAGCATGGCTGCATGTGACAGAGGTGGTATGGGAGATTAGTGGTGGGTAAACAGTGTCTTCCATACTTTTCACACATGTATCTATATGACCAACAAATTGAAATCCTCTTTCACATTGTACATAAAATGAAATCTGGGCTAATTAAAGTCCTAAGTGCGAAAGGCAAAAATTTTAAGCATTTAGAAATTAACATAAGGACAACAGTTTCATGATGGCAGGGTAGGGAATAATATGTATCTATTGACTCAAAAAAATGAAAAGGTATAGATGTTCAGTAACATTTATTGAACTGAATACATGGTTTTTCATGGTTTTGGATGTAGCCACAAGGTTTTATACTTTAGCATTCCTTCTTTAAGAAAATACAAACCACTTAAAATGAAAAATTTGTATAGTAGCAATATTTTGTTAGCATTTTCCAGTGAGAAATATAAAATTTACAAAACTGCCTTTTTATATACTTTGTGAATGAATTACTTTATACAAATATTTCATGGACTTTTAGCACTCATTTCAGGTAATGGTTTCTATTTTATTACTCAAATAATATCACAAGGCAACATTTTCTTACTAAAATATATAAAATAAAAATACAAGGGAAGAATGAGAAATAGTAAAAATGGCAAATAAGATGTGTTTGTGCCTCTTCAATAATTTTTTTTTAAGGAGTAAAACATCAAATACAGTGCATTTTAAGGAGTTTTAAGGAGCAAAAGATCAAATATAGACATTTCATTTAGAGACTCCTTTCACTTCTAAAAAACTAGTAAAGTTCAAGTCATTCAAGTGTAATGATTTTTCTTTATAGAATGTTGGGTCCAGTAGAAAAATATTAGATAGATTTATTTTTATTATACATACAGCTTAATAATGCAAAAGTTTCATTCATAAACATTGGAAAAGGACAGATAAAGATGAGAGGGTTTCAATCTTGAAATAGCAAAATGAATTTTACTATAAGAATTTCAAAAGTAATGGTGTTTTAGGGCTATAGTTGATTCAGGTTTGTGTCTCCCTCAAATTCCTATGCTGAAGCTCTGACCCTTAGGAGACTATATTTGAAGACAGGTCCTGTGAAGTGTGGTAAATGTTAAATGAAGTCATAAGGGTAGGACTGGAATTCAACAGGGCTCGTGTTCTTACAGAAGAGGAAGAGACACCAGAACATTCTCATTCTCTCTCTCTCTCTCTCTCTTTCTCCCCCTCCCCTCTCTCTCCTCCATATAAGCACACAGTGAGAAAGAAGGCAGAGGCTGTCTGCAAGCCAGGAGGAGCGCCCTCACCAGGAGCTGAATTGACACTTTGATCTTGGACTTCTTAGCTTCCTAAACTGTGAGAAAATAAATTTCTCTTGTTTAAGCTACCCAGTCTATGACATTTTGTTATAGCAGCCAACTGATTAATACAAAAGCTAAAAATACATAGTTATAAAACCTAAACATTGCCAACTAAGTGCAGCATCTGTCATACTAGTATCTGCACCAAAACCAAGGCCTTTCTTTTCTGTCAGCATCAGCAATATCATCAGCACAGTTTCTTACAAATAACATTTCATCTTTATTTTATCATTGTTGCTTTGTTAATTAGCTTTTTTCATTTAACTGTATTCCCCCCAAATAGTAAAGTAGTGCAATATCCATCAATTTAACTCACATTTTCTTGGGTCATCAGGCTGATCTCAGTTGAGAAGTTCTCTACTTTCATTGTTTTTAGCTGGCCTCCTTCATAGGTTGGGTTCACCTGAAGGTCTTCTTGGCAGATCTGTCTGTGGAGGGCACCTGCCTGGTCATCATCTGGAACAACAAATGTGATTGGGCTGCTGGTCTCTCACCATGAAACAGGCTTGCCTAGACTTGGTCATGGGGGAACTGCAACATCCCAAGAAGCCAGACCAGGCCTGGTTTCAGAACTTAAACTCTGCCAATTCTACCTTCATCTGTTTGCCAAAGCAAGTCTACAGACTGGGCTAGATTGAAGGGACAGAGAAACACCTCTTCTTTTACTGGGAAAGGGGCAAAGCATTGTGACCATTTCTACAATCTACCAAAATTAGACAATGCATCAGAGAGCATGCTGTGTTTCTGATGACTTGCTGGTACTCTGTCCTAACTACTGTGGCAAGGATAACCAATAGCAATCCAAGGCAATGAAAATTGTTTTCCTAATTAGTTGTGTAGTATAATAGACAATTCAAGTTGTAAAAACCTTTCAGAGATATAGAATCTTAGCTGCTGGAGGATAGTAGTTCTTTCTATTCTTTTGTTAATCATCCTTATCTACACCAGGGGCTAAGAGGTAATGAACCTTTTGGGGGAGAGTGAGTGGGGGGAGTTATACTACCATTTATTTCCTTGTTACATGGAGTGTTTTTCTTAAATAGGTGGCTGTTTGATAGTGAGAATGATTAGAAACCATCCATAAGCAGCATTTAACAAGCAAGGTTTGAAGCTACAGTAATAAAGCAATAGAATTTTTCATTCAACTGCAATTGTGCATCTTTTCATAAGGCTCATTCTTTCTCTGTTCTTCAATGAAATCTCAAAGAAGCTCTATAAACAATAGAGGTCCTAACCCCTGAACACTATCAGCCTACAAATTAGTATATGCAGTTGTTGTTGTTAGGTACCATCAAGTCAGTGTCTGACTCATAGCGACCCTACATACAACAGGCGAAACACTGTTAGTGCTTCTCTGCTGTTGATAGTGTTTTCAATGGTGGGCTGATTTTTGGGAGTGGGTTTCTGGGTCCTTCTTCCAAGTCGACAATATCTGGTGTTCCCAGGCAGTCTCCCATCCATGTCTTAACTAGACCCAACCCTGCTTAGCTTCTGAGATCTGACGCGATCGGATACCACAGGGCTATGATGGCTATTGACAGTATACACAGACGCAAGACTAATAAAAACTTCAAATTATGTTCTAGGTTAAAAATGATCTCCTTGCATTAATCAGGGTAGAACAGGTTATGCTGTAATAAAAGACAAACCTCTTTGTGTCTTGGTATTTTTTCTGATTTGCTCCCAGTCCTTTGTGTGCCAAAGCACTTTCTAAGGCAGTAAATCCTTTCTGTAGTAATTGATCAAAAAATCCACTATGCTCTTAGAATGCTGTCTTCTTGACATGAGGCTTCCTTTTTGTGCAAGAGGTAAGAGCAGAGTAATCCACAGACTTCTCACTGCTGTAGCTTGGCTGTGAAGCATTTTGTTTTCCTTCTATTTCATTAACCACAAGTGGCCACATGCCCCAATTTCCAGTCCTGAAAAGGGGCTTTTTCATAATCCGAAAAAGGAAATATAATGTTATTAGTGAGAACCAGTACTATTTACCACATCTTTCTCCTAGTTTGTACCTATAAGGATAGGAGATATGGGCAACTTCTTTTCTATTCATTCATTTGTTGCTTGTTTGTTTATTCATTTATCTTGCCTTGTGTTTCTGATGCTACCTTTCTACCCCACACAGGTCTTAAGACAAAAGTGAGCTGCTGTGGCTCCTTCCAGATGGAATGGGAAAGAGTAAGGAAAAATAACAGGCAGCAAAATTCTCACTTTACTGTTACTGTTGTGGGCTGACATAACATTTTCTGGCTTAGCTGGTATTTTGCCATGAGACTCCTTCTCTATAATGTGCTCTATAGATTCTTCAGATATTCTCCTCTGACTGTGGATTGTTCATTTATAGTTGTTCATTTTTGCATGGACTGTTTATAGCCTTTGGTTGTCCATTTATATGTAGGTCTCTTCCTCACTTTCTGGTAGAATGAGTAACATCTCATATCAAAGCCATCTTCTTTACTTCAAGTATGTATATATGATGCGATTTATTAGTTTGGCTTACAGGATCAAAGTCTGAACAGTCCCACAATGGCTGTCTACAGGCTGAAGAGTGAAGGAAACCAGTAGCTACTCAGTTCAAGAAGCTGGAAGCCTCAGTAAAAAGGGACCAGTGATGTAGCCCTATTCTGAGGCTAAAGGCCTGGACATTCTCTGGTGAGATACTGCCATGAGTTCATGTTCACAGGCTGAAGAATCTGGAGTCTGATGTCCATGGACAACAGGAGCAGTAAACAACCATACTCACTTAAAAAGAGTCCAGTTTGGGCAAGCATGTGAGGTTCCTGCTGCTGCTTTTTTGTTCCATCTATGTCCTTGGCCCATTGGACAGTGCAGCCTACATTCAGGGTGGGTCTTCCCCACGCAGGGATTACGTGCCAATTGTCTCTGGGGACAACCTCACAGACACACCCTCAAGTGTACTTTACCAATTTTCTAGGCATCTCTCAATCCAGTCAAGTTGACAACTGACATTAACTATTAGAAATCCTTAAATAAACTCAAGTCACTGGAGATCAGTGGAGCTTATAACTGTTTGAAATTGACATGCCCAGAATCCACAGAGAGAAAGCACAGGGACTCACCATCTGGTACCTTTCCAGATACCATGTCATTTTTAATCTTTATAATAAAACTGTTAAGTTTTACTTTTCTGAGTTATATGAGTCATTACAGTAAATTATTAAACCTGAGGAGGTCATGGGCATTCCCAAATTTATACCTTCTTGATCAAAAATTGCATGTGGTTTTTTAGACATATACTGGTATCTGAAATGGGGGCAATATTATGGAGAATTGAGCCTTCAACTTTTAGAGACTGGTGCTTACTAGTTAGGTTCAAAATTGTATCACAATACACTCCAGCATGGAGCAGTATAGGCACGAAAGTATTTTCCAATTAAAGGACTTTGGTATGTTTTCTTCTCTCCATATAATATTCTTCAAATATTGTCCAAAAAGTGGAGTTTCAAATCATTGTGATACCAGAATAAGACATCAGCATGCCCTTTCCTTTCATTCTTTATATCATAGAACTTATTATACTTTATACATATGCTTGTATATCAGACCCGTTCACCAGACTATGGGGCTTTATGAGACTAGAAGTCACTGGTTCACCATTGCAAATCCAGGGTTTAGCAGAGTGCCTAAAGTTTAGGCACTCAGGAATTTTTATTTTTGGTAGATATTTGAGTAAATCTTTAATTATTCAATGAAAAAATATTTCTCCCACCTCCAGAATTAGAAATATATACTGAAATTATCATGGGCTTCGTTACTTTATGAACTTTGATTTGAATTCTAGCTGTGTTATTTAACTGGGCTGTGAAAATTTAGGAATGTTTGATTACTTTTCTGAATCTAAATTTCTTCCTCTTTAAGTTGGGGATAGCAATTTCTTATCTCATAGAGGTATCATGAAAATTGAAGGAAATAACAAGAGAAAGCATCTTACAATATAGTTTCAAAAAACTTGGTTATCATTTTACTTCATGACCTCCCAGGGATCAGAATTTCCATGTTCTTTCCCAGTTTACAGATATCTATTTGTCTTGATTTTCATTCCTTCAAGTCCCCATTCCCATTGCCCTGCATTTATATCTTTACTCACAAATTTACTAAACAATATTTTGTGAACAACATATTGCAAGTTGCCATTCGTAATGATAAATCTCCACAAAGCAACATAAACGTGGTGCTGAACTTCCAGAGCACAGAAACTTTTTACTTTGGCATGCTTGCTGTTGTTTGGCATGCTTACAAGGCTGTATTGGCATACTTATAAGGCCGTATTCCACACAGTGAACTTCCTACCCACCATGGTATTCTTATTGAACCACTGTAAGTTTTACTCATATACTCTGCTCAAATGTTATTTAGCCTTCTTTTGACTTATTGCTCTCCTAAATACTCTAAACATGGCTGTGGAAGTCACTCAGCAGTATTTTCTTAGAAGATATTAATTTAAATCAAAGGTCATCAAAGTATATCCTGTAGACCCATTCTGGTTCCTCATCTATTTTTGTGAATAAAATTTTATTGGAACATGATTTCTCCTAATTGTTTTTATTGTTACTTATGACTGTCTTCCTACTGTAATGGCAGAGTCAAGCAGTTGTGATTGAGATTCTACGGCTCATGAACTCTAAAATAATTAACACTAGCTCTTTATGGAAAAAGTTTGCTGATCCTTGATTTAGATGATAAAGACTATTACTGAAGGAAAAGCAAACATACCCTACATTAAGAATATTCCTAGAACTCTTTGATACCAGAGAACATACCTATTGATGTCAGGCTTAGATAAATAATAATAGATATTTACTATAAGTTTAGGAGTCTTCATCTATTTTCTTAAGAAAAACTAGGCTTAGATTGTTCATAGGGGAATTAAAGCTATGAGTCATTGATTAAAGGTTAGATGCTTTAGGCATCTGTCATCCATGCTTCCTGACACCTGAGCAGACTACTGCAGAGGACTTAACAGTGCTCTTCTATGGGTGAGACTATGGTTAACACTAGTCTGGACATTTCTCAGTCGGCCATCCTGTTTTTCACGTTTTTATCTCTAGCACCAAGTAAAATGTTGGGAAAATTGAAGAAATTCAGTAAATGTTTGCTGAACAGATTTTACTCACATAGGGACACTGAACCAGCAATCATGAAGAACTACCAGAGTCACCCTTCAGGGTAGTTGCAGGCACCTTTGGGAAGCAAACAATGGGGATCATATGCTGGGGTTTTGTTTGGAGTGGAACCTGCAATAGCAATCACCCTGGAACTGCTGCCAGCAGAGCCAGAGGTGCCCTGACAGAAGGTTTTGCTAATTGGATTGCCTTAATCAAAGCAGGAACATATCAGGAACATATCATTCATCTAGTTTATCCTTTGCTGTAGAACATTTTATGTCCTTCTCACTGAGGAGAAAAAGTCACAATTGCCACTTATAGTTATACAATCTAGTGTAGTGTTTATTAACAGACAAATTGTTTTGTAGCTAGGACAAACAAAATGAGAACCATGCAAGGATTGGAACTTGTTAAATCATGATAGGAGGCATAAGATATTTATGTAAAAACACTTGTGAAACTCAACAGCTTATTTTCTATTTTCTAACTTTTCGAAGGAGACTTTCAGAAGAGACACTTGAGATGTGCTTGAAATAGAATTTCTCCTTGATGTTTAGCTTACTACATACTTGTAAGGGGGTTTATGCTGAACTTATGGGTATGTTAGGATGAGATTTTGGCCTTTATTTCTTGGAATGTTTCTCAACATTTTTAGATCAAAGGAACATTGGCATTACTTGTTGACAAAAAGTGAAGAGACTTTCCAAGCATCAATACTATTTAAAGTGTTCTGAAAATACAATTACACTATTCATCTGTTTTCCCTTTAGAACTAGTGTATAATGCATGCCAGCTATTGTAGTGTGCTTTGGATGGGATGCTAAGATGTAATCTCAGTTGAAATAAATTGAAATCCCTCATTAGATATTGAACAGTAGCATGAAGGAAATTGGTTCCCTTTAATCTTCCACATAAGGAGGCAACCTCTTTATATGCAAGGGAAATATTTTGCATATTGATTGTATTTTCTGACGATGAACTTACACATTTATAGGCTAAATGGTATTCTTTGAAAAGAAGGCATGTAGTAAATAGCTATTTTCATAATTTCCTCTGACAAGTTACTACTCCAGCATGCCAAAACCTTATAATAGCACAATTCATACATTTTTTGCATCCTAATTGTGCTATTCTCTTATGTTGAATTTATGCTTCTATAAATGCAAAAATAATTCTTACCATTCAAACAAAACAACAAGGAAATCCCTCTGTTCTAGGTACTTGGGGAAAAGGTTGGGTGACTAACTTGCCCTGGTTTGCTAGGGAGTTTTCTGGTCATAGTGCTAAAAATTTGAGCCAAAGGAATTCCCTTTGTTTTGGGCAAAATAGAGTGTTGGTAATTTAAGATCATAAGTTAGTAGTAATTATTTAGTTTTTCCACATTTGTTTAATTAAACTCTCTCTGTCTGTCTCTCCTCTCTCTTTCTCTCCCTTTCTGTATGTATATTTACTCATATATTTCATAAACCATCTGAGAATGGATAGAAGACAACATGCTCCTTCACCTCTAGAAATGGATTATTCGAAAAGAACAAATGCAGTCTCTTTTATAACCACAGTATATTAAGAATGTTTATTAAAATCAGGAAATTTGTTGTTTAGAAAATATCCAATTCACAGTGCATATTCAAATTTCAGTAATTGTCTTAATAATATCCTTGCTAGCTTTATGTTCTAGTCCAAAAATCTAATCCAAGATGATGTATTTTACTTCATATTGTCTTTTTAGTCATCTTTAATCTATAACAATTTATATACTTTGTCTATTTTTCTTGCCCTTTAAATTTATAAAAAGTACAGAGCTGATATTGTATAGAATGTTCCTCAATTTGGTTTGTCTAGCTTCCTTGGGATCAGACTGAGCTTATATAGTACTTATGCAGGAATACCACTGAGGCAATGCTGTGTTGTACATTGTGTCAAAAGACACAGGATGTTGATTTATCCTAATTAATGTTGGTAATAAGGAAAATACTTTAGATTTTCACCCTCATAAAAATGTTCTAATGCCATCATTCCGTCTATCTGCATTTCCATTCTGTTGTTATTTAATCATAAGGAAAAACTTGCTACATATTTAATTTTTAATGGGCCACTCAATTCAAAATGAATTCTCTTATTATACTTATCCTATCACCTAGACTTAATATTTTATCTACCAGTACTTTCACTGAGTAACATACTCTGAGTATTGAGTGATCACAGGATCTCAGTCTTTTGAAGACAGGCAAAATTCATTTATTTTTTTGTCCCTTTGCAAAAGTAGAAGTGTTGTGCTGTGAAAAATCCCTTTGAAAGCTTCAGAGAATTGACATCATGTATGTCCCATAGGAAGACTCTTGCTCAGCTTTATCAGCCAATCACATTTATTAGCTGTCTCCTGTCCACAGTGCATTTTACCAGATGCTGCTTCACAGTGTTATCTTTAATTTATAGAAGGATGACTGGTTGGATCTGTTTGGAGGATACAGTTTGTCCTATTACCTGCCTCCAAGATTTTCTTATTAGTATTTTGAATATGGATTGCATACTTTTTTAAAACTCAAAGAGCAAATTGTATTGGGTAATACACACATTAAATAGGAGGAGGGAATTCCCTCAAATCTGGAAATTAATGTGAAAACAATGATTCTCTGACTCTTTCATATGAAAGGGATGGTGCACTTGGAAACTGTTCCTCTGAGTCAAATGGTCAACCAAAGTTTTTACTATCTGGAAGTTTGATAAAATTGCATCACTAGTTTTTGAAGAAATGTCCCAAATAGTGGCAAACATGTGACAAGTTCTTCCACCATGACAATGCATCTGTCTACACTGTGCTGAGTGTTCAGCAGTTTTTGACCAAAAATGGCATATGCCTTATGCCCCACTCTTTTGTTCACCTGATCTCACTCCATTTGACATTTTTTTGTTCATTTGTTTCTCTGCATGAAAAAAGTCCTCGAAGAAAACATTTTGCAGATGTGGAGGAAGTGAGATGGCAAAAGCACTAGAAGGCGTCAAAATTGATGAGTTCAAAATTTGCTTGGGGCAGTGGAAAAAACATCTTGATAGGTGTATTGTACCAAATGGAGAGTATTTTGAAGGTGACTGAAGTTTGAACATGCAAAAAATACACAGATTTTAATACATAAATTATAGGCCTTTTGGGTCCCCCCTTATATATATGATTCTCTATGTTGTGCTATAGATCCTCAGAAGAGGGGCTTACATATATAGATCAGCTTGAAGACAATCAATGCTTATTTTGTGAATAAAAGAGTGACTTTTCAGACTTTGGAAATTTATAGGTATGGCTTGTTTTGCTTCCCAAAGCTTTTTTGTTGATTATTTTGAGATTTATAGGCATGTACATAATTTAGGAAACAACACAAAACCATATTAGTTGCTAACTGACTTAGGCTGAAAAACTCTCATCTTAGTCCTTACCATGGTTTCCTCATCTCCAGAGTCACATGAAAGATTCTGTGCTGCCAATCTCCTAACTCTTTTATCCTAAAGCTCAACATTTCCTTGAAGTATGAGCATTATAGGTAGTTATGATATATGAAGTATTAAGCTTCATGATAGCCCTGAGAACAAATAATTACACTTATCCATTGTCACAGTTTCATCATCGAAAGACCCAAGTGTTAAGGTTTAGTTGCCAGTCTATGGCACTGTTGGGAGCTGATGGAACTTATGGGAGGTGAGGCCTAGTGGAAAGAATTTGAGTCCCTGGGAGCATGTCTTTAAAGACAATTTTGGGATGCGGTTCTCTTTCATTCTCTCTTTGCTTCCCAGCTACCATAAGGTAAATGGATTTCCTCTGTCCTCTGCTTCCACCATGACGTACTGCCTTGGTACAGGCCTAAAGGCAAGGGGGTTATATTAATTACACAAAATACCTGAGAAAATCAATTTAAAGGAGGAAATGTTTATTTTGGCTCTGAGTTCCAATATTTCATCACTTGTTTCCATTATTTCTGGGCCATGGTAAGGCAGAACATCATGGTGGAGAGTAAGTGGTCGAATAAAGCTGCTTACTTCTTGGTAGCTGAGAAGTATAGGGGGAAAGAGAGAGAGAAAGGAGAGCAGAGGGAAGAGGGAAGAGGGAAGAAGAAAAAAGATGAGAGAGATAAGAGAGAAAGTAAAATGCATGGGGAGAAGGGTCTCATTATATCCTTCAAGGGCATACTTCCAGTGACTTACTTCTTCTAACTAGCTCCGCCTCCAAAAGTTGACATCATCTTCCAATAGCATCACTAACTGGGAAGCAAGCCTTCAACACATGAATCTTTGGGAGGATATTCTAGATCCAAACTATAATATTCTTCCCCTGACCGACAAAGCTCAGGCCCATCTCACAATGAAAAATGCAGTCAGCCCATCTCTAAGAGTCTCAAAGTCTTACTTGTTCCAGTATTTCTCAAAACTCAGGTCTCAACTGAGACTCAATGCAAACTCTTAGCTGTCAACCACTTTAGAAATCAAAAATTATATATTCTCAAATTGCAATGACATATGGTAAACATTCCCAGTCCTAAAGGGAGAAACAGAATACCAAAGGAAAATATTGACCAAAGCAAGACTGAAATCCAGCGTGACATACATTAAAGCTTATAGCTCTGAGTCACATGGTAGCATGATGTGATCTACAAAGAGCTTGGACAGCTCCACGTCTATGGCTTTGATGGTTGCAGCCCACTTGGCCTCTCCATTGGCTGGCTTTCCTCTTTGCCTGAGGCTTTCTTCAGCAGATATTCCACTGGCATTCCATCCAGGAAGGTGTTTCATCCTCCTGGGGTCTCCACTGCAGCTCTGGCTTCACCCCACAGCTCTACACATCACCTCTCAGGACTGTGTGCAGACACTCTGATCCTTGCCTCCTAGGCTTTCCCTTGGAATCTTGGTTGATGCCTCTGAAACCCCATAACTCATGCATTCTGCATGTCTCCAAAACTGTTATGATATGGATGATGCCAAGGTCTGGCACTGGCTTGAGCAGTAGGCAGGTCCACTTCCACCATGGCTTCAGCAATTTCTAAGAGGCCGGATGGCTGAACATAATGAAATGAATCCTGAGGAAAGAACTTCCTAGGTGTCCCTGTGGACAGAGTGCTCTGGGTCTCTCTTCTCAAAGCAGTCTTTCAAATGAGTTTATACTTTTAAACTATTAATCCTGTGAGGGGTGGGGTTTTTCTGATTTCTTATTGCCTCACATAATCTTTCCTATTGTCCCAGTGAAGAGTACTTGGCTTCTGTTTAATGCAATCATTACCTTTATCAACTATACCCTCACTTTGATCACTAATTGAAACACAGGTCTTTTTTTGTCCAAAGTGCATGTTTTCCCAAATCTTTTCATCCTTCTTTTTGCTCATAATTACCACTGTAAATTAGGCTAAAAACAGTCAGCAATATACATGACACTGCCTGAATTCTGTGCTGCCTTGAACCTTCCTCCATCAAATTAATTAGTCCATCACTTTAAAATTCAGCCTCCCACAAAATCTCAGGGAATGGACAAAATGTAGACAAGTTTTTTTTTTCCAGAATATAGCACAAATGATCTGTAGTCCAATTTCCAATAGAGTTCTCATTTCCACCTGAAGCCTCATGAGCATGACTTTTACTGTATGTAGTCCTATCAGAATTCTGGTCTCCTGGTCTCCAGAATTTCCCAACAGGCTCTGCTTATAGTATTCTAGGATGGCTGTAGCCTCCTTCTCCAAATATTTCCAAATTCCTTCTACATCCTCTTCCAAAGCCTTCTGAACCACAGCATGAAGTACATTCACAGCAATGACCCCACTCTTGGTGCCAATTTTCTGTGTTTGTTACTTTCCATTGTTGTGACCAAATACATGAGAAAATCAGTATAAAAGAGGAATGATTTATCCTGGCTCATAGTTTCAAAAGTTTCAACCCATAGCTGTTACAGTCCATGGCCATTTCTCTCCATTGTTTTTGGGCTGTGGTGAGGCAACATGTCATAATGGCAAGAACTGGTGGGGAAAGTCTGCTCATCCCACGGTGGCTGGAAACAAGAAAGAGAGAGAAAGAAATAGAGATAGAGACAGATACAGAGGAAGGGCACCTCTCCATGACATACTTCCTATAAATAGGCTTCACTTCTGAAAGTTTCCATCACCTCTCAATAGTGTCACCAGCTGGGAATCAAGCCTTCAAATATCTCTGGGAGACATCCCAGATCTAAACTGTAACAGATGCCAAGCAAGCATAGATTGCAACATCTGAAACTGTGAATTCCCCCCAATACTTTAATCCTTTTAGGTTATCTCTGGTATTTTATCACAGTAATGGGAGACTAACACACTTGGACTTAATAGGGATTTCAGTAGTTTGCTTGATTTGCCTATGGCTTTGTTTTAGGAACTAATACACACTCATAGACTGTATAAAACTTAAGTAAGAGTAGTTGCAGTTTTATTTCCTCAACAGGATAAAAAGAATCATTATTTTCATGAATAAACTGGGGAAAACCATGTGATGTATTTTTTTTTTAAAGAGAAATGACAAATTTAAATAATCCCACTATCTCTCATTTTAACCCATTTAAGTACACCATCCTACTTACAGGACAGTAACAAATTGGCTCATTATTAGTTCTCAGAATTTATATCAGATTTGTGCCCATGAGCATGTTATCATACTATATCTCAATCTTATCTCCTGCTAGATGCTTGCTCTTATGTTTAGTGTAATGAAAACTACAATGTTGTGAACATTTCCTTATAATGGATGAGTTATTGTACTATAAATAAGTTCCTGTGCATTAATAGGTTAAATCTATGGTGCTGGAGATGAATATTGAACATACCATGGACTGCTAAAAGAACCAACAGATCTGTCCTATAACAAGTGCAACCCAAGTGCTCCTTGGAAGAAAGTATGACTAGACTCTGTCTTATCTATTTTGGACATGTTGTCAGGAGGGAACAATTTCTGGGGAAGGACATCATATTTGGGAGAGTGGTGGGTCAATGAAAAAACAAAGACCCTCAACTAGATGTATTGACATAATGTCTGCAATAATTGGCTTAAACATAAAAAAGATCATGTACATGGCACAGTATCAGGGAGTGTTTCACTCTGTTGTACATAGGGATGCCATGAGTCAGACCTGAGGTAATGGCACCCAACAACAACAACAACAACAACAACAACAACAACCATAACACTAAGACGGAAAATAGAATCCATTCATTTCTTTCTTTTATGAAAAGCATAATTCCCATTTTATTGTCCTTCCCCCAAAAGATAGTGTTTTGTTGGTCTTTAAGGGCTCAGACCATTATGTAGGCTTTGGTATAAGTAGTAGGAGAATACCAGCCATTCTGAATCAGAATGGAGGTTTTGGGTCCTTCTTGGCTTCAGAGATAAACTCCTGACCACCTTGCTATGAGGGGCACAACTCACATGGCCACATAGTTTCCCATGCAGTGGGGGAAGTGCACAGGCATACAAAGACTTCCTTTGGAGATACTTCTGACAGTTGTAGTTCTATTATGTTTCAAATAATGAACTTGTTAATGGGCTTGTTCTTGGACACACATTAGGAGCAGCAGACAGGTTTCATATGGCTATGGTCCTTTTTGGCACTACTTTTGTTCCTCCTCCTTTTCCCTCTTCTTTCTTTCTCCTCCCCGTCCTTCTTCTCTTCTTCTTTCTTCATTGCCATCTTGAGATCAAGGAACTGAGAGAGCTAGAATTCATTTCTTCATCAGAAAAATAAAGATCAGTCTGCAGCTGTACCATTATGGGATCCAATTCCATCAGATCTTGGAAGCTAAGAGGTATAGACCTGGTTAGCACTTGAATGGGAGACCACCTGGGAACACCAGGTGCTGTAGGCTTGAGAGAAGGACCTGGCAAACCACTCCCTTCAAAAAAATCAGTCATTGAAAACCCTATGAATAGCAGGGAAGCATGACAATAGTGTTTTGTCTGTTGTACATAAGGTTGCTATGAGTTGGACACCAACTCAATGTCACATAACAACAACAACAACAACAACAACAAAACAAAGACCAATGAGTACATTCCTTACTTAGATGAGTTATATCCTTTAAATTCAAAAATAATATTGTAGTTATTGTCAAATTCTTAATTTTATGCTTTTATAGTTAGCACCATTAGGTTTAGACTAAATTAAAGGTAGTCCTTTGTTTTCATCTGGAGTTTCCATTCATGGTAGGGATCCATAATATAATTATCAATTTATACAGTTAAAACCTATTTCTTAGTATTTAACATTCTTTGCTAATAGGTTATAGTTATCTTCAATTTAAAGACATATTGTTGGTCATTTCTATAATCCATTTGCAGCAAGCTATTGATTAAAGATGAAAACCCAAAACAGTATATTGCTTTTATGGGAAAATGCCATTTGCTTTAGAGTGAGTCAGTTCATGATGTGGATTCCAAAATGCACTGTGTTGAGAATCTGGGATTATAGGCGCTGGGTGCAGTGGTGCACACCTGTAATCCCAGCAGCTTGGGAGGCGGAGGTGAGAGGATCGCAAGTTCGAGACCAGAGGCAGTCTGCATAACTTAGTGAGATCCTGTCTCAAAAAGTAATAAATAAATAAATAAATAAATGGGCTGGGGGTGCAGCTCAGTGGTCCAGCACTTGCAAAGCATGCAGATGTGAGGTCCTGGGTTCAACTCCCAGTACCAAAATAAAGAAATTGGCTTTAAAGTAGTAATTGATAATGTTGAGATAAAACCAGAAGAAAAGGAAAAATAATCATAAAGATGGGAGAAAAGTCCTTTGGAAGCAAAAGAGAAGAGAGTGAATGAATATAGAGAAACAGATGAGATGATGGGTAAAAGAAGGAAAATACTCAGGGAAACAGCTTATATATTATCAGAAACTCAGATTACTCTACTTTTTAAAAACAGAACTTTTCTACTCTTAAAATCATGTGTCTTTAGGCAGATACTATAAGAAAAAAAGAAACAAGGAAAAAGGGAAGGAAACAAAACCTGTTTGGGGTACCATGCAAAATGTCATAATGATAAATATTAAATACATGCTATCATCTTACCTGTGAGAAAGAAGAAATTTAAATAAAAATTTGAAAAATCCTAACTAGTTAGATTAATAAGGGATAAATCATATTCATGGAAATTTATAGGACTTTATTGATTTTTTTGAAAACTGCTATAATCTTAATGGTATATTGGTATATTTGAGAAGAATGGCATGTAGCTAGAACCATGCTGGTTTATACATGGAGGGTTACTTTTAATATGTGTGTATGGCTGTACCACCCTGGTATCCAATCTTTTTAGCTCTCAGAAGCTGAGCAGGGTCGGCCTGACTAGTCCTTAGATGGGAGCCCTCCTGGGATACTGGGTGCTATAGGCTTGGGAGAAGGACCTGGCAGCCCATTCCCAAAACAATCAGCCATCAAAAGCCCTATGAATAGTAGAGAAGCACTGACATAGTGCTGGGGAGTGTTTCATTCTGTTGTACATAGGATCCTGACTCCATGGTACCTAACAACAACAACAACAACAACAACAACAACAACAACAACAACTAATATATAGAAAACTTCAATTTAAACAGAAAGTTTATCAATAGTAAAACATTCTATTTGGTAGCTTTTCTCAAATATGCCAAGATGGATTGAATACCACACATTCCTTTATCTTGCTTAATCTTTCTTGTCATCCTAATGTGCCTGACCTTTAATTAGTGATTTATAATTTGGTCCCCATTGAACATTCCAAAGTCTAATTCTTTTAAGGAAATAGATAAAGATTTCCACCTTAGACTCTCAGACATACTCTCCAATGTGTTGGAGCTGTACTCTACATGTTTTTCTAGTACTTTTATAGTTCTGGGTCTTACATATATATATTTAATCCATTTTGAGTTGATTCTTGTATAAGAGATGAGATAAAGGTCCATTTTCATTCTTTTGAATATTAATAGCTAGTTTTTGCAACAAACTTTATTGAAGATATGCTATTTTCCCCATTGTGTGTTCTTGACACCTTTTAAAAAATACCAACTGTATTGTCCATAGATGCATATGTTTAGTACTAGGCTCCCAATCCTGTTCCATTGATCGATGTGTCTGTTTTTAACACTGGTATAATGTTGTTTTGATACTGTGTTTTTGTAGCTTATTTTGAAATCAGAGTGTGATACCACCAGCTCTGTTTTTTTTGTTTGTTTGTTTCTTTTCCTTTCTATTTCTTTTCCTTCTTTCCTTCCTTCCTTCCTTCCTTCCTTCCTTCCTTCCTTCCTTCCTTCTTTCCTTCCTTCCTTCCTTCCTTCCTTCCCTCCCTCCCTCCCTCCCTTTCTTCTTTGCTTTATCCTTTTTGGCTTAATCACATTTTTTTTGCACTACTGAGGGTTGAACCAAGGCCTTATACATGCTTGGAAAGTGCTCCACCCTTGAGATGCACTCCCAGTCCCCATTTTTATTATTTTTAAAATTTTATAATATTTTAAATTACTTTCTGTTTTTTTGAGACACTGTTTAACCCTAGGATGGCCTGGCACTCACTATGTAGCCCAGGTTGGCCTCTAATTTGCATTGATTCTCCTACCTCAGCCTTGCAAATGCTGGAATAACAGGCATGCACATCACACTCAGATTATTTTTATTTTTTATTTGGAGACACAGTCTCCTAACTTTTGCAGACTGCTTCTGACATTGAACTCATGATTTTCATGCCTCAGGCTCCCCAGTCTCTGGGATTAGAGGTGTGTTCCATTGCACCAGATTTAATCACATTTCTATAGTACATACAGAATGAGAGGATCATGAAAAGATTCCCACATGAAGTACAGTACAGTGATGTATTATACAATGTTTGTTTTGAAGCTTTGTAAAAATGGTCAATGTTACATATTCAGAAAGTCCCTATTTTGGGGCCATAAACGTTATCTCTGAGGATGTGATTCAGAGTCTAAACTGTGAGAGCAAGCTCCTCATTACCTCCTAATCACAATCATTATAAGGTTGTGTTTTATTTCCAGGTCTGGGCATCCTTTCTTAGACTCTCATGGAATGTGGAAATTGTACATAACATATATCCAGATCTTCCTCTATACGTAGTAAAGGAGTCTGAGCAAGCATGGGGATTTGAAATAACAGAAAACATAACAGATTTATAAAATATAGTTATTAAATCTTCCCCTATAAAGCCATTGCACTGAGACCTTATAGTTGTTGTTAGGTGCCGTTGAGTCGAGTCTAATTCATAGCGACCCTCATAGGGTTTTCAATGGCTGACTGTTTCGGGATTTCCTTGGGAGTGGGTTGCCACGTCCCGCTCCCATTTTGTGGTGCTGGGAATCAAACTCGGGGCCTCAGAGACTGCAGAGCAGCACTCTACCAACTGAGCTAAATCCCAGCCCCAGACCTTATAGAGGATACACCAATTGGCTTCAATTTGAGGTTGTTTTTTGAGCCTGGAGGTGGTTTGTGCTTCATTCCCTTGGGAAAAATCATACCTGCCAATGGGAAAGTAAGTCACAAATTTTAAAGGTCAGCTTCCTCCTACTCACTTGGGGAGAGGAAGGTGGTAGGTTGAGAGTGGTTGAGGACAAAGGAAGGAGACAATAGTTGGGTAAGTTTTTTCTTGTTTCCATTCCCAACCACAGACATTTTTTTTCATGGAATGTTGTGTTGTTGCTAGGTGCCTTAGAGCCGAGCCTGACTCTAGTTACCTTCATATTGTGTTGCACAAACTTTATATATTCTGTGATATGATTTTAAATTTCTCTGTGAATGATAAATAATTTTTTTCTAGTGCCTTGTTGTTGTTAGGTGCCGTCAAGTCCTGTCTGACTTATAGCGACCCTCATAGGGTTTTAAATGGCTGTTTTGGGATTGCCTCAGGAGTGGATTGCCATGTCCTTCTGCCATTTTTGAGGTGTTGGGAATCAAATTTGGGACCTCAGAGACTGCAGAGCAGTTCTCTACCAACTGAGCTAAATCCTAGCCCTCCAGTGCCTTAGAGTTTACAGTAAACGATGTCATGTTTTATTTGGTCTTCACAAGAATCCTACGAGTGATGTCTTATCCCTTTTTGTGACAGGGAATAAAGCATGAGAAACTGTGATGTTCTCAAGGGTATGTAGTAAATTAACACATTTTCATTGACACTTACTATGTGTCACATATGTTGTTAGTCAGTAAGAGCAAAGTCAAGAATTCCTAAGAATTCCAAGCTGCCTCACCTGTCTTAGCCCAGGATGCCACCCTTTCCAATGAGTACAGTTGAAGGAACTCTCCTTTAGCTTCCAGCTGAATGTCTCTCCTCCTGGATAAAATTGCCTCTTCTTCCCTATTAAAACAAATTCATAGTCAATGCTACTTTTACTTCTGCTTGTGTCATTTTACTCATTAGAATATAAGCTTCCTGAGAAAAAGAATCATTTTTGCCTTTTGTTGTTTTTTCACTACACATCACACAGTTATGCTCAGATAAATTATGCAACACGAAATCATTGCAATATGTAAAGTCAAACTTATATTCATTAGTCTGTGGGTAATTATAAAGTAAATCATAATGTATTTGAGGGGAGTGGAAGAAAATTAGCTTGAGCTTCTTTTTCTCAGTGTACTTAATTATTTTAAATAGACTGACAGTTCTGAAGCATAAATGATGTGGCAGTAGCATTTGTCATAATATGTGGGGTGAATGAAATCTTAATCATAAAAGTAGAGCTATTGTGAATATTCAGGCTTTTAGTTTGAACTTGTAGATACATTGTGTGTGTGTGTGTGTGTGTGTGTGTGTGTGTGCGTGTGTGTGTGTGTGTGTGTGTGTGTGAAGACTAAAAATAAGTTAAAACTAATTACATTCAAAAATGGAAGAAATAGGAAATAAGGACGGGGAGGTTGCAGCATTTTTCTTCTAAAACTATCTCAATTCCAGTAGTAAACCTTTTTGAGAGTTCAGTTTTCTAAGTGAGCTGGTGTGTTCCCTCCTTTTCGTTTACCTTTCCAAGTTGCACAGCTGAAATGTATCATCAGTAGAAACACTCTGCATCCCCAAACCCCCAACACATGAGGACACAGGGAGAAGATGTGCATCTATAAGCCAGAAAGAACATCCTCATAAGGAACTAAATTGGTGAGAATCTTGATCTTGGACTTCCAGCCTCAGAATTGTGAGAAATAAATGTGTGTGGTTTAAGCCATCCAGTCTGTGATATTTTGTTATAGTAGCCCAAGCTGATAAGACATCTTCCAATGCTCCTCCACACAAATCTACACTATGCTGTCCCTACTCCAGGAACTATCCATTTCCTCCCTGGGTGTCAATAGAAAGCAGCTATTGAGTTCACTTTCTTCTCCTCCCCCCCCTCCTCCTCCTCCTCCTTCTTCTTTTTTTGGATTTTTTTTTCTTTTGAGACAAGGTCTCACTCTGTAGCCCCAAGTGCCTCAGCTTCCCAAGTACTAAGATTACAGGTTTGCACCAACAAGGCTTGTGTTTGAGTTTAATTTTGCCTAACTCCTGTCTGGTAACACTTCATTGTCCATATAAGAAAGCACCTGGACAAAAGTAATCTACTTGTGATCTCACCCCTACACTAGAACATTTATGGTTAGCCACAGAGAGTATTCACTTAACATGACTTACTCTGTCCAAATACAGGCCAAGTTTTGTGCTTTCCATAATATTCAATGCCTGTGTATTACTGTGTATTGTATATGATGTGCCTCAGTTGGCTTAGGTCATTCCCCTATTGTCTATTCCTGAAGTTGTTTCCAACTTTCATTACTGCGAATAGCCATACTTATTTTATAGCAATTGTTTTTTTTTTTAGCTTTTAGAATTTTCTTCAAATTTTTCTAGTTGAAGAGTTTGAGTTACCTTATGACTTTTATAACAAGGGCCATTCTGTTGTTGTTAGGTGCCATCTAGTCTGGTCTGACTAATAGCCACCCTCATAGGATTTTCAATGCCTGATTGTTTTCAGAATTGCACTCTACCAACTGAGATAAACCTCAGTCCCAACTAAGGCCATAGTGCTTTGCAAAATCCATAACTACACTCAGGGCCATGCCATGCTGCCAGTCATCTGCCCCACTCCAGTACTGGGTCCTGTCATTTCTCCTTATTAAAAGTAGCCTTAACAGAAAGGTAGTAGGCTCTTTGATCTATCCAAATAGATAGATCTAATGTGTTTCTTTCTATGTAGTGCTATTCATGTGGTAACTAACAAAGTGCTATCCCTCAGAAATCAACTATTGCTTTGCCCTCAATCAGATATCTCTGCCTGAAGACCAGTTTCAATACTGACATCATAGCTCTTTTCCCATCCTTGGATGTTAAAGTTATTCATTTTTAATATCAGTTGTACTTTAAAGGATTTATAAAATAACAATAACAAAAACAATAGCAAAAAGAAACATCCTCCTAAGTCAATGATTCAGACATCCTATTTGTTAGTGTTTGTCCTGAAGTTGTCACTTTAATTGTTGTGGATTTGGGAAGTTTAACATGATATTTTTAACAGAGTACCAAAATGTTCATATATTCACACCCAGATGCAAAAATTTTCTGAGTTACATGCAATTAGCCTATCCAAAAGGGGCTTGAAGAAAGGTCAGGTGGTTCCTATTCCTGTTGTATCTCAGTCCATTGTACACCGAGGGCCATAAAACTTGATTCTAGAATATTTATCACAGAATTTGGGGTGGGAGAGGACTAAAATAAAAGCTATGTGTGTGTGTGTGTGCATGCGTGCATGTGTATGTATGTACCTGTTAGAAGAGAGGGTAATAGGGAAGCAGAGAAAAGTCATTTTATATAAAAATAAAAATAATTTTGACTAAAAAGACCTAAGTTGCACAAAAATTTAATAATGACACTACACAAAATAAACTATAAACACTATGTGTGGATACATACATGTATGGTATGATTATTTTTGAATACCTAGAATTATTCACACACATATGTGTATATATATGTATAGTTTATCAGTGTATACCATATATAAACTGAATTCTGGGTAATGAATTTCTAGGGGAAGTTGAGATAGGAAATATAACTTCAGAAAGATGAATTTACTTTTGCTACTTTTTCCCTTTAATGTAAAAAAAAAAAAAAAAAAGAACCAAATTTGGCACCCATGTTTCCATGGGTGGTGTTTGTACTACTGTTTTCTCAAGTTGGGTCTGACTCAGTGACCCTATGTACAAAAGAACAAAACACGACCCAATACTGTGCCCTGCCTGGCACTATTGCCAGTGCTTCACTGCTATTCATAGGGCTGATTGTTTTGGGAGTGGGCTTTGGGGTCTGTCTCTGAAGCCTACATCACCCAGTATTCCCAGGGAATCTCCCATCCAAGTACTAATGAGGTCTGACCCTACTTAGCTTCTGAGATCTAATGGGATTGGATGGCTGCATGACATGTTTGTCAGCTTGTCATGCTGTAGGGGCTTGTGTGTTGCTGTGATGCTGAAAGCTATGTCACCAGTATTTCAGATACCAGCAGAACCACCCATGGTGGACAGGTTTCAGCTGAGCTTTCAGACTAAGATAGACTAGGGAGAAGGACCCAACAACCCACTCCTGAAACAATTAGCCATGGAAAACCCTATGAATAGCAGAGAAGCACTGTCAGATACAGTGCCAGAAAATGAACCCCCTAGGCAGGAAGACATTCAAGACACAACTGGAGAAGAGTTGTCTCCTTGATATAGAGTTGACCTTAATGACAGGAATGGAGTAAAGCCCCTGGGACCTCCATTTGTTGATGTGGCATGACTCAAAATGAACACACACACTGTGGCTGCAACAACAGGCTCAAACACAAAAAAAGATCATGTGAATGGCAGTGTCAGGTAGTGTTTTGTTCTGCTGTACATAGGGTCACTATGAGTCGGACATGACTCCAGAGCCCTTAACAATAGTAACAGTAAGGCTGACGTTGAGTTTTAAAGAAACATGAATTTGAACTCATTCACATGGCTTCAGGCCTTGGTGCTCTGTATGGTAATTGCAAGTGTTGTGTGCAGTGGACATCAGCAGTTGCAGACAACATGTTGATTTCTTGGGAAGGAAATTTAAGTGTGAAGAGTCAGAGCTGAGTGGATATGGAATTACTGAGGTGTCAATCTATGTGTTTGTGAATTTAAAATGTGCAAAGGAGAAATGAACTTCACAGTTTAAATAAACTTAGTCTAATACTAACATTTGTAATTTACTAATTCATCCCTAGATTGTTATAATATTTTAGTTTCCATTAAGTAGTTGGTATACTATGTGGAGTTGTTTGGTGACAAACAATACACTTATAACCAATTAAAAATTCTTTCCATATAGAAAAAAATGCTTTCTTTAGTGATATCTACATTGAAAACACATGGTCTTGCTCACAGGGCATATGGAAATTTCACACCCAGTCAGGGTGTGTGTGTGTGTGTGTGTATGTGTGTGTGTGTGTGTGTGTGTGTAGAGGATTGGGGCAACATAAACAACAATGAAGATTTTTACACCAGGAAATTGGAACTCTGAAAGTGGAAGGTTAATGAAGATTTATGTTGGCATCCAGAGCACCTATCCAGGTCCCCTGTGGGATGAGTTAATGTTGACAGTCTCATCTTTGACTTGAGCTACAATTCATGGGTCTCTAGGGGGAAAGGATACTCACATGCAGGTCTGAAAAAACTCTACTTCAAAGCCAGCAATTATTACTCATTAGTGAGCCTCCCAGATTGGAAGACACTCAAAAGATGATGAGGGAAGAGTTGCCTCCTGAAAGTAGAGTTGACCTTACTGATGGGTATGGAATAGAGCCCCTGAGACCTCCATTTTCAGATGTGGCATGACTCAAAATGAGAAGAAACACAGTGGCTGCAACAATGCATTCAAACATAAAAAAGATCATGTGTATGACACAGTGTTGGGTAGTGTTTTATTCTGCTATACATAGGGTTGCTATGAGTAGGATGGACTTGATGGCATGCAACAACAACAAACAACACACACACACACACATATCTCCAAATGGACAAGAAAAAGTGAACTTTATCCTTAAATGCTATTCATATATTGAGAAAACTTGTGATAAATGTTTGGTTGTCTAAGATGTGCATTACAGAAGGAGTAATTGAGTTCATTTTTAAGTGTTCTACTGATAATACTTAAGTTTTGATGTGATAATATTTTCTTTAGAAATGTTCACATTACATACTATTTGAGACAGAGTCATTGTATTAATATTTTAACAGTGTATCAGCAAAGATTTTGGTATTGCCTTTAATGCTCAATGCTATCTATTAACTCAGAGGAGTTTTGTTTGATTTTTTAATTTCCTAAAAAATTGATAAGACTTTAATTTACTTTTCACATTTTCTTTCACTTACTGTCTAATGCAACTGTGGAATTTGAAATAAATTTAGGCTAAAAAGAGATCTTTCCTTTAAATCTTTGTTTTGGGGTGAGTGTGTATTGTCCTAATTCTGTCTCTACTAGTCAGGCCCTGCCTTCTTCCTTATTTCTTTGATAACACTATATTTTTAATTGACAGATAGTAGTTATATACATTTATGAGGTAAAATGTGATGTTTTGATATGTGTAGACATTGAAGAATTATTAGATCAAGCCAATTAACACATTTTCACCTCATCTGCTTATTTTTTGGTGGTGAGAACATTTAAATATGCTCTTTAGCAATATTGAAATATACATGATCACTATCTATAGTCACCATGCTGTGCAGGAGGTCACTAAAATTTATGCCTCCTGTCTAATGAAAACCTTATACTCATTTACCAACACTTACCTTTTCTTGCTTGTCTCCACTCCAGTAACCAGCATTCTGCTTTCTGCTTCTACGAATTTGACATTTTTAGATTCTATGTATAAATGAGATCTTGCAGTTCTCACTTTGGGAGCACATATACCAAAATTGGAATGATATTGAGAAGATTTGCATAGCCTTCATGCAAGGGTGATGTGAAAACTTATGAAGTGTTTCATATTTTTGTGGTTTAGGGTACTGGTATGAGCAAAGATGTTTTTGGATAAGACCTGAAAAGCAAAGGAAATGAAAGCAAAAATAGGCAAATAGAATTCTATCAAACTACAAAGCTTCTACTCAGCAAAGAAAGCAATCATCAAAGTGAAAAGACAACCTACATAACAGGAGAAAATATTTCATACTATGCTTCTTTTTGTCATTTTTTTTTAGTTTTTGAGACAGGGTCTTATTATGTGGCCCAATAGCCTCAAACTTACAATACTCCTGCCTCCACCTCCCAAGTGCTAAGATTATAGGCACATGCTACCATGCCTGGCCTGCAAACTATGCTTCTGACAAAGGGTTAATATCCAAAATATACAGGGGACTCCCAAAACTCAATAGGAAAAGAAAATTAAAATGGGCAATAGACCTAAGTAGACATTTCTCAAAGGAAGATGTACAAATGGCTAATGAGTAGGTGAAAAAGTGTACAACATCATTAAAATCAAAATCAAAATGAAACATGAACTCATTCAAGTAAGAAGGGCTATTACCAAAAAGAAAAAAGATAACAAGTACTGGCAGGGATGTGGAGAAATAGGAACCACTGAACACTGTAGGCAGGAATGTAAATTGGTATAGCTGCTATGGAAAACAGTAAGCATGTTCTTAAAAAATGAAATATAGAAGTACCATATGATCCAGGAATACGACTCCTGGGTATATACTGAAAGAAAGTGAAATCAGTATGTTAGCCATATCTGCACTTTCATGTTTATTACAGTAACATTCACAACAGCCAAGATATAGAAGCAATTTAAATGCCAATCAACTGATGAATGAATAAAGAAAACTCAGTACATATACAACATGGAGGGCTGGAGTTTGGCTCAGTTGATAGAGTGCTGCTCTGTGCTCTCTGAGGTCTGGGGTTCAATCCCCAGCACCACAAAAAATGGGAGAAGGATGTGGCAACCCACTCTCTGAACAATCCTGAAAACAATTAGCCAATAAAAACCCTATGAGGATCACTGAGTCAGAAGTAACTTGATGGCATCTAATAACAACAGTATACAAGATACAAAAGCATAAAATCCTGTTATTTGTGGCAAGATGGATAGAAGTGGAAATCATTATATTAAATGAAATAAGACAGATACTGAAAGAAAAGTACCATATGATTTCATTCATATGTGGAATCTAAAGAAAGTTGATCTTATAAAAGATGAAAGTATAATGGTGGTTACCAGAGGCTCAGAGTAGGGGGAAAGGAAGGATGGGGAGAAGTTGATCAATGAGTTCTAAATCACAGTTTGATGTAGGAAGCTCTAGTGTGGTACTGTATATAATGATTGTAGAAAATAATTATGGACTGTGAGTTTCAGAAAGCTGTAAGAAAGGATTTTGAATGTTTTCACCATAGAGAAATGATAACTGTTTGAGAAGACAAGCCTTATATAAACATACAATTGTTGTTGTTGTTTTTAGGTGCCATCGAGTCGGTATCTGACCCATAGTGACCCTCTGCACAACAGGGGAAACATTATTGTCAGTGCTTCTCTGCTGTTCATAGGGTTTTCAACGGCAGATTGATTTTTGGGAGGGGGTTGCCTTCTCCTAAGCCTACAGCACCTGGTGTTCCCAGGCGGTCTCCCATCCAGGTGCTAACCAGGCCTGACCCTGCTTAGCTTCCGAGATCTGACGGGATCAGATGCCACAGGGCTATGGCTGCAGGCCATTATACAATATATGTTGTTATTGTTATTAGTCAAAATGCCAAAGTGTCTTATTAATATGTGCAATTTCTATGTTTTTTGGTATTAGTTAAAAATTCTCCAGGTTCATCCATGTTGTCACAAATGGCAGGATTTCTTTCTTTTGTAAGGCTGTATTCTATTATGTATATACAAAAATATTTTCTTCATTCATTGATTGCTTGATAGATATTCTGAGTGTTTCTTTATCTTGGCTATTATGAATAATTGTGATGAATGTGGGAGTGCAGATATTTCTTTGATATACTGATTTAAATATTTTGGACATATACCCAGAAGTGGGATTACTATATAATTACTATATAGTTTAATAATTCCATTTAATGGCTCTACTATATTCCTAACAACAGTGTACCAAGGTTCTTTCTCCCTACCCTAACCAAAGCTTGTTAACATTTTAATAATAGCCCTTCTATCAGATGTGACTTGATGTTTCCTTTTGGTTATAGTTTGCATTTCCCTGGTGATTTTTCCCATGTATCTGTTGGCCATTCATATGTCTTCTTTTGAGAAATATGAATGATTTCTTGCAGGACAGAACCATTCTCTGCCAAAATGTTACCTCCCCAGCCTCCTTTGCAGTTACTGTTGGAAATGAGGTCTAATTTCATATAATGAAATCAAGTGAGGGCAAATAAGGATGCTAGAAAACTTTTTGAAAAAGAAAACTTAATGGGTAAGATTCCTTTCCTTTCTGCCATCCTTCTTTTCCCTTCTTCTACTGGAATGAAATCTTTATGCTGACAGCTATGGTAGCCATCTGGTAGCAGAAGGGTGAAGTCTTTCTTACCTGTAGTAGAGCCCAGGCTCTTAATGGTATGATCTAGGAGGTGGCTCAGACCAGGCCTCCCTGTTAGTGGACTCATTGGTGTATGAAAAATACTCAAAAATAAAAAGAACCATGTGTTTGTTGTTGTTGTTGTTAGGTGATGCAGAGTCGTATCCGACTCATAGTGACCCTCAGAGGGTTTCAATGGCTGATTGTTTCAGGATTGCTTCAGGAGTGGTTTGCCACATCATTCTCCCATTTTTACGGTGCTGGAAATTGAACCCAGGACCTCAGAGAATGCAGAGTGGTGCTCTACCAACTGAGCTAAATCCCAGCCAGTACCATGTGTTTAAGCTACTGTTAATCAGTTCTCACTACACTAGTTGGAAGAAAACCTAGGGACCCTTTATTGTATAGATGAGAAAAGTTAGATACCAAACAGGTGAAGTGATAAACTTCATCTGTTTTCTAATTCCGTGCTGTGCATGTTGTTTGTTATTAGGTGCCATGGAGTTGGGTCTAACTCATAGCGACCCTATGTACAGCAGAATGAAACTCTCCCTGACTCTGTGCCATGTCTGGCACTATTGCCATTCTTCTGTTATTCATAGGGTTTTCAATGGCTGATTGTTTTGGGATTGGATTGTCAGGTCCTTCTCCCTAGCCTGAAGCACCTGGTATTCCCAGGTGATCTCTCATCTAAGGACTAACCAAGCTGACCCTGCTTAGCTTCCAAGATCAGGTGGGATCTGATGCTATGGCTGCCAACAGCCATGCTATGTATACTAATAATAATTATTTTGTTGGAAAAAGAAACATGTCAAAATATTCCAATGGTTATCTATATGGAAATAGAAAATCGATTTGTATAGTTCTTTGTAGGATTCAAAGGTCATCCAACCTGATGCTCTTTCTGAATAGCCTTTAACCCCATCAAAAGCTTTACTATATTCCCCAAACTCCTTATATTGTGTATTTTTGTTATCTTTCATTATGCCTTAAAGAAAGAAGAAATCCATAATCCATAATCCATAATTAAGGTATGGGAAGAAATATTTTCATTTGGATTTGTGGTATACACCATCAAAATAATACTAAGAGAAATAAATATTGTAATGACATTCTCTGTTCATTCTAGATATATTTAGCTAAAGTATCATATGTGTTTATTTATAAAAATTAACTTTGATTAGGGAAATAAAATTACATTAAAAGGGAAATCTAAGTCTCAATTTTATAAGAATTCCTATTACTTTCAAAACTGGCATTTATTGTGGACTCAATATATGTTTTCAGGTACTATTCTTTGCTTTTGATTAAAGAATGAAGGTGACCATGTCTCCATGTTCACAGGGATCCACCTTGAGGAAAAAGATAAACAAGTTAACCAATGGTTACAGCTCACGATAAAGAGTATAGTGGGAGAGTTGTCTATAAGGTTTAATGGGAAGAGAGGAGAACATCAGAATCAAACTGTGTTAGTGGAGTCAGCACAGGAGAAGGGAAGCCTTAGTTATGTTGCCAGAGGAAGTAAGAGTTTGCCAGGCATAAAAGAGAAGGGACATTCCAGGTGCAGATAAGACAATTTCAAAGATATAAAACTAGGCTAGCTGGACTAAATTGAGGAAAGCTCCAATTAACATAATATACCTGGAATGAAAAATTTAGGCATGAAAGAGGCAACTGATAAATTTAGGGAGGTAAAAGGAGCAGGCTAAAAAAGGATACCAATCAATTAAGCTAATCTCAGTTCAATACAAATTTTTGACTGTTTATTATAGGCCAAGTATTGTTCTGACATCTGGATTATGAAGGACATACGACCTTCTACCTTTGGTCTTAAAAGTTATTGTTTTATTTTATTTTCTCTGAGGTTTCCACTAGAGATTTCTGAGGCCAAGCTGTGCCTTGAGGTTCTGAGGAAGAGGGCTTTTATGGTGCAATGATGAGAGCTTAGCAGTGCCTGGAGCCCAGCTCCCCATGGTATCCCATGGAAAGCCTGCTACCTATTGTTGATTCCTGGCTTTGCCCAGATACTCAGTGCCCTGACACCCTGGTACTTAGGTATTGAAATGAAGCTAAAAATGGGAGTGAGAATGGAGAGAAGTCATAGTTAAGCTTTCAAAAACATAAGACAGGATGTGAGCTAGAAATTCTCCAAGACAGCGAGTTGGCTGTGGCAAGATAGGTGAAAAGCAAGAGTGAAACAGAGGTGAGAGAACAAAGCAATTCAAATAAGCACACTTCTGATTTCAGAAGAATTAAAATAAAAATTCAATCTATCAGAGTCTCAGTGGGAAGATTTTGAAAAGGGTACTTATTGTAAGCAGAATTTCTTTAACTAAAGCTATTAACCAAAAATATTGCATGCAAATAATGTGAGGTGCATGAAAGTGTGCACATGTATTCATGACAGGGTCCCAGAAGTAGACAAGTTCAGATCAAAGGGGGACCATGAATGGTTGTGCTTAGGATTTCCAGGGGAAAAAGAAATAGTAAAGGAGACAGAGTCTCCACCATCCCCTTATATAGCATGCTTATATCCAGTTATCCAGCTTATAGTATTATGACAAACTATGATGAAAGTATGAGACCTTATAAGAATTATTCCAAATGTCTTTAAGCTTCTGCTGCCATAAAAATACTCTAATCCCTTCCCTCATCATCAACCTACTTTGAAATCAATGAAGAACAATCCACATCTTGACACATTCTGTGCAGTAGTAGTTTTCATTCAACTGCAACACAAATAATGGGTTAAATTCACATACCCATTTACTTGTAGGCATATTCAAGATCACTCCTTTTTTACCTGTTTAAATGTCATATAAAATTTTACTTTATCAAAGAGTAAACAGTAAACAACTTGCAAGCTTTAGCACTTTATCAATTTAGTGGTTAAAGCAACTCAAAATTAATGGCTTATATGAATTATTAATAAAGCTTACAGAGGTTTTATCTTAAAAAGCCTATTACTAATTATATATGGTGGATAAATAGTAAAGAGAAGTGAAATGAACTCCAAAGGGAAGGGGTAGGGAATCTTTCAAACTTCTCACTTTTTCTATTCTATGCTTCTTATCTGACAATTTCTCAAACTGACATCATTTTGGACAGGAATATGCAAAATAGCTCTCCTGTGGATGATGTAATTTGCAGATAATCACTTGAAGATTTTCCCCACCCCTCATCCCACATTGCACATCCAGCTCTACATTTGCTAATGCCAAGGACATGTAACATTTAGGTAACTTGGGATCCTGGAAGCACAATGCGCAATGATTAAAACTGTGATGCATAGAATACCAAGGTGCTAAGATAAAAGCCCTGGTATGTAGATTGCCTGAATGATGGGAGGGAGATGGGAGAACATTCTGTGGTTTTGGTTTGAGTCTTTGTGACTGTCCCTCTGAGCCTGCTTGACACCTGTGGTGTAGTGGGTGCTGTGTGCCAGTTTTTAGCTGACCCTTCTCCATTTTTTTACTTAAAGGTGATGTCTTGTCTTTCTTCTTTTTGATTTCTTTGGTTTATTACTTCATACCTGTATATGGGGGAAATTGAAGGTCATGGTAGGACTTTTACTCTGTGTGTGATGGGGAGGGATTTTAGTGGATCAGCAGTGATCTTAATTGAATTTAGACATCTTAACTGGGTTGCTCTTTTACTCTTTTCAGAATACTCTTTGGTATGGGAAGGGGAAGTCGACAAGGGCAGAGGAGGGAGACCAGTTAAGAGGTTGGCCAGGGAGGAAGCACTGGAACTCCAAACATATGTCAGGCATGGTTCTAGGTGTCTGAGCTCATTATAAAAAGAAAACAGACAACAATCCCTATGCTTGTAGAACTTACACTCAATGAGTATTTGTTGAGAATTAATCAAAAGGGACTTACTGGTTAACAGTAAGCATAGAGTATTTGTAGTCTCTCTGACTTTAACTGGAGAAAGAGCTAGGTACAGGGACACAAAAATGAGTAAAATCTCAACCCGCTAGAATGTTGGGATAAGAATTCTTTACTTATTTGGGAACCTGGTGACAGTACCCTGAAATTGTTGGTATGAGATTTTCTTTTATCTTTCTTCTAATGTTTTTATATATAAACTTAAAATGGACAAAAAAATCTTAAGAAGCTTTTTAACAAAAAATTATTTAAATGACATTCAAATGGAGTTTGATTGTTTTATAGGGTTTATAGGGGATTATTTGCTAAGTAAAATGTTTGCTTAAAAGGCATTTGAAAAAATAAAGAATTCAAAGTAAAATATTTGATTTACATAAAAATAATTTGATAAATACATGCTGCTATAAAATACAATATTTTAAAGCTTCATTTACAAGTCAAAAACAAATCTCATACAACTCCAGAGCCCCCACCCCCATATGGGTAGACAGGCTTGCAAAAGTGAAGATACAGGGTATAGATAGGAAATCTTTTTTCTTAAAATTTTGCTGTGAACCTAAAATTATTCTAAAGATAGTCTTTTAAAAAGGATACATTTCAATATCCTTCAATGTTAACATGAACATTGAGAACAGAAATTTATTTTGAAATTTCTTAGGAAGAAATTGACCTCCTATCAAAGCATCAAAGCAGGTGAATTTTCCAGCACATAGAGTTAGAACTCCAAGTAAGATGATTCATTTAAAGGTCTAGGGCACCCTTGTGAGGAGAATTGACAGAATGGTCAGTTTTCAGCTGGTCCACATTAAAAGACTTGCCTTTGTGTGCAACTATTCTTTGTTGGCTATGAATGAAGCTGAACTAAGAATGGATCCGCTTTGCTGTGTGTGAAGAGAGATGCTGGGAAAGACCCTTGATGTGAGGGGAGCCCTACTTCACTGAGGCACTTTATGTTGCTATCTGTGTTACTTTGTTTGGATGATGATATTTTGTCTTTATTACAAGATTGGACTTATCATAAGCAATGATTGTCTTTCATTTTATGTACATAGTTAATTTTTCTCAAACAATAAGTAAAGTAAAACACACTTTCTTTACTCTCCGCAGTTGCATCCTTTTACCTGTCAACAACCTTGACGTCCCAAAGCTCCTTGTTTCCCACCATCTGTCCTTTTTGGGTCTTCCTGAATTGTTATTTGCCTTTGGTTGTTCAGTAGTTGGAAAATTTTGTACCCTCCGGGATGACATCTTCTGAGGAGGTGAAGCTTTTCTTTAGCACTCGTCTCTTTCATGTCATCCCTCCTTTCTCTCATCTGCCCACTCAGCCTTTCTGAGCAAAGTGTCTTATTCTTAGTTGATTTCTATCATCTGACATCATTTCTATTAGGTCATGCTTTAAGACAGAATAAGATGCCTACTAATAGATATTTAGGGCTGGGATTTAGCTCAGTTGGCAGAGCGCTGCGCTGCAGTCCCTGAGGTCCTGAGTTCAATTCCCAGCACTGCAAAAATGGGAGAAGGACCTGGCAATCCACTCCCAAGGCAATCCCAAAACAGTCAGCCATTGAAAACCCTATGAGGGTCTCTATGAGTCAGATACCAACTTGACGGCAACTAGCAACAACAACAATGGATATTTGGGGCACCTGCTCTCCAGTATCAATAGAAATGATGCTAAAACTAACAGTAACAGAATACACAATGGGATCAAATTAAATATCATTGGCTCTGCTTAGGAAACTCTCAGATATCACCTCAAGTCCATATAGATATGTCTCCTTTGATCTTCAAAAATGTACATCAAATTTACCTAAGAAATTTAGGATATTTGTTGAAGATAAGACCTCATAGTACCACAAAGGCATTTAACCTTGGAGATCTTGTAATAACAAAGGAAAAGGTGCTACTGGTTCTAGCTCTGAAAAAAATTAACAATCTGTAATAATTTCTGTTTCTTGAGTTCCTTCATAGTTCTACCAATAGATAAACATTTGTTTATGTTTTTACTCTTAAAAAAGAGCCGTTTTTCTTTTGTGTAACAAATACTATTAAATACTTTGATTTATAAATTCAAGTTCTTGTAATAGAAAGAAAAACCTTTTACATACTATTTATATTTGTGTAATATATGTTGGTGTTGGGTGCCATCAAGTTGGGTCTGACACATAGTGAACCTATGTACAACAGAACAAAATACTGTGCCATGCACACAATTTTTTTATGTTTAATCCCATTGTTGCAGTCACTATTTTAATCCATCTAGTTGAGGGTCTTTTTTTTTTAAGCTGACCTGCCGTTCTCACGAACATGATATTCTTCTGTAGAGATTGATCATTTCCCTCCTAACATGTCCAAGATATATAAGATGCAGTCTAGCCATCCTTGCTTCCAAAAAGCATTCTGTTTTCACTTCTTCTAGGGCAGATCTGTTGATTCTTTTGGCAATCCATGGTATATTCAATATTTTTCTCTAGCACAATAATTCAAAAGCATTAATTCTCCATTTGTCTCCCATATTCATTGCCCAGCTTTCACAACTTTGTTTGTCAGTTTATTGTATTGTGGGGGCTTGCATATTGCTGTGATGATGAAAATTATGCCACTGGTATTTCAGACACCAGCAGGGTCATCCATGGTGGACATGTTTTAGTTGAGTCTCCAGACTAGGGAGAAGGACCCAGCAGCCCACTCGCCAGAAAATTGCTGTTGTTCTTGTTAGGTGCCGCTAAGTCGTGTCCAACTCATAGCGACCCTTATAGGGTTTTCAATGGCTGGTTGCATCAGGATTGCCTCGGGAGTGGATTGCCATGTCCTTCTCCCCTTTTTGTGGTGCTGGGAATAGAACTCAGGACCTCAGAGACTGCAGAGTGATGCTCTACCAACTGAGCTTAATCCCAGCCCCCCAAACAGTTAGCCATTGAAAACCCTATGAATAGCTGATAAACCCTGTTTAATACATACATATACATGTATATCATATATATATGTTATGTGTTGTTGTTGTTGATACATATATAAAACAAAAAATTGGAAGTATTTAAATATTGACAGCGAAAACCAGTTCTTTAGGATTTAAAATGTTTTTACTAGCATTGTGGCATCTGATCCCATCAGATCTCAGAAGCTAAGTGGGTTGGACCTGGTTAGTACTTGGACGGGAGACCACCTGGGAACACCAGGTGCTGTAGGCTTGGGAGAAGGACCCAGCAATCCACTTCCAAAAAACAACCAGCCATTGAAAACTCTATAAATAGCAGAAAATCATGACAATAGTGTTTCATCTGTTGTACATAGGTTGCTATGTGTTGGACACCCACTTGACGGCACCTAATAAGAACAACAACAACTGGAATGGAAATCTGAAAGCAAAAGAAGAGTTAATAAGTCAACTTGCTTAGTATTGAGGTTATATTGATGATAAATAGAATGTTACTTATCATCTTGCCTTCATCTCTCCTTGGCAGTGACCCTTTCTGTGTCAGTCATTTCCAATATGCTTCCAACTGGAATAAACTCTTATATAATAATTATTATGGTTTGAATGTGAAATATCCCCCACAGCCTTATATATTGAATGCTTGATCTCCAACTGGTGGCAACATTTTAAGTGTTTCTGGAAATTTTAGGGGATGTGGCCTAGTTGGAGGAAGTGAGTAACTGAGGATGTGCCTTTGAAGGTAATATCTCGTCCTGAGTCCCTTCCTCACTCTCTGCTGCTTCCTGCCTGCCATAAGGTAAACAATCTTTTCCTCTATCCACTCATACTGCCATAATGTTCTTTGCAATTTCACAGGGCCAAGCAACCGTGGACTGAATCCTCTAAAACTGTGAATAAAATAAATCATTCTTCCTTAAGTTGTTTATGTATTTTGTCACATCAATGAGAAAAGAAACTAATGCAATATTATCCCATGTATCCACCAGTAGACATTTTATAAGTAAAAGTCATTCTAATTTATAGTTTATGGAACATGTTGACTACCTCTATATTTCTCAGTGTGCAATATAAATCAGTAGAATGGAGAGCACCTTCATAAATCCCAGCGGCCAGAGTCAAAAGAATTTTTGTTACTACTTTTTTTTCTCCTGAAAATTCATAATGATCTTTAATATAATTTAAGAACTCAGATGTGGGGTCTAGAAATTTGTTTAATTTGCTTAATTACTGTTTTTCCAAACACAGACCCACTTGGGTTAATGTTATGGAACTAGTATTCTAAGACCAATTATTTAAGTAAAGGTGGATGAGCCAAACTTTTAAGTGTGAATGGTTTTGAAATTTAATTTTTCAGGCTAGCTTCCTTAACTTGTACTTTTTCCTTATCTTGTTATATTTGTAAATTTCTTCTAATGTAGGGAATTTATTTCTAGCAAAATGTGACTGAAAGCAAATAATTCAGTCTTAGGGTTTATAAAGCCACTACGTGCAGAAAGGAAACTAAAAGAAGAATTTATAATGTCATCCAAAGCAAATAGTTTCATTATAAAACCATTGCTATTAGTGCATTTTTAAAGATTGAGGATAACAGCATTTGAAAATTTTGAACTTTCACATCAGTAAATATGTTTTAAAAATGCAAACAATAATTGGAAATGAATGTAATACAAATTATGAGGGAATGTTTCTAGGAAGAAGTAACAGCCTGCTTCTTGAGTTTCCTAATTCAGTGTGTTACTGTGATTAAAAGGAATGCCAAGAAAAAGATAAAAATGAAAACATGTTCTTTGCCTTTCTAAAAGTTAAAGAATTTTTTAAATTCTAATTTTCCATATCTTAAGAGATAAAAGTACTATAAAGCCACAGGGAATAATTTGAAGAATAACAATTTGATAATGTGGGTGAAGGGGTTCCATATTAGCACAAGCACAAAGAAAAATAGGGCTTAATAAAGCTAATTAAAATGAAGCACAAGAATGAGTGAAGGCTCACTTAGAATTTTTAAAATGATGGAAAATATGAGCAAGATCTTTATTCACCAAATTCAAAACATGCACAATCAAGCGGTTATATGTGAATCTTAAAAGTTGAAATATCAATATTATCAAAAGGGACACTTTATATAGTAATTGCTACAGGCAGATAACACAATTCAAGAAGAGTTTTAAGATATTCATGAATAAACTATGATTTTTTAAAAATGTGGCTATTTCAAATAGCCGGAGGAAATGGATCATTTTAAAATAAATAAGACTCCTGGCCATATGTGGTGGCAAATGCTTGTAATCCCAGCAACTCCAAAGGTGGAAGCAGGAGGATTGCAAATTTGAGGCCAGAGGCAGCCTGAATGACTTAGAAAGACCCTGTCTCAAGATAAAAATAAAAACAGAGCTGAGGGTGCAGCTCAGTGGTAGAGTATCTGCAAAGTATGTGTGAGGCCCTAGGTTCAGCCCTCCAGTACCTGGGGGGAAAAATCCTCACTTTGTGAGACAGTACAGTGAAATATTGACGAGTGTGGCCCCTGGAGTTTAATTGGTTGGTTTGTCATCAAGACTTCTGTGTGATATTTGTTATTGAACTCCTCTAAATCTCATTCACTTGCAAAATGGGAAAATGACAATATATCTCACTGGACTGTTTTTTTTTAACATTTTAGCACAATATTAGGCACATAAGAAGTGAATATAAATGCTAGCTATTGTTATAGTATTATAAAATGAATATTTGGTAACACTTCTCTGAACTTCTGAGGTCAAAAAAGTCCCTGAGGACTCTCAGCTATTCTAAAAGACCAGATATGGAGTTTGGAGGAAATTGGCAATTTTTAACCTCTTATGTAATATGCCCAATAGTATAATTTTAAAATTATATAACTATTTTGAAGGTTATTATTCATTCAAATCTATCATCAGTTTGGCTTGGTGATACTCTGTGCCCATATTTTTGCCGACTCAAGTGTTTATTATAAAAAGCATCCCTGGATATTCTAATTTAACTTTTATTACTTCTTTGCAAATATGTACTCATCTGTGAATTAGAAGACAATCCTTTGTTTTGCCCTAGTCATCAAATTCTTTCACTTTTAATTTTGTCTGATGTGATGGTCAAAAGAGAAAGTTGTTTTTCTTACCTATTGAAGTTTTCTGAGTACATTTACCGTAAGTAATGAACTTTAATTACCTTTGCAATTACAGCTTATTTGATTGAATTTTCCACTAACTACACAAAACATCTGTCCTACTGGGATCATGTATAGTCTCTGATCTTGGAAAAATACACTGTTAAAATATAGTAACATCTGCAGGACATTAATTTCTAAAGCAATAGTAAATTGGGCTTCCAAAAAGGTTTAGCCAATTTATACTTGGGAATTCTCTTTCTTTGCTTTCTATGTAAGTGGACTGAGACAATTTATGTCTTTCTGCTCTGTTTCAGTCTTTTGTTGTTGTTGTTGTTGTTAGGTGCCGTCGAGTCGAGTCCGACTCGTAGAGACCCTATGTACAGCAGATCGAAACACTTGCCGATTCTGTGCCAGGCAAACGATCTTATTTATGTTTAAGCCCATTGTTGCAGACACTGTCAATCCATGTGGTGGAGGATTTTCCTCTTTTGCTTTGACCTGCCACTCTTCCAAACATGATGTCCTTCTCCAGGGATTGTTCTGTCCTGACTACATGTCCGAAATATGTAAGACGCAGTCTGGCCATTTTTGCTTCCAAGGAGCACTCTGGTTGTACTTCTTCTAGGACAGATCTGTTGGTTCTTTACCTAGTGTTTAATGAGTAGATATAAATGATTAGACTAGCATTTGATTTGATATTCTATTTTATTCTGAATACATTAACTCTTCCTTGGAGGTAAGAGAAATAACAACAGTGAGAAGGCACTTCATTATAATTTTACTAGCATCAGGATGCTTAGGTTATATGAAGATTTTGTTTTAGATAAGAGCACTTTTATGTGAACTTCTTTGAAGTCTAAGTATAAGGATACTTGAAAGGTGGAAAAAGGACTTGTAGGAGCCCAAGAAGCTTTTAATTTTGTCAGAAATGACGTGGAGAGGACTATCATTATCATTACTCTTGTTTCTTGTTTCTCATAAAAATATTCTGACTAAAGCTCAGAATATGTCTCTAGACCTAGGGGTCATTTTCTGTGTCTTTATGCTTCAGAGAACAGGTGAGACATAAAGAAATCACAGAGAAAGAGTGATATTGACATAAGGATGTTCAATGCAGCCATCAGTAAAGGTTGTTCATTTCTCATGTAGATTTTGGAGGCACTCTGTCATTTAACCAAGTTTGGTTTATGTTTCTCAATCAGTATGTTTCTCAATCGGCTATGTTTCTCATAACTCAATGTTATGCTTCTCAATCAGTTCTCAATCAGTAAAAATAGTTATTCCAATTTTTAAATTAGAAAACATTGTCCATGTGAGTCATGTTCATGTTTACCTGTGTTTTCCATGCTTCCTTGCAGTCCCTTGCTTTGTTCCAGGCAATCAAAGAGATGAAGTTGGAAGAAATAGATGACACTTCTGAGGCTGTCTCTGCAGACTTACCTCTTCCTCTCCCAGGGCAGTCTTGGAGGTCAAGTACTCTAGATGGTGGAGCTACAAGATGAGAAGGCTGTTTTACTCAAATCAGGATAGTCACCAGTAAGAAGTACACAGTTTTAGTGCTAAATTTCTGAGATTTACAATTTTTGCAGCACCTATATTTAATCTCTCTAACGCCATTTAGTAAGCAGTTTATGTAAACCATGCATAATCCTTGTTAGGTAATTACCTTTGTACTTATAAAAGTGAACATTACATGGAGAGGATTATTATGAGTCATTGGCACTATCTGAACACAGATTATGTCTATTCCACAGTTCATTAAGATAAAGTATTTATAATGTCACACACATCTGTGTATATATGTAGATTATTGTCGTTGTTAGGTGCCGTCGAGTCGGTATCCGACTCATAGTGACCCTCATAGGTTTTTCAATGGCTGACTGTTTCGGGATTGCCTTGGGAGTGGATTGCCAGGTCCTTCTCCCATTTTTGAGGTGCTGGGAATTGAACTCAGGACCTCAGAGACTGCAGCACAGCGCTCTACCAACTGAGCTAAATCCCAGCCCCCATATATGTAGATATATGTTGGAAAATGGTTTATTCAACTCTCAAATTAGCATATCAGTGACAAAAATAGTGGAAGATTGTCTGTGAGGGAGGAAAGAGAATTTAGGAAGCCACACTGGATGGCATAAACAGGCAGAGGTAAGAACTGGAGACTCATCAAGGGTCAAGGAAGTAGTGAAATGACCTGCTAAGAAGTACTCCCTGGGAAGGCTTTCAGTGGTCCAGAGCAACCATGACACCCAGAGGAAAAATCATGCCAGAGTCACCATTATTGTGGGGTCTGATGAATACAAACTGCTGATTTATTTTGAGGGTTCGTTTCTTCCAACCTATCACAGACATGGATGAAAACACACTGATGGAGAAGGGTCGAACCTCTTGAGGTAATCTGATGCACTCTCTCTACCACTTCTGCACTCTTAAATGGGTTTTAAACATCCTAAAATATCTGCAATGTGTTCATTTCCTGTGGTGGATTTACAGTGTGTGACAGGAAATCCATTTCTTTTCCTGTGGATGCTAAATTCATTACCTTGACACAGAATTCAGACTCACTCTGTGCACTTGCTGCCATAGCAACCAGTATCAGGCAATTTTTTTCTTTCTATTTTTCCTTCTACTGGGAGCTGGATAGTTAAATGTAGCATTGAGAATAGTGCTCCATTAGAGAAATTTAAAGGCACCTAACACTATTATACCAAGGGGCTCTTCATATTGTCACTACTGTAATTATATTCCTTATAAATCTATAACTACATTATGGACTGTAGAATCCTAAACCAGCAGAGTTTGGCATTCTTTAAGATCTTTTCATGAGCAAATTTCCTTTTCTCTTTTCCAAATTTATTCACGGCAATGAGAGCTATTTGAAATATTGGAAGTAATGGATTTTTCTTATTCATCCAGCAGAATTCTTTACAGAACATTGATTATTATCAGAGGCGTTGTGGAGAGATACGAGATTTAAGTGATCCATGGCATTGAATAATGTCATGTTAAAATTCCACATAGGTTGGAATATCATCTATATTTGGCTTAAAGAAAGCAAAGGACACCACAGACTCATCATGGCAATGTTTCCTTATTTCCTAAACTGTAAAAGGAATGAGCTTTTAAAAAACACAACAAACATATTTTAGGGTTGAGTATCAATAAGTTTGGCTTAAACTGTTGGCTGAAAAAGAAGAAAAAGAACAATTGGTATGCTGGCCCTAGTGTCAAGAGGTCCTATTTTTGAGGGTCCAACATACACTGTGTTCACACATCTCCTAAGGGTAAGGCTATAGGATATGTGCATCAAGGTCACAGAGAAAATCATAACACTGGGAAATTGTAAGGCTGTTTCACTGCTAGGCTGGTGACTAAATAGCAACAATCACCTAGAATTATGCTTTCCAAGGGCTCAAACCACCAAACCCATCTGGCTTAAGCTTCACCATTTAACTCTTATTTTAATATAGTATCCGGAAACTATTTTGAGGTGGAAGAATGCTCTAAGAAGGAAGAACCACTGGGTTTTTCAGACCAAAGCAGATATATCACAGAAACTAAAGAAAGGGTAATGGTTTATACCCCTCTTCAGCCTTTTTTCTGTCTTCCATATATTCATTCTTACCTTAGTCCACAAAGAGGTATGTTGCATTTGGTGATTATCTAAATTTTTCTTCCATATTCTTAGGTCTGAAATAAACCTAGTTCTATACAACTAGATTCCTCTATTACATATTTCCATTTTCTTTTTCCTCAGATGTTATGTCCCTTATTAAACATTATTTTGTTTACTCAGCAAATTATGGTTGAAATCTCAGTAATGCATTTAAATAACACAAGCCATACACAATACAGATGATGAAAATGCAATTATAAATTAGAGCATTTTAGTTCTTGCCTTGGAATTGGGTTTAGCTACCCAAGATACATGAGCATTGCATTGATAAATAATACATTAGGAAATTTGAACAATGCGAGTGAAATATATAATGTAGATATAAAAGCTAAGGAAAATCTGATCAGTATAACCTCAGAATCAGGATGTGCTTTAAGAGCTATAGACTAGGTAGATAGTGCAGAGGATACAGAAATATATAAATTATGGCACCACTCCTCAGGCAGCTGTTCTAAATATGCAGAGTTGCAACAGCAAGATTCAGATAATGTGCCATGAATTACATATGCCAGCAGGAGTAGGGGTAAACGGCTAGTAACTAAGTAAATGAGAAGTAGGGAAGTAGAATTTGATAGATATAACTGAAGGAAGGGTTCATAGTTGAAAGATGGTGATGTGTGAGGGAGAGAGATATTTTAGGATATGAGAAATGCAAGAACTATGACATTCATCAGAAAGAGTTATTCATGGGTCCCCATTTGACTAGGGCAGGATATGTGTGAAAGTGACACTTAAGGCAACTGGGGGAAGAAAATTTAGAATACTGGCTGTCAGGGGAATGTGAATAGATTATCAAGTGACTACACTAGGGTTTGGGAGAAGGACCTGGCAACCCCCTCCCAAAAATCAATCTGCCATTGAAAACCCTTTGAGCAGCAGAGAAGCACTGAAAATAGTGTTTCCCCTGTTGTACAGAGGGTCGCTATGAGTCGGGTACTGACTCGATGGCACCTAACAACAACAACAACAACACTTGGGCAGTGGTCATGAAATGGTAAGTAAACAAAGGACATTAACTTTTTTATTTTTGTAGTACTTGAAGGTTGAGCCCAAGGCCTCACACATACTTTGCATGTGCTCTACCACTGGGCTGCACCCTTAGCTTGTTTTTTTATTTTTTATATTGAGTTAAGATCACACTAAATCATAGACGCTGTCTCTGACCTTGGGCTCAGTATCCTCCTGCCTCCACCTCCAAATCATGGGGATTACAATGATGTGCCAGTGTGCCCAGCTGACAATTGATTTTTTTTTCTCTCTCTCTCTTTTTTTTTTTTTTTTTGGCGGTACTGAGGCTTGGACTCAGGGCCTCCCGCTTGCATGCTCTGCAAGTGCTGGATCACTGAGCTGCACCCCCAGCCTGTTTTTTTACTTTTTGAGGCAGGGTCTCTCTAAGTTACGCAGACTGCCTCTGGTCTCAAACTTGCGATCCTCCTGCCTCCATCTTCCAAACCGCTGGGATTACAGGCATGCGCTGCCACCACTCCTGGTTGACAATTAATTTTTAAGGCAGTATTTTGTAATAGTTGATATATTTTACTGTCTTTGAAAAGCACCACATCCCTGCTGAGTGTGGTGGGGCATGCCTGTAACCCCAGTGACTCAGAAGGCAGAGGCAAGAGGAGTATCACCAGAGGCAGCCTGTGCAAACTAGCAAGACCCTGTCTCAACATAAAACATAAAAAAGGGGTTGGGAGTGCAGCCCAGTGACAGAACACTTGCACAGTTTGAGCAAGGCCCTACATTCAACTCCCCAGTATAAGAAATAAAGCACCAAATCCCTCCTTTTTCTGGAGCAATGAGCCTTTTAAAGAATTCTATAATACTGAAAACATTTTTACAATAACACAAACATGTTATTTGCCTGGAACTAATGCTGTTATTTTTAAGCAAACTGGAAAGGAAATAGTTTTAGTTTCAATTTCCAATGTGGTAAATAGTGATAGATATAATCAAGTTAAGTATAATCTCTCCTGAATTCTCAATAATTTTTAAGAGTATAAAGGGACCCTAAGATGACTAAGCTGAGAACTATTGGTGGTTTACAAAGTATTAGTGTCATCTTAACCATCAATGTGAGAAAATAGAAAGAACTCTGATGGTGAATGAATACTCCCATAATCAAGTCCAAAAAAGAACAGTGTAAACTTTGAAGGATCTCACACTAAAATGTGTGAGAAATCTCTCACCAGTAGCCCCCAATTTTAAGCATGCCCATTTGACACTGCATGAGTTATATAACATTTAAGAAAGGTTCTTCCTTTTCCCCTCCCTAATATCATTACATTCAGTTTTCAGAATATCCACTGGAAATCAAATTCTAATCTAATAATTTTATCTAACATAGAAATTACTGCAGACAACAATTTTAAGTGCTGTACATTTTGCCTCAATCATCCAGCAAATAAAGATAGGAAAGTACCTGAGATTGGCAAAAAACTGTGTTTCAGCTGGAATATAAAACATGGAGATATGGCATATCATACTCATATCACAAAAGAAATACAGCATTTGTGGTTTTTATCCATGCAGGTAATTCATCTGAAGCCAATAATGGTTTTGAGGCAGACGGCTTGAGAGATTGCATTCATACAGATTATCCAGCTGAATGAAATAGTTCTCTAATTAATTTTAAACCAATGGTGCTCTAAAGTAGGAGTGCTGGTGGGGGAACGGCATGCAGTGGACAGGGCAACCAACAAACCCCATTACCACAGCACTGCTGTGCATGGATTCTCCTGAGGAGGAAGGTCCTATGTTCCTAACTGATACATGGTTAGATGTACAGCTGTGCTGTGTCTTTCTGTGTATTAGGGAAGACTAATCATCTATTAGTGCCCTGCTTCTGTAGCCTAAAGAATGTTTTGGATACTCAACTGGACAGTCCATAAGATAATAGGATCACATTGTCAAGATCATAAAAAACAAAGGCTGAAGCATTGTTCTAGATTAAGGAGACTAAAGAGACATAACAACTAACTGTAATGTTTGGTCTAAGATTGAATATGGATCAGAAAAAGGGAATTAGTGTGAAAACTGCCAAAATATGAATAAAATGGACAGATTTGATAAAAGTACCATATCGATATTAATTTCTTGATTTTTGAAAATTGCACCATAGGGAGTCTGGGAGAAGGGAACATGGAAATTATTTGTACTTTTTATGTTTGAAATCAGAAGCAGCTGTCAAGAAATCAAAAGATGCATTGCATTGGGAAAAGCTGTTGCAAAAGACCTCTTTAAAGTGTTAAAAAGTAAAGATGTCACATTGAAGATGAAGGTGCATCTGACTCATGCCATGGTATTTTCAGTCAGACCATATGGTTGTGAAAGCTGGACATTGAATAACGGAGACAGGAGAAGAATTGATGCTTTTGAATTATGGTGCTGGAGATGAATGTTGAATATACCATGGACTGCAAAAAGAACTAACAGATCTATCCTAGAAGAAGTGCAACCAGAATTCTCCTTGGACGCAAGGATGGCTAGACTGTGTCCGGCATATTTTGGACATGTTTCCAGGATGGAGAAGGATGTGGGGTTCTTCCTGGGGTCTCTCTCTCTCTCTCTGTGTTGTGGGTGGAAGCAAGAGGTGGGTACCCCAACTCTGCACCCGGTAGTGAGGCTTGGGCCAGAGAACAGAACATCGGGCTCAGGATAGAAGGATGGGTTTATTCACAAAGGACGGGAAAAGAATGGAGGATTAGGAAGAGGGGAAAGGGGAGTTGGAAAAGGGAAGCGCCCAGCTGCTGTCTCTGCCCCTGGGGCAGAGGCTCTTGGGTGTCGTTGCTCTTCCAGCTGTAGAGGTCAGGATCAGATAGAGGTGGCAGGCGGGTTGAAGTATGATGAAGGCAGGTTGGAGGAAGGCTGAAGGCTAGGCTAGGCAGATTAGTAAATGGGCCTTGGGCTCCTATGGAACCACAAGGACCTGGTGAGCTTCTCTTGAATGGTGTTCAGAATGGCTACTGATCTCTGAGCTCTGGAGTTTATATGGCCTGATAGCCAGCCAATCAGGGGAACAGGGTTGGATCAGAAATGACTAATCAGGCACCAGGGGGGCTTTAGATGCTACCATACCTTGGGTGCCATCTTGGCCCACTCGATGGGAGGGGGGAAGATTGAGATATCCGAATGTATGGCAAAGGTAACCAGTTGCTATCTTGCCCCATAGGATTCCAAGTGGGCTAGATGAGCTCCTGGGACTGGCCACATTTGGGGTATTCTCTATCCCCCTGGGAATGCTAACAGAAGGACATCATGTTTAGGAGAGTGGCAGGTCAATGAAAAAAAGAAGGCCCTCAATTAGATGGATCGACACAGTGTCTGCAACAATGGGCTTAAACATATATAATATCATGTGCCTGACACAGAATTGGGGACTGTTTCGTTCTCCTGTACATAAGGTTGCTATGAGTCAGACTTGATGATATCTAACAAAAATGATATGTTTGAAGTTATTTAAAAATTAATGTTAAAAATGGTAGATGATAAACTCATAGCTTATCATAAGTAATGATTGAGAATGCATAGTGTGATGTCAGAATTCCTGGGTTTGAATTTCAACTCCATTACTTGCTAGCAGGATAACTTTCAAATTGGTTACTCAAAGTGCTTCAGTTTCCTCATCTGTAGAAAGGAGAAAATAATAACTCTTATCTTTTAGTATTATTGTGAATATTAAATAATGTATACTATGTACTGAGAAAAATGGTATACTTCATAAACACTTTTTAGAATTATGAAAATTATTTGTTCAGTGACAATTGTTATTACATGGAATTTCAGAATGAACTGAAATATTGTTCTGTCTATATCAAGGTAAGAAATTGGTTGAGTATGGTGGCTTAGGGCTGTAATCCCAGAGACTCAGGAAGTGGAGGCAGGAGGATGGCAGGTTCGAGGCCAGAGGCAGCCTGAGAAACTGAGTAAAATCTTGTCTCAAAGTGAAAAATAAAAGTTGGCCCAGTGGTAGAGCACTTGCAAAGTATGCATGAGGCCCTGGGTTAAACCTCCAAGTATTAAAAAAAAAACAAAAAAGAAAAAAATATAATATATATTAGATATGTGCATATATAAATATTTATGTATTTATATATATGCATATATAAAGTTATCTAGTTGTCAGCTATGCATAAGCTTAGAAAAATTATTAGTTAAAGAAGGTACATCTGACATTGCCCCAGGGAAACAGGAAAGTAGGAAGGCTAGGAGATCAGGGGAAACTATTGATGAGACGATTCTAGGAGACTTGAACTTCTGGCAATTTATTAATAGCTCAACACAGAAAGTATTTCTGAAAAACAATGTGTTGTACAACAAATGAAGATCCATAAAGCAGACCCAAGAAAATTTGAGTTGTATTTCTTGAAAATGTTTTTCACATGTTCATCTGCTTTGAACTATTCCAGTATAGTGCACAGAGGGGAGAATGTGTTTAAGATTAACGTTAAAAACCTCAACATTCCAACAGAAGAATGCCTGCAGGAATGAGGGGAGAGTTTCTAATAATGTAAGCCGTTACCTGTGGGGAAATCAGACCCTGGATCATAAAATGCAGTTGGCCTGGTGCAGTGTAGCTCAATGCATACAATTTCTACCTTGTGGATCTGCTGTTCCAACCAGCTGTGGTGCATTGGACTCACCAAATTTTATATGCTCCATTTCACTCCTTTTATGAACTCAGCATTTCTTTGAGAACTTTTGAAGCTTTCATGACATTAGGCCATGAAATGAACATAATAAACATTTGGATGCGACAAAGCATAAGAACTAGATGTTTGAAACTGAGTAGGTATACTGGTTAATTCCTTGCTTTCAGATTATTATCCTCATGTATTCTGCAAAGATACTTGAAATTAATCATGGTGGTGTGAGCCAGGGTCTAATTAGGAAACAGGAGTGACTAAATATTAGAAATTGAGGAAGGAAACTTAAAAGATCACTCTACCTTTAGGAGTAGAGAGACAGAAAAGAGGTGGTATTTGCAGAACATAGTACTAAGTGTAGTCTCTTGTGATGAATGGCTCATGATCATTAAAATAGGTAGATATCAATAGATTATAAAATATTCCATTTCTTCCCTCTTTCCACTTTTATTTATTTCTTTATTTTTGGTACTGGGGATTGAACCCAGGGCCTCATGCCTTGTAAGTGCTGTACCACTGAGCTGCACCCCCAGCCCAGTTTTTTTTTCCCTTTTTGAGACAAGGTCTCACCAAATTATGCAGACTGCCTCTAGTCTCAAACTTGTGATTTTCCTGCCTCTGCCTCCCGAGTTGCTGGGACAATAAGAGTGCATCACTTCTACTGGCCCTCCTTCTACTCTTAGTATTCCATAAGTGTCTCTGGTGGCTGGTCATGCTGGAAAGCCAGTTTTGAAGGGAACCTGGAAAGCATGGTTTGCAGGCACAAGTCATAGCCGGATCTGCCTACAAACAGGCAATGACGACCACTATACCTCTGTCCATGTTGGAAACAAGTGGAAATCACATCCCTACTCTGACACAGACACTATTCTAGGAGAATCCTCATTCTGGTCTTGTTCCTTTAATTTTTCAGAGAAAGTCTGTGAAGTGGTTATTATTATCTCTTGAGGAGACAGAATCTGGGAGAGATTTGGTCTATGTCTGAGATTATGGATCCAGAAGGGAAAAGAGGCCACCTGGTTCTATACATACTTATCTTCCTTTCTTCTGTTCAGCACCTGAAAGTTTAATTTATATTATGATTAGAACTGTAGAGTTTAAACTTCTGGAGCTAAATGTAATAACAGAATTCACACAATTTTATTTTAAACATGCAAAAACTGAGGTCTAGAAACATTTAATTAAAATAATACATCTTGACAAGCATGAGAACTATAACTCAAATTTCCTCCAAAGGTTGAATAAATTACATCACTGTTAAACCTGGATGTCATCTGTCCTCTTGTCACAACGTGACCTAAGACTCTCGGTAAGAATGGGACGAAGTGCTCAGGTAGAAGACATTTGCCTTGAAGAGGCAAAGGAGCAACTGTTATGCATACTTAGCCACCTCTTTTTTTCTTTTTCTTTTTCTTCTTCTTCTTCTCTTTCTTTCTTTCTTTCTTTCTTTCTTTCTTTCTTTCTTTCTTTCTTTCCTTTCTTTCTTTCCTTTCCTTTCCTTTCTTCTTTTTTTTTCTTTTGCAATACTAAAGTGTTCAACATAGGGCCTCTTAACATGCTATGTAAGTGCTTTACCTTTAAGCTACACCCCAGCCCCCTTTTAATTTTTTTCTTTTTTAATTTTGAGACGAAATCTCACTAGGTTGCATAGCCTGCCTCTGGTCTCAAACTCCTTAAATCCTCCTGCCTCAGCCTCCAAAATTGCTGGAATTGCAGGCACGTGCTGCAGTGCCCACCTACGTTTGTTTTCTCTGTGGGAGGGACTTGGACTATCTGTCACAGGGAAAAGGATGGGACATCAAGAGCATGATGTAAATTTGGACTGTCTGCTGAGGAAATGGGAACTGAATGTGACCAGGAATTAATACAATGATTTTAATATGCAATTGAACTTTAAAGACTCACCCATACCAGTTGAGGATGTGTGGGATAGATATGATGTGGCATTAACCAGCATGACTGTATGCTTCCTTCAGTAGTGCTCATGGTTGTGGACAAGAAATAGAAAAGTGAGTTCTTCTGTTGATCTGGACTTGCAGATTGGTTTTGTAGATGACACAGACTGATTAGACAGCAAGTACACTGAAAGTTTTTTTAACATAAGTCATAGAGAATGGACATCTAAGAAGAGTAGTGTCAAAGGTTAAAGGCCTCTGTTGGATTTAAATTTACATTTAATGAAATACAAACATTAGACAAAGGAATGGGATGGAAGGTTAAGATTAGAGAATGTGATTTTTAAGTTTTCAGGACTGTGCAGTTCAATTCACTAGTCACTAGTCTCATGTGGCTATTCCAAATTGAGATGTACTATAAATGGAAAATGTAGACTAGATTTTGAAGACTTAAAATAAAAAGTACAAGATATATTGCTATTTTAATATTTATTCTATACAGAAATGATAATATTTGGGGCATATTTGGATAAGTAAGATATATCATTAAATCAGGCTCAGTGGTGCATGCCTTTAATCCCAGCATTTCAGGAGGCTGAGGAGGGAGGATTGCAAGTTTGAAGCCAGAGATAGCGTGCATAACTTAGCAAGACCTTAATAAAAAATAAAAAGTAAAAATGGGCTGGGTGGTGTAGCCCAATGCTAGAGCACTTGGACAGTATATGTGAGACCCTGAATTCAACCTCCAATTACCAAACACACACACACACACACACACACACACACACACACACACACACGATATATCATTGGAATTAATTTTTTCTTTTACTTCTTAGTGTGGCTACTAGAAAAGTTAAAATAACACATGTGGCTTGCATTATATTTCTATTGGATGTTTTAGCAATTATGCAGTTATAGATTTAAGGAAGCTTTTCAAAATACAGTCTTAGAACATTTAATGGACATGTAGGGCATAATAGGCCAATGTTTTGAAATACTTGAAGAAGTAAAACAATATACTAATGTGTTCATAATCATGATCATTGCTTAATTTAAGTGAAAAAAATTTCCTAATTTTTCACCACAAACTTGGAAATAAACTCATTTCTAGACAGCTTAATATATAGATTAGAAAACACACTGAACAGTTTTCGATAGTTTGTCTTTATATAAATTAGTTCTACATCTACAATCCCAAGTCAGTGATGAGGAAATAATTATTTTGTGGCTGTCAAACAGTGCTGAATATTCAGCTTGAATAACTATCTAGAAATTTGGAAAGATTTTTCCCCAAAACTATTTCCAGTGCCGTTAACAAGCACTTCCCAAAGTAGAAGCCAACAGAGAAATGCCCATGGAATTCTAATTTAATTATTAGTTACCTTTATCTTTGTAAATTATATAGATGTGTCTTAAAAATAAAAAAATCTTGTGTATAGAGTCAAATGATCTCCTAAAGGATGCCAAGATTACACAATGGGGAAAAGATAGTTTCTTCAATAACAGTGTGTGAAAGAATGAATTTGGACTCTTACCTTACACCATGGAAAAAAAATTATCTCAAAATGGAATTAAAACCTAAATATAAGACCTAAAACTGTAAAACTACTAGAAGAAAACATGAGGGAGAGGGTGAGAGAAAACTTCATGACGTTAGATTTGGCAGTGATTTCTTGCTTATAACAGGAAAAGCAGAGGCAACAAAAGCAAATACAGACAGGTGAGATTGAATCAAACTTAACAATTCCTGAACATGAAAGGAAACAACATAATAAAGAGGAAGTTTGTGGATGAAAGAAAATATTGCAAAAAATATATGTGATATGTGGATAATATATCCTATAACACTGCAACAAAATCCAACAACCAGAGTTAAAAATGGGCAAGTAACTTGAACAGACATTCCATCGAAGAAAATATACAAAACACTAGAAAACCCATGAAAAGATACTTAACATCACTAAATATCAAGGAGATATAAATCAAAATCAGATGAGATACCACCTCACACAAGTTAGGATGGCTACTATAAGAAAAAAGAAAATAGTAAGTCTTTATAAGAATGTGGAGAAATTGGTGTCGTTATGTACTGTTGGTAAGAATGTAAGAAGGTGCAATTGCTAAGGAAAACAGAATGGTTGTTGCTCAAGAAATTAAAAATAGGCCAGGTGCTGTGGTGCACGCCTATAATCCCAGCGGTTTGGGAGGCGGAGGCAGGAGGATCGCAAATTCGAGACCAGGGGCAGTCTGCCTAACTTAGCCAGACCCTGTCTCAAAAAGTGAAAAAATGGGCTGGGGTGCAACTCAGTGGTCCAGCACTTGCAGAGTATGCAAGTGCGAGGCAGTGGGTTCAAACTCCAGTACAACAACAACAACAACAACAACAACAACAACAACAAAAATAGAATTATGATAGGATATAGCAATTTCACTTTTAGGGGTGTGTTCAAAAGAGTTGTAAAAAGATCTCAAAGATATATTTGCACACCCACGTTCATCATTACAACAGGTGGAAGCCACTGACTGATAGATGAATGGGAATATACACACAATGGAATATTATTCTGCCCCTAAATGGGAGATCATGTAATATATTCTGACATAGATGAACCTTGAGATGAACCATATTAGACTAAGGAAAATAAGATATCTAAAAATGACAAATACTGTATGATTACACTTGTATGAAGTTTTTCAAGTAGTCAAACTCAAAGAAACAGAAAGTAAAATGCTGTTTTCCAGGGGCTGAGGAGGAAGAAATGTTGAGCTGTTATTTAATGAGTACAGAGTTTCAGTTTTGCAAAATGAAAATGTGCTGCAGATCTGTTGTACAGTAATATAAATATACTGAACAACATGGAATAGTGACTGTAAAAGTGACTAAGATAGTGCATTTGGATTTTATATTACATTTTTGACCACACCTGAAAAGAAAAACCTTGAAAACAAGTATCAATTTCTCCAATAAATGAAAAAAAGTCATGAAACATTGGGAAAGCATGAAACTGTCAGCAACTGGCCTACTAATACAACAATTCTATCTTTGTAAGAAGTCCTCATAGTTTTTTAAAAAATGATTCCCAATATAAAACCATGTGACTTTTAATATTTAGGAGTTAAAGACAGATAATTCAAAATAGAGTACTGAGAAAGCCACTTGGAATAGTTAGGCGCAGTATCAGTGCCTTTAGGATGTGTTTGCATCTTATTCCATATTTCAAATATATATAAATCCTTTCTTTCAACATCAGTTACCTTTTTGTAGTTACTGCCTCACCGGTGTCTCCTTTAAATGTTAAAAAATTGTATGCTCCATGATCTCACTTATGTTCTAAGTTTCATGTTTCCTTTAATACCAGATCCGGTGCTATAGTGTGCATCACCAAGGAAGGAAAATGTGTATTGATTGATATGGGAGTCCAATTAGTTTTATTTGCAGCAGTATATTCTATTGATGAACACTTTCGAAAACTTCTCAGTATTGATATAACTTTGCTAGTTAGTATCCAGCTTACAAAATGGTAATTATATCCCCACAACATATTTCCTTCAGTAGAAAATTTCAAAGATAACCAGAACAAATAAGCACCTAGCACTTTTCTCTCATACATATCCCATACATGGTAGAGCCTAATTCATGCTGTGCATGTAATTGACATTTGTAGAACTGTATAAATATATACTAAGTACACAAATATAATGGTAACTGTTCTTCTAAATTATACAAAGTGCAGTGATGTATTTTTGTGTCCAACTCACTTTCTTTCCAACACACACACACACACACACACACACACACACACACACACACACACACACTTTTAAACTAACTTGCTGATTGCCTTATAAATCACTCAACAATAGTATGTCTCATATCTTTTTATGCTATAAGGAAGATGGCTTTGACTGTTGTCTCAATTTTTTAGTTTACCTTCTGCCTTTGGCAAACAAATTCATCAGTTCTATACTGGAAAAAATATCCCTCAATCCTTAGTCTTAGTTTGCCAGAGAAGTTCCTGTGCATTTTTGAAAACTATGTAAAAGATTTTATGGCTTATAACATTATTTGATAATATTTTCAACAGAAAAGGCACTGAGATGGATCATTCACTGTATCAATAAAATTCACTCTTCAGATATTCATGATTATGTAGCTCATTCATACTTTATCCTCCTCTATTTATGTAAGTAATTGCACCTGCAAATTCACTTGTCTTGTACAAAAAAGGTCACATTCAGATGATATCCTGGAGTTAGCTTAATCATTTATTACTCCTGGTTTTATTAATTTGTTGATTATTTTTCTGTTTTTATGTTTCAATAAATAACTTTTAGGACATTGAGCATTTTTTAATGAGTTTGCCACATATAGAATAGTAACAAAAGTATCCAAAAATGGATTAATGGTGAAATATTGGCTGAGGTGACAACCTGAATGTTAAATAAAGCCTTGTTGTTGGTGTTAGGTGTCCGACTCATAACTACCCTATGTACAACAGACAAAACATTATTGTCAATGCTTCTCTGCTATTCATAGGGTTTTCAATGGCTGATTGTTCATTAGGAGTGGGTTTTTTTTGTCCTTCTCCCAAGTCTACAACACTTGGTGTTCCCAGGAGGTCTCCCATCCAAGTACTAACCAGGCCTTACCCTGCTTAACTTCTGAGATCTAATGGGATTGGATGCCACAGTGGTATGGCTACAGGCAAACAAAGACAAATAACTGTTTTAGTTGTTGCTCATGTGCACACTTCAAGCATGTGATGATTATTCAGAATTTATAGCACTTCTCATTCTTTATCTCTCAAGTCTCATCTTTTTTGAAGGCCCTTTCCTGAGCACCATATTTTTTTCTTCCCAATTCTCAACGGTTACCTCTCACTTCTACCCTAACCCTTATATTTACCCCAATCTTTACCTCTCTCCTTAATATTGCCATGTTTTATTTCTTCATGTATCATACCTTGAACTAAATGTATTGTTTGTATACCTACCTACCTACTTATTATTTACCTACCAATCATTTGCTTAAAGATTTATGCATTTTTAATTACTTGCTTATAGATGATCTATCCATAGAAAATGATTATTGGAACAGAGGTTATTGATATGCCAAGATGTAGGCTCAGAGTGGTCATTGGCATGTCCCGAGATATTTGCAATGGAGACAAACAATATGAGTCAAATTTAAGAGTCTTCAGTGAATGTGGGGATTTATCTGGAGATTGGTAGATAGCAGAAATGAAGGTGGAAGGAGGTTAGCTTAGGCAGATAGAAAAAAATGATACAGTGAATAGAATTTGACTTAGGAGCTCAAATTTCTATTCTACTTCAAAAATTAGATCAGTTATTTACTATATCAAACTTACTCTTTCGGAGCCTAGTGGGTATAAAACCACAACTTCATGACATTGAGGAGATAATTATGAAGAATAATGTCCTGAGACTACTAGAGAACTGTCTGTTCTTAATAAATGGGCATACTACCTTTTTAAACAAGAGTGAGAGAACAATGGTCTAAAAATGTTGGCAGAAATTCAAGAGTATTAGGATTCCTGAAATACGGGGGGAAGAGAAGCAACCTGTATTTCAGAGGAAAGAGAAGATCATGAGGATGTAGTGGAGAGATTATCCTATGAAGACATTGTTTGTAGTAAAATATATGGACAGTTGTATGATGCTTCCTTTGGATTTACGGGAATTGTTTTCATAGGATTAAACGTAGGATGAAGAAGGGAAGGGTTGAACTATATCTGTGTAAAGAGAGGCTTTGTCTTGACTGAGACTGAATCAACACAAAGTGAGAAATAACAGTTTGAGTAGACAGTAGAAATGTGGGCTCTAATCAGGATCCCAACAGAATGTAGGAACACACACACATATTTTTAAATCTGTACAGAGGCATGCTTGGTTAATTCAACTTTGGATTTCAGTTCCTGGCCACTACTGATTGCTAAGGGGCTGGACTGGTGGGAGAGCAGAAACACCCTCCTCTAGGCTTTCAGAGGGGTCCTCAGGAGAATGATTTGTAGGGCAAGTGAATCTTTTTTACTTTAGTTTCTTGGATGATAACAAAGTAGGAGCTAGTAAGTGCTCTCTGGTATAAAGTAAGTAATATTGAGGAGTTGCATGATTTAGGTAGGACTGGGTTTGAGTGCCAGCTTCTTCCATGGTATAAATTTGAGAATATGAATTAAACTTTCAGGGCTTCTCCTTTTTCATTAGTAAAATGAGGGTGATAATAATGACCTTCCTAGGAATTTGTGAGCATTAAATAAGACAACATGAACATGCTGCTGATTTTATTGGAGATGGTAAATAAAGGTTCATTTAATTTTTGTGCATTTACAAGTTGTCTCACATCTTATTCTCTCAACAGTCAACAAATATGTATTAGTGTCTGCCTATGTGTAAGCTCTGTGGTGGGTGCTGGGAATATTATGTGAGAAAGGTAGACATAATGATCATCCTAATAGAGTTTATAAACTAGAGTATATTATAATCCAGGTTTTTGAATATTAAAATCATCAGACAATGGCATAAAAGTAAATTGTGTGCAGTTAAGTCAATATTTTATCAAGGCACTACTACTCAATGCTAATATGCATTACAATCTGACATCTACTGAAAAGGTTTTCTTTAGTATTTATGTGTTTATTTCTGCACCATTGTAGAGAATTAGCACTTTATCTGTCATGTTTTCTTGATGGCATTACTGTTTTGATATTTATATTGAGACATCTATAATGAGATAAAAATATTAATAATAATTTTAATCAAATAGTGTTAGCTTTTAGTTGCTCTTATTCCTTAGGAATAATATTCTGCCTTGTGAAAGATGAACCATTGTTAGGATTGTGAATCAGAGTTTCGTGTTCAAAAATATAAGAAACAACATCAATCTGCCTTTGAAGCTAAGAGCAGGAAATGAGGGATTTTTTTGTTTGTTTTGTTTTTTCATATGACTCCCAAGAATACAGAAAAAAATCCACAAAAAGTTCTATTCTAGTCATCTCTTATTATTTTGTTTTTAAAATGGAAAACAATGTATACAGCAAGATGTGTTCAATGTCTTTCTATATCCAAAATGTCTATTGTAAGATATAATTGTAAGATATATATATATATATATATATATATATATATATATATATATATATGATTTCTGGGTAAGATAGTCTTTAATTACTGTAGCAGTACATTAAAGAGCATCTCATGTGTCTCAGAATATACACTCTGATATGGATCACGCAACAGCTTTATTCAAAATACTTATTCAGCATTAACTGGCCTTGTAGGAGCTGCATTGCCCTTCCCCCTCCATTTCCACTTTCCACTCTCCTGTCCTCCCTTGGGAAGATGCATGCCTGTTCCATTTGCACTGAGCACCAGTGTTACCATAGAAACTCGCCTTTTTCTTCCCCCTCCCCTGTTACCCAGTACAGCTTCTGGACTCGGTGCCAAGACCTCCTCTGTACAACCTCAATATTCTTTGAATGTTTAGACAAATCTATTGGAAAATGTTGTTTACATTTTTTCCCCACTGTGCTATAGCTGCATGTTTGGTACAATCCATTTGCCATGGATCTACCCATGTTGTAAAAGAGAGTTCTTTTCCTCTTTCTTCATCACAGCTCTAACAAATTATTGTATAATTTGATTACATTTTTAATCACAATTAAAAAGTATCTCAAGATTAGAGAGATTCCATTCTTGCAGTCAGTTATATAAAGCCTTAAATCTAATACTTTTTACATTGGATTTCTTTACTTTTGCAAGTGATTTGTTTTGCAAAAAATAAATCATTAACATATGTTTAAAAATCATAAACATTTATTTTAATTAGCTCTCATGTGTTAGAAGTCTGTTCATGTACATCTGCAGATCTTAGGTTATTCCAGCTATTAGTATTCAGATGTTTAAATAACATATTGACACCGTTCCCCATTATTTAAACTTTCAGGTGGCATATTTTATGTAGACTTGTCAACTATTGTTTATGATTCATTATTCTACAATCATTTTGCTGGAATAAAATTTTTTGTTGGTGAAGTGGCTTTTTGTCCCTTTCTTCATTTTTAAAGTGTCAATTTTGTTTTTAGATTTCTCAAGCATTAAAAAAGTAGGCTCAGTATTTATTTATTTAACATTTTTATTATAAATAAATTACATAAGCCAGCCTAGCTGCTCCAAAATGTTCATACTGCCATGTTTTCATTGTAAGCATATGTATTTAAAAATTTAAAAAGATATGTCTTCTATTTTGAAAAAAAAAATTATACCATTGATCAACAGGAGGGGGAGCAGTATTTCCTCCTTTTTGACACAGAATACCTTTTTTTTGTTTCATGAAAGTAAACCTCCTCTGTCATAATCTCTGCTGTTGATTTTCTTTCCTTTTCTATGTTTGTGGGAGGAGGGGTATCTAGTGGTGACCAGTGTAGGACCACCCATTTCGATCAAGGAAACAAAGGTTAAATTCTTTCTGGTTTGCTACTTTCTCTTAGGATATAGGTAAATATTAGAAATCCTTGTCCTCTACTGTATATTTTTACTTGGAACAATACTTTAGAAAAAAATATGCTGCACCACTTTACAAAGAAGCCCCTACATTGTGTAGGCAAGTGGAGTGAATGCGTGCATTCTCCAGGGTCTGCTCTGTGAGACTCTGTCTCCCGTTGTTCTCACTCTGAGCTGAGTAGGAACCATGCACATCTGAATAACAGAGTCTTTTCTGCCCGGTGCAATCCTGGATTGTTACAGTCTAGAGGCCAGCCATGCTGTCACCGGCACAAATTGATTTAACCATCAATTGCTGTGGTCATTAAAGCTGCTAAAAGTCCCCGCCAAACTGATGAATTGCAACTGAATGTGAAATGAGTCTCTAAGTCCGTTTCCCACCATCTCATATCAAAGGCTATTGTATCCCTGCAAAGTAAGGGGTCGGAGGTTCAGGCTGGAGTTCAACAATGGGCTCTGTCAAAGGATAGAGCTCCATTCACTCTGGCACTCCCAATTACAGTTTGCTTTCCATACTTTATTGTATAAAATTTGCATCCATCTAATACATTGAATTATTGGCATACTTTGGGTGTCAAAGGAGTCGTTTAATGGTTTGTCCTTGAAACACATGGAATTCAAAGCATCTGGTGGTTACTGGGTTGTGACAATGAAATGATTCCCTGGTTTTTCATTGCTTGCAAAAGGATTAATTTTCTCTTAGCTCAAATTTAACACTTTTAAACACTATGTACAACTTCTTCCACATTCACAGCCATGAACCCATTTCTGGATTTTTGTGAGAGGAGTGGCAGGGGAGGAATGGTATTGTCCTTGTGTAACAATAATATAATAAAAAATTTTAAATGATTAATTGTAATCTCTTTGGGGCCAAAATAACTAGGTGAAACAAGAACTATAATTTGATTATTTTTTACCTGAAGAAAAATGGAAAGTAAAAAGATAGGATGTGAAATTAAAATCACCCTTAAGCATATATTTATATGTCCAGAAGAACTTTCATCAATTCTTTTAGAAAAAAATATTAGATTTTTTTCATGGATTATCTACTCAAAGGGCTATGAATTAACTGCACAATGAATGTGTATATGTTGCTACTCATGTTCACTTAATGTAGTCAATAACTTAAGGATGTAGAGATGAAGGATCACCATAATTAAATTCAGGTTCTGATATGGCAATAGTAATAGGGAACTTCAGAAGATGTCAAGTTTGTAGCAAAATTAATTTGCTTCTGTTTGTGATAAAGTTTTTCTTCCTGGAAGATACTTATCTGAAGGATATTTTCTTTCATCTTAAGTCATGAGGTAAATATGTCATATAATTTTATTTATAAATGTACTTTACATATACAATTTGCACACGTTCACCAGAGGGTTTTGTTTTTCTTTAATATTTAGGCCACTATTTAAGGACTGTGCAGAGTACTATTTTTAATTCCAGGGTTTTCAGTTGTCTATTTTTAATCTTATTCCCTTCCTAAACTTCACAGGGGTGTGACTTTAGTGTTTTCCACCATGTGCATAGAGGAAGCTCTGTACGAGAAGCATGATTTTTGACATCAAAGGAATAGAACTCCACATCTATTCTTGGCAACCCCACATACTCAGCTTATTTTCTTTCCCTAGCTCATCTTGCCAAAAGTGCTATCAACAGGGCTGAGAAGAACAGATGTGGAAAACAAAATAAATCTGACTTTATATTGTAACAGTGGTTATGTGAATACAAAGAATGGAAGAAAACAAGCAAAGTCACTTCAACGGTGCATAGAGAAAAGAGGGAAAAGAGGGAAGTTTTACTTAAAGATTCACTGCACAGGTCAGGGGGTCAGGCCATTCTATGTATTAATAATGAGTTGGCAGACAGGTCCAGGTTTGTGTTTCCCTAGAGTCTATTTACTATAGACTGTGCTTCTCCAGCAACTGTGTGTGAAAACCCATCAGTAAGAATTGTTATATTTTGCCTAAGTTTCCAAATGACCCTTGAAGAGGTACTTGGATTCTTGTCTTTAAAAGATCTATTGTTCCAAAAAAAAAAAAAAAAAAAAAAAAAAGGAGTTGGGAAGGCATAATCTTTCTTGGTAAAAAAAAGAAAGACAATCCCCCTAAAACCTGATACCAAATTGCTTAAGCATTGTTAAACAAGTGGAACAACTGTTTTATGACTTGAACTACAGTATATTTGAGATGGAATTTAATATGAAAATCAATTCTTTTTGTAATTTTCACTCATAAAGGAAATATCATATTAATCTGGGAGATGAATTGTAAAGTAATACCAACTCTCAAATTCTCTTACAGATAGTTTACCTCTGGCTATTCTGGGATTTAGCTCAGTTGGCAGAACACCGCTCTGCAGTCTCTGAGGTCCCTGGTTCTATTACCAGCACCACAAAAATGGGAGAAGGACGTGGCAATCCATTCCCAAGGCAATCCTGAAACAATCAGCCACTGAAAACCTTATGAGGGTTACTATTAGTTGGATATGACTGGATGGCACCTAACAACAACAACAACAATTTATTCTGGACCAATGGTGTAGAATTGTTTTTAATATTAATGTGGTGGCTACGTTTCTAGGTTTACAGTGATTATTAATCTGTATCCTGATTTACTTAAATGTTCTTAAATTGAAATTAAAAAGTACCACTTTAGTGTTAAATAAATGAGCGGGTTAGTACCTGTAAAAGTATATATTAAAAAAATATATATATTCGTTTAGAAAATTTATTTAATGGGACAGTATGGTATAATAGCTTTGTAAAGGCTTAAAATCAGCTAAAATTTTTTAGCTTCAATTTAGTAATATTTTACTTGTTGTTGTTAGCTGCCACCAAGTCAGGTCTGACTCATTGCGATCCTCATAGGGTTTTCAATGGCTGATTATTTGAAGATTCCTTCCAGAGTGGATTGGCATGTCCTTTTCTCATTTTTGTGGTACAATCCTGGGTCCTCAGAGAGTGAAGTGTGTCACTCTACCAACTAAGCTAAACCCCAGCCCATTTTCCTTGTATGTATGTATGTATTTTATTCAGTCTAACAGTTGTTTAATGAGAGTTTTATCACTATTTTCTTCAACCAGACTCATGAGTGTAGTAGTTTGCCTGCTTTCCTTGACAATCTTAAAATTCAGTGCATGTAATATGTACTTTGATAAAAATGCATACAATGAATGAATGAGTCTCACAATACTACTGTAACATAGACAAGACAGAGATTTATCCTCATTTTATAATTGGGGAAATTGAGGGTCAGAATGTTGGCTAATTTCTTAATATCATATTATTTTGAAAATGTTGATTAGAACTTTGGTTGTTTGTATGAAAGTTTCATTCATTATATTATAATTCTTCTGTGATAATTTAAGGTTGAAGGTATGACATTGTTGTTAGGTGCCATCGCATCATGTCTGACTCATAGTGCCTCTCATAGGGTTTTCAATGGCTGATTGTTTTGGAATTGCCTGGGAAGTGGATTGCCACGTCCTTCTCCCATAAGGTATGACACAGATAATCTCTAATCCTTCTAAAAAAATGGTGGACTGTTCAAGGCATATATCGACTTTCACATATATAGACTTTCATTGTCAAATCCAAGAAGATTATGTCTCCTTTTGTATTTGGGCACATTTTCTAGATGAACTAGAATTCATAATATTATATTGTATACTACTTTTTAAAATACCATATTGCATATTCCTAAATTTTAATGCATTAAAATTCTACTTAAGATGAGCTTGAGAAGAATGTATGTTTGGCAGTTGTTGGATGAAATAGTCCATGGATATAAATTAAGTTTAGTTGATTGATTATGCTGTTTAGTTCAACAATGTCCTTAGTGATTCTCTCCTTGTTAGATATGTCTATTTGCAGTAGATAGGTGTTAAAGTCTCCAACTGTTAATAGTGGATTCATCTATTTCTCCTCAAAATTCTGTAAGTTTTGACTTTATGTGTTTTGATTCTCTGTTTCTGGGTACATATACATTAAAGATAGAATGTCTTCTTGGAGAATTAACCCTACATCATTATGTAATGTCCTTGTTTATCTCTGCTAACTCTCCTTGGGTGAAGTCTTCTTTCTGAGGTAAATATAGCTATTCCTGTTTGCTTTTCCTTAGCCATATCTTTCTCCATCCCTTTATTTTTAATCTGTATGTGTCTGTATTTAAAGTGGGTTTCTTGTAGACAACACATAGTTTTGTTTCTTGATCCACTCTGATAATTTAACGGGTCATTTATATATTGGTATTCAAAGAAATTGTTTATATAATTAGATTAATATCTACTATTTTGCTATTTTTTTCATCATCACCCTTGTTCTTTTGTCTCCCACTTTTTTTTCCTTCTATGGTTGTAATTGAACATTTTATATAATTCTTATTTTCTTCTCTTGGCATAACAGTTCTACTTCTTCTTCTCCTTTTTTTTTGTATTTATCTGAGAGTTTGCAATGTTAAGTTTACAACAAATCCAAGTCTACTTTAATATAACACTATCCAACTTCATGCATAGTGTAAATATAATAACAAAATTATAATTCCTTTCTGCCATACTTTGTATCATAGCTGCCACTTATTTTACTTATACACAAGCATTAATAAGAATATATATGCACATATAATTAAACACATTGTTGCTATTATTTTGAACAAACTGTGTCTGTCAGATCAATTATGAATAAGAAAAATAGAAGTTTTTGTTTGGCCATCATGTATTTCTTTTCTGATGCTCTTCCCTTTTTATATAGATCCAAGTTTCTGACCTATATTGTTTTCCTTCTCTCTAACGGCCTTCTTTTTAATGTTTTTTGTAAGGCAGGTTTATGAGTAACAAATTCCCTCAATTTTGGTCTATCTGAGTATCTTTATTTCCCTTTTACTTTTGAAGGATACTTTTGGAAAGTACAGAATTCTAGGCCAGCGGTTTTGTCTTTCAACAGTTTAAATATTTCACTCTTTCTTGCAGTTTCTGAGGGGATCAGATGTAATTCTTTTCTGTGCTTTTCTATAGGGAAGGCTTATTTTTCCTCTGGCTTCTTTCAGGATTTTTTCTTTCTCTTTATATTCTGTAGTTTAAATATGATATACCTATGTGTAGTTTGATTTGGGACAGGATGGATAAAGTGGATTGTAATTGGATATTTTTCTTCACCCATGTCAATTAGATACTGATAAAACTCCAGTAGGTTAGGCTCTGTTTAAGTAGTTTTTCTGGAGGGTGAAACTTGTTAAAAAGAAGCATTTTGAAATAAGGTTGTTGTTGTTGTTAGGTGCCGTCGAGTCGGTATCCGACTCATAGTGACCCTCATAGGGTTTTCAATGGCTGAGTGCTTAGGGATTGCCTTGGGAGTGGATTGCCACGCCCTTCTTCCATTTTTTTTTTTTTTTTTGCGGTGCTGGGAATTGAACTCCGGGCCTCAGAGACTGCAGCTCAGCACTCTACCCACTGAGCTAAATCCCAGCCCTTGAAATAAAGTAGAACATTATAATTTGCCTAACAATATCTGCTTCAAAAATTCTAATTAATTCAAAATTTTAATATAATTTCTCCCTCTGTCTTCTATATCAGCTATTTCTAAGTCTGGACAGACCATAGATCTGACCATGGATCATAGATTTGATAAAGAAGCCTCCCTTCACAGCTATAGCCACTCCATAGGCTTGTAAATTTTATATATTCCTCTGCTTTGTCTCATTAATCAAATACTCCATATTTTTCTTTCTCTCTATCTGCATTTGAATGTATGCCTTTATACATATGATCTGTACATGGTTTTTCATATTTTCTTAATTTTTTAGGGTTTTTATCTTTAAGCTCCCAGTTTAACAATTACTTTAATCTCTTCTTAGTAAAATTTTCTCATCTAATATTGGATATTTATTTTAGGCTAATTATTTTAGTTCTAAAACATTGTTTACTGATGGATTTTTTTGCAATGGACTCAAATTTCATTTTATTTATATTATCTTTTAGTATATAAGTTAAAGTACACTGCAAATAATTAGAAGATACAGGGTACCAAGATTTGTTTTTTTTTTTTTAAATTAAGACCCAATGCTAGAAATCATCATTGTGCATTTTTACAGATCTGTGTCTATCCATCTAGCTACTACCTACTTATATCCCTGTACATACATATGCACATGCATAATTGCAACTTATTGTAAAAGAAATTATTTTCTATTTTAGTAAATTATCTTTGCACCTCATATGTAGATCATGTTTAAACTTACCCATCTAACTCCAAAATATTCTTTACCTTACATCTAGTCATTATAGTCCTTTAATTTATTTTGAGCAGGTACAAATTCTCTTTCCCAAAAATATTTATTATAGAGAATTAACCAGTTTCCTTGGAGAATGTTTCACCCTCTGGTTCTGTCTGTTGGCATCTCCATTTTCCTTTTTCATTTCTTCCTTTCTTTTTTATTTATTTTCTCCTCCTCCTCTTCCTCTTTCTTTTCTTTCTAATCTTTTTCCTTCTCCAATTCCTCCTCCTCCTCCTCTTCTTCCTCCTCTTCCAGTTTCTTCTTTAATTGTGTACTTCCATTCCATCTGTTTCTTGAAAATAAGACTCAGCCTCTGAAAGCTTGATGGGTTCAAGTTAAACACTTTTGGCTAGAACACAACAAGGATAACTTTGTGCTTGCTGAATCTTATTAGAAGACATGTGCTATCTAGTTGTCTTGCCAGTTGTTGTTGTTGTTAGGTGCCTTCGAGTCGGTATCCAACTCATAGCGACCCTACATCCATCAGGTGAAACACTGTTGTCAGTGCTTCTCTGCTGTTCACAGGATTTTCAATGGCAGATTGATTTTTGGGAGTGGGTTGCTGGTTCTGTCTCCCAAGTCTATAGCACCTGGTGTTCCCAGGCGGTCTCCCATCCAAGTACTAACCAGGTCTGACCCTGCTTAGCTTCTGAGATCTGATAGGACTGGATGCCACAGGGCTATGGCTGCAGTCGTCTTGCCAGTAGTGATGCTCAAGTGTGCCACTAGATCTGAATGATAACAGTCTGATCCTTGTATCGCACAATTATGTTATTCCCAACTAGAAAGTAATCTGTGTCAAGTCTGGTTTCTCACTTCCTTTTACTTAATAGTTTTTACACAACTTGAAAATACCTGCCTGCCTGGATTGACAATTTCATTAAGGTTTAGGACATGATGTTTTCATAGAAGGGAAGAAAGACCTGGTAGCCCACTCCTGAAACAATCAGCCATTGAAAACTCTATGAACCTCTGCTCCCACTGGCTAGTCCCCTCCCCTCTCCTGTGTCTTCCACTTGTATTTTACATTCTTAGTTAAATATGACTGTTCATATATATATATATATATATATATATATCATAATATACATATAACAAAATTATTTCTTTTATATTGAGTTAGATTTAGATCCCACAAATGATATTCTTGAGCTCCATCCATTTTACCTCAATGGACAAAATTTCATGCTTCTTTACTGTTGAGTAATATTCCATTGTGTATGTATACCACAATTTTTCAATCCAGTTGTAGATAGAGGGGTAAAGATGGAGAGAAAAAACATGAAAAAACAAGATGCAACTATAGGAATACATGAAAAAACAAAGAAGAAAAGAAAAGGAAAGAAGAGAAAGAAATAATTCCTTTTTATTGCTGGGCTGTATTTCATCTTATAGATACACACAGCCCATTTAACTATTCACTTATAAGATATTTCAGATGTTTTTTATGTTTTGCTATATCAAATAAATCTACTATAAATATATGTGCACAAAACACAACTGCAAAAAGCAAAAGAAAACCCCATTAATAGCAGAGAAGCACTGACAATAATGCTGGGCATAGCACAGTATAGGGTAATGTTTTATCTGTTGTGCGTAGGGTCTGTATCAGTGAGACTCAACTCAACTGCACCTAGCAATAACAACAACATAATTTCTTCTACATTGATTGGCTTAAACTGTCTATAAATTAAAGGAAGGAATCCCTAATCAACTGTGGTTATTTTGTTACCTTGAAAGGCTCACTTCCTTTTAATTACCAGTTATTTTTTCTTGGTACTGGGGATTGAACTCAGGGTCTCACATGTATTTTGCAAGTGCTCTGCCATTGATCTGCACCTCCAGCCTCTTTTTTATTCTTAATCTTGAGACACTGTCTCACTAAATTATGCAGGCTGCCTCTGGCCTTGAACCTGCAATCTTCCTGCCTCTGCCTTCCTGGGGTTTTAGGTGTGAGCCACAGCACCCAGCTTAATTACCAATTTTCAAAGTAAAAATGTTACTGTTACTATTGACAAATCAGAGTTTCTCTGCCTTTTCTCTTTTTAATAATAGCTATTAACTACTAATTTTCATTGATTCACAGTATTTATATTCACTATAATAATTATTCTTAGGTATGTATTTGGTTTATTAACGACCTAATTACTCTAAAAGATTCTTTCCTACAGCATTTTTCTCTTCAAACTTCCAAGATATCTACCTTCATTTGCATTCTCAGCTGATGGCTTTCTTTCTTATTTCACTGAAAAAAGGGAGGTACTATGGAGTTAGTGGAAGCCCTTTCTTCCTGGCTCCTGCATCCTTTTAACATCATCTCACTATTTTATTAATAGCCCCTTAATTTTTGGCACAAGATATCCTAAACTTACCTGTAATACTTTTGCTTGAATTCAGCTTTTTTTCCCTTTTTTCAATCTTAAATCGATAACTAAATATTTATACATTACAATGTGAGTTTTGATCTGTGTATACAATACAAAGAGATTCAAATATGAATAATTAACATATCTATCACCTTACCAATTTATATTTATGTGGAAAGGAGTTAAAAATTCTATATTAATAACTTTGAAATATACACTACTTGAGTATTAATTGTGGTCACTAAGCAGTACAACAGATCATTAAAACTTATTCCTCTCAATCTCATTGAAGTTTTGTACCCTTTAAACATTTTTTTCCCCATTAACGTCTTTTGATTCCATATGTGAGATCATATAGTATTTATTTATGTTTTTGATTTATTTCACTTAGCACAATGTCCTTTATTTCCAGCCATATTGTCACAAATGAAAGTATTTCCTTCTTTGAAAAGACTGTATAGCTCTATCTATCTATCTATCTATCTATAATTTTTTTATCCAGTAATCCCTAATGGACACATAAGTTGCTTCATTTCTTAGCTATTATGATAATGTTGCAACGAAAATGGGAGTGCAGACATTGCTTTGCCATACTAGTTGCAATTTCTTTGGATATATGCCAACAAATAGGGCAGACAGATCATATGGTATTTCTGTATTTCATTTATTGAGGAACCACAATACTATTTTCCAAAATATGTGTATTGATTTACATTCTCACCTACAGTATGCAAAGGTTCCCTTTTTCTTCATGTTCTAGCCAGCACTTGTTATCATCTATCTTTTTTATGACAGTCATTCTAACAGGTATGAGGTGATACATCATTGTGATATTAATTTGCATTTCCCTGATGATTTGAAATGCTAAACATTTTCCCCCATATCTATTGGCCATTCATATCCCTTCTTATCAGAAATGTCTGTTCATATCCCTTTGCCCATTTTATAATTGTTATTTGTTTTCTTGCTATTGAGTTGTCTGGGTTGCTTATATTTTGGGTATTATCCTCTTATGAGGTATATGCTTAGCAAACATTTTCTCCCAGTCCATGGGTTGTCTTCTAACTCTATGAACTATTTCCCTTGCTGGGAAGAAGATTTGCACTTGGATCCAGTCCTATTTGTCTGGCTTTGCTTTTGTTGCCTGTGCTTTTGGAGTCCTATCCAAGAAATCATTGTCAAGATTAATGTGGAGATTTCCCCCTAATGATCTCTTCTAGTGGCTTTATCGTTTTAGATTTTACATTTACAGCTTTTATCTATTTGAGTTGTTTTTGTGTATGATGTGAAATAAGGGTCCATTTTTATTCCACTGCATGTGGATATAGATGTTTTACAGCATCATTTATTGAAGAGACTGTTCATTCCCCATTTTGTGTTCTTGGCACCTTTGTTGAAAATCAATTGACTGTAAATACTTGGGTTTATTTTTTGGCTCTCTATCCTATTTCCTTGGTCAATATGTCTGGTTTTATTCTTTACTTAATCAAACAAAACAGACTTTAAGTAAAAACTGTAAAAAAAAGGAAAGAATGACTATTATATAGTGGTAAAAGGGCCAATTCATCAAGATATAACAATTATAAATAAAGATGCACCCAACATTGGAACATCTAAATATATAAGGCAAAAAGTAGGTCTGAAGGAAGATCTGGAATATAATAATATAAAGAGACTTCAAATTGTACTTTCAACTTTAGATAGATCATCTAGACAGAAAACCACTAAAGAAATTGTTGTTGTTGTTAGGTGCTGTCGAGTCGGTATCTGACTCATAGCGACCCTCATAGGGTTTTCAATGGCTGACTGTTTCGGGATTGCCTTGGGAGTGGATTGCCAGGCCCTTCTCCCATTTTTGTGGTGCTGGGAATTGAACTCGGGACCTCAGAGACTGCAGTGCAGCGCTCTACCAACTGAGCCAAATCTAAAGAAATATTAGACTTAAACTTCACCTCAGGCAAGATGTACCTAACAGCATTTCCTCCAACAGCAACAGAATATATATTTTTCTTAATTAAAGTTTTTAAGAAGATTGAGATGATATTGAGTATCTTTTATGATGACAATGGCATAAAACTAGAAATTCATAGTGAGAGGAGTCTTGAAAAATTCTCAATTATGTGGAAATTAAACAACTTGTTCCTGAACACCTATTGGAGGTAAGACATTTAAAATTATCTTAAGTCAAACAAAACTGGAAACACAATATGCCAAGATTAATAGAATGTAATAAAAGCAACCTGAGAGGTAATTTTATAACAATTAACAATAACATCAAGAGAAGAAAGCTTTCAAATAAACAAACTAAAATCATACCTTAATAAACTACAAAAAGTAGAAGAAGCCAAGCCCAAATTTAGCAAAAAGAAAGGAATAACAAAAATCAAAGCAAAAATCAACAAAATGGAAAAGAGAAAAAATAATAGAGATCAATGAAATTTAAAATTATTTTCTGAAAAGATAAATAAAATTGAAAAAATTAGCTAGAGTAGTAAAAAAGAGAAAAGACTCAAATAAACAAAATCAGAAATGAAAGAGGAGACATTACAAGTGATACTGTAGAATAATAAGAATAGATAAGAATAAACAGAATAATAAGAAACTACTCTGAGCAACTACTTATATACCAACAAATTAGAAAACCCAGGTAAGATATGGGTAAGTCCTTACATATGTGTGCTCCATTAAGAGTGAATCAGAAAGAAATAGAAAACTTGAGCAGAGCAATAATGAATAAGGGCATTTAACCAGTAATAAAAAATCTCTCTTCAAAGAAAAACCCAGGTCCAAATGGCTTCACTGCTGAGTTACATCAATGTTGTCCAGAAGAACTAATACTAATCCTTCTAAAAGTCTTTTAAAAAATAAGAGAAGAGAATGCTTCCAAACTCATTTTGCAAGTCTAAGATTAGTTTGATACCAAAGCCAGTCAAGGACACTATAAGGAAAACCAAAAAGCTACAGACCAATGTCCCTGATGAACTCAGATGCAAAAACCCTCAACAAAATGTTAGAAAACTGAATTCATAGCACTTGAATAAGATTGTTCACTATAATCAAACAGAGTTTATGTCAGGAATTCACGGACTGCTCCTACCCATAAATCAATAAACATGAAACACCATTAACCAAATGAAATACAAAAACCATATGATTAAATAAATACAGAAAACTCATTTGACGAAATTAAACACTTGTTCATATTAAAAACACTTAAAAATAAATATGGCTTGTACTGTACCTCAAAATAAAAAGGACATATATGGTAAACTCATAGGTAACATACTTAATAGTTTAAAATTGAAAGCTTTTTCTCTAAGATTAGAAGTAAGATAACGATGCCCACTCTCACCATTTCTATTTAACATTGTGTTGGAAGTTCTAGCCTGTACAATCGGGCAAGACAAATTAAAAAATATGCATATAGGAAAGGAAGAACTGAAATTTTCTCTTTGCTGGTAACATGTTACTTCTATATAGAAAACTGAAAGCTTCCCCCCCCCCCAAATATTAGAACTGGCCTATTTTTAATGAAGTCATGCTTATCTTTAGTGAGGAAAGATATTAGACACTACAGTTTGTGAGCTAAGTCAGAATTCTTTAAATGTTAATTGAAAATTGAATACTCAACTTCATTCTTTAACTTAAAAGGAATGAAATACTGCCACATGATATAGTATGGATGAATGTTGAAAGCATTGTTGTTGTTGTTGTTAGGTGCTGTTGAGTCGAGTCCGACTCATAGCGACCCTATGTACAGCAGATCGAAACACTTGCCGATTGAAAACATATGAAGTGAAAAAAGTCATAAAGACTTTAGAGGGAAAAGACAGGTACTTTAATGGGTATGGATTTCTTGAGGTGATGGAACTGTTCTAAACTTAGTCTTTATGGTTACAGAACTCTGGAACATACTAAAACCCAATGGATTGTACATTTTGTGTGGGCAAATTTGTGTGTGAATTATATCTCAGTAAAGCAATTACTTTAAAAACAAAGCTTCAAAAATTGGTTTGGAAAACAACAAAGCATCTACTGAACTTAATATCAGCATTTCTCACGTTTTTCAGAATTGAAACTCTAAACACTGTTTCTTCATACTTTGCCTTAGTGCTTTGTTTTAGATATCCTTCTGGGTGGTTTGTCTCTATGCATGATGAATTAAAAGAGTTTTTCCACTTACTCATTCACTAAGATTTTTGACATAGTTTCCCCCCTGCCCGTTTGCCTACATTTATAGTTAACCTACTTTTATTCTGTTGGGGACTAGGTACAATTGTGATGCAATGGCATGAATTTGTACATAAAATAAGAGTTTATCAGTTCCATGCTATTGTAATTAATTGTCTCCAAAATAAAATATTTTGCTTTACTTTATAAATATATTAGAGTTGGATGTCAAAACTTATTCTGTTTATATTAGCCCATACTTATGTGTGAACAAAAGATGCTGGAAAGGAATTCTGATATGAGCTTTGTGACTGAGTGCTTTACACTTGTCTAGTGAGAAGTCCATGATTTTGATCAATGATATTTAAGCCTGTGCATGCTAAGTGTCCCTGAGCCCCTTTGAACCAGAAATGTTTTCTGTTTTAAGAGTCCACAAAATTTTCTTTATTTGTTAGCTTCACTGGAGTTTGGGTACAAATTCTACTATAACATCCTGATCAACTGAGCATTTGCTTAAAGAGTACATTCATTAAATCTTTAGTGCCAGTTTCCTCAAAAAGCAGCTTTCATGCTTATTCCTTATAGACAGAATGTTTATCCTGAAATTGGCATTGCACTATTTTATCTTGTTCTACAAATCTGTATTCTGGAATGTACATTTCAATCTAACTACTTCCTCTATTCACTGAAATCAAGTTTAATTTGAATGGATGAAATGCAAAATATATGTTAATACAACATTTTACTTAGACCAAAAATAAATAAATAAATAAATAAATAAATAAGGTAATAAATACACATGTACCAGGGCTGGACATGGAGAGGTGAGACAGCCACTCAGTACTTCCCAAAGGCAGGACATTTCTTTGAATATCATGTTCATATTAAAAATGAATATGGTTGTTGCATATTAATCATTCACTCAGTAAATAATAGCAAGCACTGTTCTACATGCTGGGGAAAATGCAAAATGCTCAAGTATCACCCTTTATGAAGCTTATGTTGTATCTTGGAAAGACATATAATAACAAATACATAGATAAAATACATGGTGTATTGGATTGTGAGGAGTGTAATGGGAAAGCAGGCATGGACAGGAGTGAGACAATTTAGTGAGGTAGAGTGCTGTGATTTACATAGGACATTCAAGGCAGATCTTACTAAGGGATAGTATTTAAAGACATGATGGAGGTTAGAGACCAAGACATATTTGATATCTGGAGAATAGTATTCCAGTGAGTGAAGACAGCATGTGAAAAGACATGGGGTGGAAATGTGACTTGTGTTGGGGAATAAAAAGGAGATGAACGTGGTTGGAACAGTAAGATAGGGGGATAATAATGGCAGAACACAGAGAGGGATTAGGGTCTGGACAGTTTTGGTCTTGTAGGAATTTTGTCATTTTGTCTGAGGTTTCTGAGCAAAAGAGAACAGTAGGCAGCAAGATAGGAATCATATAAAATCATTAGATGGCCATTACATTAAACAAATAGGTGACTGTTGCATTAATGTGAGATAGTGGCATCTTGGATTAGAATGGTACATCAGAGCTTATAGCAAGTACTTGTCTGAATGCATATTGATGGTTGAAGTGACAAGATTTGCTGATGGATTGGGAAGTATGTTAGGAGGGAGAAAGAATATTTAAGGATTATGTAAGATTTAAAATTTGAGCAACTTCAAAAATGGAGACCATATTTACTATGATGAGTGACTGTAGGGAGAAGGGGTCTAGTGTTTCATGGCTTGAGTTTAAGGTGTCTATTAGAAATCCAAGTGGAGATATTAAGGAACAATTTGCATTCATCTGGGAAGACTGTATGTAGAAAAGAAATGGTCCAAACACTTAACTCAGTGGCACTACTCTTCTTTTGTAAGTGGAGGAGGGTTGAAAATTTAGACATAAATTCAGGTAATTGAGTAGATGTGATGGTGGGAGCTTATGAGAGCTTCTCCGTGAGTGCTTCTGTTTTCCCAGTGAAACAGGAAGCAAGGTCATCATCTGATGAAGGACGAGCATAGAAACATAGACTTTGGGAGAAAGGAAGAAAAGAAAAGCCACTGATTGAGAACATGAAGGAACTGGAGTAACATGGGCACAAAGCTCTTTGTGTATAACTAAAGTTGAAGTCATGAATTCAACATGGGACCATTCAATGTGATTGTGTTGTTCACTTGGGCAAGGTTCAGCTGTGTGACTGAAAGCAAAAAATGAGTGGAGAATTGGATTTAAGTAGGATTGAGCTTTGACAGGGGAGAGTAAGGCAGAGAGGGAGGGGCAAAAAGGTTAGGAGAATGCAAGGGAGTGATTATAACCAAGAGCCAGGGAACTAATACTGAGCAAGGAAGATTGAGAGGTCAAAGTAGTAACACAGTGAAAAGGAGAGTATAAAAAAACACAAGAATTTGCACAAGAATTTGCTGTAGGAAGATGTGGGAAGGTAGTTTCTATAGCTTTGAGTGCTCCTGTGGTTATTTGTTGTTGCAAGGTGCCATTGAGTTGAATCTGACTCATAGCAACTCTATGTACAACAGAATGAAAGACTACTCAACACTCTCTCGCTGTAGTCTTTTTATGTTTGAGCCCAATGTTGCAACCACCATGTTTCTTCTCATTTTAAGTTGTGCCACATTAGCAAATGAAGGTCCCAGGGGCTTTACTCCATTCACATTATTAATGTGGACTTTATACTGAGGAGGCAACTCTTCCCCAGTCATCTTTTGAATGCCTTCCAGCCTGGGGGGGGGAGGGGTGGGGCTCTTTTTCTGGTACTACATCTGAAAGTGCTTCTCTGCTATTCTTAGGATTTTCAAAGGTTAATTTTTTCAGGAGTGAGCTGCCAGGTCCTTCTCCCTAATCTGTCTTAGTGTGGAAGCTCCGCTGAAATCCATCCACCATGGGTGGTGAAGTTTTCAGGATCACAGCAACATGCAAGTCCCCAGAGCACAGCAAGCTTATAGATATGTGTGGCATGGGGGGGGGCCCTCTGGTTATAAGCTCTCTTTATTTAGCAAGTATGGCCTCAGTAGTGGAACTATGACTTGAGTCACTTTAGTCAGTACCAAAATACCATGGAAGCAGATACTAATATTCCAGGTTCACAGTTCCTTTCATGCAGTACTGAAATCCAAAATAAGCATTAAAAATGTAATTTTTTTTACAGTTCATTTCATAGCAGAATCTGACCTCACCTGAACTTAACTACCAGCAAGTTGCTAATAAAGTTTATTTATTTGATTTATAATGAACAATCCTATACTTATCTGATAAAATACTATCATGGTCAACCTGCTAGAAACTCTGGCTGTAGTTTTCTATAGTATATAATATTTATGCTCTATTATCTTTCTAAAATCTGAGAAAGCCTCAATTTCAGAATACATTTCACCCCAAGTGTTTTGGATAAGGGGCTGCAAACTGTGCTAATATTCTACCAGAAAGAAAACTACTGTGTGAAGATTTAAGTAACTTGCTCAAGGCTACCAGTGGTAAGTAGTTGAACCAGGTTTGAATCTGGTTCCCTGTGAGTAAGAGAGCACTGGAACTGACTCTGGAATCCACCTCAGCTAGTTGTCTTGATCGATGCAGAGTTAGGCATACAGACATTTAATACTAACTGTATAACCAGGGGTCTCAATATGGAGGAAAGAGGAACAGTATGGGAACTTACATAATCTCAGCTGGGATACACTTAAGGTATCTGGATATGCATTAATGGCAGTGGTATTTGTCTGTCTGTCCTAACCAGCAAGATGAGGCAAAATTGGAATGAAAACACTTCTTTTAATGCTAGGCAGGAACATCGGAAGCAGAATCTCTCCTGCTGGGTGAGCTGATGTGTTCAGTCAGCACCTGCCATCTCCATAGTTGCACAGCTGAATGATTATACATACAAAATGTATGAGTTCTTGATCAAAAGGAATTAATTCGTTAAACCCATTCTTCCCACACAACTACTGCTAACAATAGCTAACATTGAATAATCATAGTTTCTAAGCCCTGTAGTGAACTCTTCAAATACATTATTTCATTAAATGCTTAAAACAATCTTGTGAGGTAGGAATAATTATTATCCTTCTTTTAATGGATGAGGAAATCAAAGATTATTGAGGTTTAGCAAATTCCCAAGGTTATATACCTAGTAAATAGGAAAGACAGTCTTCTAATCTGTGTTTCCAGATCTGAGAGTAGTGCTTTCCATTTGGCACCCTGCTTTTCAAAGTGAATAATAGAGGAATAACAATAGCTACTAGTTTTTGTAAACTTACTATGCATCATGCATTTCATATACATTACGTCATTTTTGTCCCTACAATGATCTTGAAACATTGCTAGCAGGAAGACCTAAATTTCAGCTAGTTGTACTATTTGCCAGTGGCCACATAGCTACTACTTGCTCCTTTCTGTTACCAAACCAAGGTGTTGAAGTCTAAGAAGGAGAGCTTTCTGCACATGGTTTATGGTTTATGGGGTATTGTTTTTTATAATGAGATCAGGGTCAGAAGCAGTGAAAGCTATGACTGCTTACCCTTTTAACCTAAGTTTCTCATTCTACTAAGTTTTCTTACCAAGTCACTCTTTTCTTTCTTACCTTCCTCTCCCCTTTTTGGAGGAAGCTAAGCAGAGTCAGGCCTGGTTAGTACCCAGGTTAGTCTCCCTTGATGGGAGATTACCTGGGAATATCAGGTGCTACAGGCTTGGGAGAAGGATTGGGCAATCCACTTCCAAAAAACAATCAGCCATTGAAAACCCCATGAATAGCAGAGAAGCACTAACAATACTGTTCCACCTGTTGTATGTAGGGCCGCTATGAGTCAGAAACCGACTTGATGGCACCCAACAATAACAACATAGTGAAAGAGAACAAGAGACAATGGCTTCGCTGGCTTACTGACATATTACATTTTTGATAATGACAAAGACAGGTATGCTTATCTTATAAATATTTATACCTGAAGTAACTAAAGGACCTAATACCACCTCTAAGAGCATGAAAGTTTCAATGGATCTGCTCTTTGCTTTCTATGAAACTTGGAAGGGGAATCAAAACAGGCTGCGTGATTTGTAGGAAGAGACAGAAATGGGTATATTTGAGGACAAAAGGACTCTTGAATAACTTTCTGAAATTGTTCCTCTAGTGATTGAGAGCTGACTCAGTAGACAAAACAGGGAAATATTTGCCACAAACCTTGGGATCCAAGTGTAGGTGAGAAGATCTAATGGTAAGATGTCCTTTCAGGATATAGACCATGGTTACCTGTCTTTCCTGATACTATGATCACAACTGAGGGGTTTCAGATTGGATTGAAAGTGAGGATGATCCTTTGGTCTCTTTCTCTGGAGAGAATCTTTTGGGGCAAAGTGAAAATCTCCCTTTGCCCTCTAAAGTTTCTTTGGAATAAATCGATCTGGAATAAAGAGGAGAAAAGCATATGAATTTATTAATGTGTAAAAGGGGAAACTATAGTGTGGAAGAAAATCACCTGCTTAATATTAATATTATTTGGAAACTTAAATACTGCTTTTTCAGTTGGAGAATGTCACAGTTTTGAGGGGAATGGATGGCTCTGGAGACAGACTTTTTGGAGTTTGAATGAGCCCAAGGGACAGACATTATCTGGTAATGGAAATTACTCTGTGATGGAGTTATACTCCTCAGTCTTTTTTTCAGAGGCAGAGAATGGGATTTCAGTTGGGTATGGAGGGTGCTTGTGTTCCCTTTTTTCAGTCTGCTCTTCACGCAGATAAGAGAATTCCAGAGAGCTTCTTCCTAAGCTTTGAGTGGGAGGAGCAAGATTGCTTTTAAGGCCTTTGATTTTCTTTGAATTAAATTACTCTGCATGCTAAACAGTATTGTATTTGGAGGGTAATATTCTCTGAATCCCAACAACACCATGAGCAGGGATTCAGGAAGAACTTAGGTAAATGTCAAAGATAGATTCTACTTTTTCAGAAATACTTGAGCATACATGGGTTGAGGAAGGATGGACATAGATAGGTGGGGTGCAAAACAGGACTTTTGTGTTAGCCTTCAAATGACTTAGGTCACTCACTTTAGAGTAGGCCAAGTTCAGTTTGTGAATCTTCATGTAGCAATGAGATGATGAGAATGTTACTAAAAAAGTAGATGATATTTTAACAGCTGAGTATCTTAGATATTAGTTCCTTGAGAAGAATCACAAGGGCACTCAGGAGCAACTGAAACTTTTCTCAGTGTATTGCAATTTTGACTTTACCTAGAGTTAGGTCAAATTTCTCAGGTTAATCCTTCTAAGATTGTGTTTATTTCAGATACCAGCATTAAACTCTAGGGTTTCCAGGCCGTATGGTTTTCTGATTGATTGGCTACGAATTTGGGATTTCCCATGACCCCCTTAGGTTTGACAATTTGTTAGAATGACTGACAGAACCTGAGTATGCACTGTACAATTTTTTTTTTATTATAAAGGATGTCAATCAGGAAAGCCAAAAGGAGAGATGCAAGGGGAGAGGGTGGGCCTAAATGCCAATGTCTCTTAGATGCTGAGACAACCTGGCCTCAGGGTGTGACATCTGTTTGGAGGTGTAGTTTGCCTTCACAGAGGTTACGCTGCTGTGTCTTGTCAGGCACATTAGCAGAATGTTAATGCCAATGGTTTTTATCAACTAATTAAAAGCTGTAAATGAAAGAAAAAATGAAATATTGAAAGTAGGAATACATTATCTAACTAGAAATATATAGAAAAACATTCAATTTTTCTTTTCTTAATAGTAGCACTAGGAGTATGATTCATTACGGGCATTGTAAAATTTGGAAACATTTACCAGATGCTGTAGGTTCACTTATTGTCAATAATCTAGGAGTCTTAGCAGAAAAAAAAAGTTACAGAAGGGTAAAATTTAAAAAGTGAGAAGCTCTAGAGAACCCATGGTTGAAGGGTCACAGGTGTAGAAAGCTGAGCCTCTCCCCTAATGCTGATTCCTTCTGGTGAGGCAGGTGTATAGTTGAAGAAGAGAGACCTAGTGAAGCTAGGAAAAGGCAGAGTCAGCTGACCCATCACCCAAGTTTGCCTTCTGGAAAATAATGGCCCACCCATTAGGCAAAGAACATGTCATCTCATGTAAAAGGCAGTTTGAGGCTAACAAAAGATGATTGGAATACAAGAATAAAAAGGATTGCAAACATATTGCTGGATGATACAAGATTGCTGCCTAGAAAAATGATTATCCTTTATTACTAAGCAAAACTACAAAAACATTAACTGTTAATTTAGAAAGTGAGAATTAGGAAGGAGATAAACAACATGTAACTGAGTTTCAAATTCATTGATTTGATAAAGCCACTTTATGCCTACTTTTGTTTAAAGGTTGTTAACTGTACTTAGAAATGAAAATAGAATATTAGATTTTTAGAAAGTTAGTATATGCTATTACAAAATTCAGAAAATATACAAAAGTGTAATGAAAAATAATAATCAATTGTAATTTCAAGGTGGATAAATGCTATTAACAAAAGATTTATATATCACTATGTAGGAATTTAAATAAGAATGGCAATTCTTATTTATTCATATTTATATTTCATATATTATACTCATATTCATATTATAATTCATATTTAAAGTTTCTTATTTTTACACAATATATCACAGATTTTCTGTTGTTGTTGGTAGGTGCTGTTGAGTTGGATCTGATTCATAGTGACCCTAAGTACAACAGAACAAAACACTACCCAATACTGTGCCACATAAACGATCTTTTTGTGTTTGAGCTCAATGTTGCAACCATTATGTTTCTGCTCATTTTGAGTTATGCTACATCAGCAAATGAAGGTCTCGGGCTTTACTCCATTCCTGTCATTAAGGTCAACCTACCTTGAGGAAGCAATTCTTCTCCAACTGTTCCTTGAATACTTTCCAACCTGAAGGGTTCATTTTCTGACATTATATCTGACAGTGCTTCTCTGTTATTTATAGGGTTTTCAATGACTAATTGTTTTGGGAGTGAGCTGCCAGGTCCTTCTCCCTAGTCTGTCTTAGTTTGGAAGTTCAGCTGAAACCTGTCCACCATGAATGACACTGCTGATATCTAAAATATCGGTGGTATACTTTTCAACATCACAGCAACATGCAAGCTCCCACAGCATGACAAGCTGACAGACATGGGGGGATTTTCTGTAGATTAATAGATTTAGCTATGCATATTATTATAATGCCTCTTTTTTAGTCTATCACATATCTGTACTGTAGTGCTTATTAACAAATGCAATATGTAAAATTATTATGTTTTGTAATTCTAATAATTTTGTCCTTGGCTTCTGTCCTTTATCCATAGACACATGTAACAGGGACTCAAGCCTACTTATTACCTAAAACCAATACAGATATTTATCAGAGTCCTTTCCTTTAACGGCCACTGGTTTGGAAGATTATATTTTCCTAGTGCTGAAGTATAGGAAAATAATCATTGATTAGTTAGACATTGTCATGGACAACATTCTAAGTGAGAAAGCCCAAGAGAAGGCACCAAGGATTACATTTAAGGAGAGTATGACCTTTGAATTATATATATTCTTGAAGGTATCATTTAATTGCAAAAGACATATTTTGAGGAAGTTTATAAAAGTACTCAAACATTAGGAAAACAAAATTTAACGTTGTTGTTGTTGTTGTTAGGTGCTGTCGAGTCGGTATCCGACTCATAGCGACCCTCATAGGGTTTTCAATAGTTGATTGTTTCGGGATTGCCTTGGGAGTGGATTGCCAGGCCCTTCTCCCATTTTTGCAGTGCTGGGAATTGAACTCCGGACCTCAGAGACTGCAGTGCAGCACTCTACCAACTGAGCTAAATCCTAGCCCAAATTTAACATAGGCAATTATTTCTTAATATTAAGGATTGATTAAAATGAAAAGAAGGAGAGAAAAGGAGAGGGGAGAGAAGGGAGAGAGAGAAGGAGGCAAAGAGGGAGAAGGGTGGGAGGGAGAAATTTTTTTTAATGCATTACAGAACTTTCTTTTTATCTCTACAATGTGGCATATCATTTTATTCAGAGGCATTTTAATGTTCTTGACAATTCTTACTAAATGGGAATAGATAATACAAAAGTTTAAGATTTTTTTTCCTTCTTGAGTGATACTAAAGAATTTCAAAGAATATATAGATGAATTTTTGTTGTTTTCCAAAGCTGTTATAGACCCATGAAAAGTAGCCCAGTCTCCATGAGTCTGCCTAGTGGGCAGACTGATTTCTTTATTAATTGATCCTATTAAGCCTGGGGCACCCATTTGTCTCATTCTTTGTAGAAATATCACATAGAAGCTCTTGGAGCAGTTCCTGGTACACAGTAGCACTCAAAAATTATTTTGGAGCATATGAATGACAGACTGACTTAATGAATATAAAAACCACATATGTACAACAAAATCTAGTAACCTGAAAAAATAATATTGGTGTTTATATTTCATCTTTTTAATAGAGACTAACCCTCAGGATTTATACAATATGCCATAAATAAAACTACCCAGAAAACATCCTTTCTACAAAATTCCATATAAGTGGTAACTCCTTAGATTCTCTGGTTTTCTCATTTAGTTGTCTCATTTCCTTTTCTTCTTGTCCTCCATATACTGTGTTGTACTTCACAACATTCTATCCTTAAGGCAGGATTTATGCTCCTCATACCCTGACACCCTGGGCTTTCTAAGATGGCAGAAGGAATAGGTAACTTCCTGTTCAGTGATACAGAAAGGTTTTTGTTGTTGTTTGTTTTCATTTAATTTCATTTTGTTTGTTTGTTTTGCTAATGCTGAGCATTTTCTGATGTGGAATTCTCATGGAGTATTTCTGGTTATCTGATTTCTGCAGAGAACAATTTCTGATCTGCTCAAGTTTGTTAGAATCTTATACTCAGTTCCAACAGCTAAACCATATTCCCCTAATCCTGTTCACAAGTCAGGATCTAGAATTAATCAGGCCTTAAATCTTCTGCTATAGGCTAAGAGCAACCATAAGCTCAAAAAATATACATATAGCACAGTCCTAGAAGCAATAGAAAAGACTTTGAATTGTGTTGTAGTGTGTCACAGAAACCGCATAGGGATGGACAGAGTCAAACCCAAGATGAGATACCATTTATGTGAAAGGCCATGCAGCGATAGTCCGTATGGATTCAAAGTCCTAATCTGTGCAGGATTTTCTCATTGTCCTAAAAGGAGAGCATGACAAGAAGTCCAGGGACTAGGATTCACATCTCTAGGAAGTGACTATGAAAAATGGTTTCCAACTTCACATTCAGAGTGGGAGAAATATACCAGCAGGCTCTCTACCTGCAGGCAGTGGAAAGAGACTTGGAGGCTCAGAAGCTTCATTCTTGTTGAGGAGACTCACAGATGCACCTATTAAACAAGGACATGATCACCCTAAAGAGGCCCTCAACTTCTCATTGACGGCAAAGTCATTCAACAGAAAGAAAGGAAATAAGGAAATGAATTGAAAAATGGAAATCAAGTATTCAATACTATGACAGTTTTGGTGAAAAGGAGGTAACACAGTATATCCCCTATGGATTAGGGGGAACTGCTATGTACTATTTTTTTAATGTCTTAATTTTTTTTTAAAGTTTTAAGAAGTTTCTCTGGTGAGTCCAATGTACAACCAAATTTAAAGATAACCCTTTAACATTCAAAATGGAGTAGAATGTGGGAATTTGGATTCAAATTCCTTGATAACTGCTACCTTTTACCATAGTATAACACATGTACATTTGACTCTAACTTAAATAAGTCTGGGACTGACTCTGGCTGAAATAACATATAAAGAAGAAAAACATTGCAAACTTAAAGTGAAGTATTTATCATTTCAACCGTATTTCTCCAAAGGGATTGCCTGAGGTTTTATACAATGTATCCTACAGGAAGTTTCCTGGAAATTTTTTCTAGATTATTTCCAAAGTCTCATATTCAGAGAAACCACAAAGAAAAATCTCTGTACTAATTTATCCCCATTCTGCCATTATTTCTGCCTTATTTCCTGCCTTATCCCTCTCTTTACTGTGTCTAGCAATCCTAAGGGCCCTAGAAGAGCTGAAGGGATCCTGTAGCCTCATGCCTCCTGATGCTCAGAGCCATAGGAAAAAGAAGGTCTTTTCTTTTTTTGCATCTTGTACAAAGTTTTGTAGACAATTTTTGGTGAGTCAAGTTCTCCAACTATCTGTAGATTTCTGTTTCTTCAGCGTTCTTCTCTTAAAGAACTACTTAACATATTCCAGTGAGTATATGGATACTTCTAAGTCAGAACACAGTAAATCCTTTGGTACAAATGTTCCCTGAAGAATGGAAGTTAGAAAGGCACATGCCTCACTGAGGCTTCAGCCTTTATTCCTGAGACCTATGTAAAGATAAGAACACAATTAAAGTGTGCACTAAAGCAATGTAGAAAATCAGAATATGATCTTAGTAGTTGTGAGGCACATATCTTTACCACCAAAGAACAAATTGCTTATACCCCCATTTAATTTAGGATTATGAGATTTAGCTAAAAACAAACAAACAAACATACAGAACACTGAGTTCAATCTGAATTCCACATAAACAGTGACTATTTCTTTGTTTAAGTATACTCCACACAATATTTGGGACACATTTATACTAAAAATTTGTGATTTATTTGAAATTACATTTTAACTGAGAATCTTGTATTTTATTTGGCAATCCTAAATTTTAGATGGGTTACCTAAACTCAATTCTGAAAATTTTCTTTTATTCTTTTCCAATGAATTGTCCTCTTAAAAGGTAATGATGATATATGTCTTCTGCCTCACCTGGGAACTTATTAGAAATGCAAATTCTAAGGTCCCATCCCAGACCTACTAAAAATCTTTTTTGTTTCAATGAACTCTCCAGATGCTTCTTATATATGCTCAAGTTTGAGAATCACTTATCTATTTTAACCCAGATAACCTTTATATCTGTATAATTAACGTCCATAAACCTACATCCTCAAAGAAGCTCAGTTAAAATAAAATATAATGTGAAATGCTAGCAACTGCACTATCAAGGAAATAATATTCCATAAGGTAAATGATATAATAGGATCAGCTTAAAATCATTAAAAATTTTATTTTTATAGCACTTATAAAAATTAGCACCTATAATTTATGAGTATAGCTACTTTGTTCAGACCATCACTGTCATTCTACACAAGTATAATTCACACATTTTAGCGAATGGTGGAAAATCACCCATCTCATAGACTTGTCTCCAACAGGCAATACTTAATAGAGAACTATAGCAAAGATCATTTGTCTGTAATATATGCCTTCCCTGAGTTAATGATACCCATTCAGATCCTTCCTCTTAATACCTGAGTTCCAAGGAGAAATAACACAACCAGCCTGAAGTCATTTCATCTTCACAAAAAAAAAAGGATTGGTTGAATATGAAAGTTTAGATGAAATGTTAGTTTAATCAAATTAATTAATTAATTTTGGTATAGGAGGTTTGAACCTAGGGTCTTTCACATTCTTTGCAAACACTCTACCACTGAGCTGCACTGTAGCCTTTTATTTTTTTTATTGAGATAGGGTCTTGCTAAGTTATACAGGCTGCCTTTGGCTTCAACCTTGGAATCCTCAAAAATAATTAAAATTAGAGCTATAAGTTAACACAATTTTCTTAAGTAATACCTAACACTACACATTTTTGAGCAATTCTTCCAACTAGAATTAAAGATGATTCTTAAGGACAAAGGCTTAGTTTCATTAGGAGAAAAACACACAAAAATGCATAGTTATTTTTCTTAAAGTTTTGGAGTTCAGTTCAGATTTCATAAAGATGAAAATCAGTTAAGTATGAACATCAGAGTATGAGATTAAAGTAATTTGATTGTTTTTAGAAAGGGATTTAATTACAAAGCTGTAATTATATGTTTGGCTTTTGATTTATTTGTTTCTGCCAGTTCTTTCACTATTCAAGTATACTGGTCATTGAGAAAATATAACCTCTCATCTCTATCCTCTAAAGACTTTTGCTAATCTTTCATCCAAAGGTTATAGGAAAGAAAATATAGTAATGTTTATTTGGGTCTAACATATGCAGGTAATTTGAGAGTATTTTATTTAATATAAAGGTTTCATATAACATTATTATTAGCTCTGAGAATGAAAGTGGACACGGATTTCTGTATTTGCATTTACTATGGTTAACCTTTATGGTAGTTATGTTTTCTCTGGATGTGCTGGAATGAAAATAATGTATTATATGTTCTACTATTTTAGAATTCTTTTCTTGTATTAGAACATATACTGTGATTAAAAATAACATATACTCAGTGGCTAATGATATGCTTTCAGAACAGACATGTAGGCCTGAGTTTGTAAGGGAACCCACCTGTGGAGCCCACCTATCTCACACTTGGACAGTCTCTTGGACAGTCAGAGGAGTGCATGACTACAGGTAGTTATAAAGTATTGAAGAATTTTATGGAACATATAGTGAAATTTTGTATTGATTGTAAAATTGATGTCTCTGGCTTTCAATTTCTTTTGAATTTAGGATTTTTATGCAGTAACACCAATCTTTTAACATTATCAGAGAATACTAGAGATTCCTGCATACCATATCACCATAGAGATCTTAGTAACCTTGAAGGATTGTTGTTGTTGTTAGGTGCCGTCGAGTCAGTATCCAATTTATAGCAACCCTCATAGGGTTTTCAATGGCTGACTGTTTTTTCGGGATTGCCTTGGGAGTGGATTGCCAGGCCCTTCTCCCATTTTTGCGCTGCTGGGAATTGAACTCAGGACCTCAGAGACTGCAGTGCAGGGCTCTACCAACTGAGCTAAATCCCAGCCCCAACCTTGAAGGATAGGCCACATTAATTACATGTGGCTATTTCCTCAATTCTGATTGAGCCTTAATTCCCAAAAAATATAGGAAAGCATTCTTTACCTTCCCATTAGTTTTGTTTTTTAAGAGGATGATGGTTGGGTAGGGTGTCACTGTCTGTCTCAAAATATTTCATTGTTGATAATTGTTTTTGTTGTTAGCTGCTGTAGTGTCAGGTCTGCCTCACAGCGATCCTACAGAATGAAACACTCCCTGACACTGTGCTATGCCCAGCATTATGTCAGTGCTTCTCTGCTGTTCATAGGGTTTTCAATGGCTGATTGTTTTAGGATTGTATCAAGAGTGAGCTGCCAGGTTTTTCTCCCATTTCCCCAGGTCCTCAGAGAGTGCAGAGCAGCATTCTACTAATTGAGCTAAACCTCAACCCTACATGTAACTATATAGCTACATATCAATAATTCTTGAAAGGCCTCTTCTAGCTAAGTTGTGCAGGTTGTCTCTGGACCCGAATCTGTGATCTTCCTCCCTGAACCTCCCAAATAGTTGGGATTACAGGCATGCAGCACAGTGCTTTGTTCCAATTTACATCTCTGCAGCTCATTAGAATATTATCTCCTCAAGTTACAGTTATTAGGTGTGGAAAAATGTATGAATACACATAATTCTAAGTTAGAGCTCCATGACAGGTTTTTGTTATCTATTATAGAAAGGAACTTTTGAAGTTTAGAGATGATGTGATGTGTGATGAAAGTGTTAGAATAACTGGTGATATAATTCAGTCCGTCACATGCCTTTGGAGAGACTGGAGATGAAATGAACTGGTGTGAAATTCATGGTTGCAATTTATGTGAGATCATATGATATCAGTGTCTTTCTTTGCAAATCATAATACCCTGAGATTTATTTACTTTGTTTGAACAACCAAATATTTATATCTTTTCAAAAAAATGAGAATGTATCAATGCCTGGTATAATTTAAAACCACCTTGAGCAAGATAAATGGGATTCCTATGGTTATTTCTAAACAATCAGGTTATGCAATTATCAAAAAATGTGAAAAACATGATTTTATTTCATTTTATTTTATATTTTCAGTGTTTGGGGATTGAACCAGGGCCTAACACATACTTTGCAAGTGCTCTGACCACTTGCAAAATATGCTGAACTCCCAGTCCATTTTTTATTTTTTCATTTTGTGACAGGGCCTTGCTAAGTTATGCAGGCTGCCTCTGGCCTTGCACTTGAGATCCTCCTGCCTCAGCCTCCCACAAAACATGTTTTGAACAATACCAAGAAGGACTAGGAATTTTCTTTTGTTAATTTATTTTTTATTGTTTTTTAATTAGTATGATGAGTTTCATTATGAGATTATCACAGTTGTATCATGTATTTTGCACTTGTTCTCTCCCTTTTGACCCACCCCATGTTGCTCTTGCCCCTTCCCGTTAATCCCCTCCCCACTCTAGATACATCCTTTTGTATTTTCCAGTCTTGCATACATATATATTTATATTTCTCCTTTTTAGATAAATCTAGTTTTCACATTTGAGTGAGAACATGTAGTGTTTGTTTCTATGATTCTGTCTTATTTCACTTAAATTGATGATCTCCAGATCCATCTATTTTCCTGTGAATGACATAATTTCATTCTTCTTTATGGCTGAATAATATTCCTTCGGGTATATACACCACATAGTCCATTCATCTGTTGGTGGATATTTGGACTGATCCCATATGTTTGCATTTGTGAATAGTGCTGCAATGAACATTGAAGTATAGGTGTCTGTATGGTATAAAGATGTAGATTCCTTTGGGTATATGTCCAAGAATTATATCACTGGGTTTTATGTCAGTTCTGTTTTTAGTTTTCTCAGGAAGAACCATACTGATTTCCATAATGGCTATACGAGTTTACAGTCCCACCAGAAATGTATAAATGTTCCCTTTTCCCTACATCCCTACTAGCATTTGTTGTTTGTTTTGCTGATGCTAGACATTCTGAGTGGGTTAAGATGGAATCTTACTGTAGTTTTTTCATTCATTTATTCATTATTAATTAGTAATTTTAAATATACAACTTAGTGGGTCTCATTGTGATGTTTCCATACATGCATTTCATTGTATATTACTCACATCAACTTCCCCCTTACGCTTTCATGGCCCTCCTCCCTGAGCCCTTTTTTCCCTTCCACCAATGGTCTCCTTTCTACTTGCATGTCTTTTTTGAGTATATGTATCTGTATACGTACATCCTGATTTTGCCATAAGGACAACAAATGTGATATATTTTTTCTCCCATTTCCCTTTCTTCTTGACCTTTACTCTTTCTTCTTGTCCCCTTTATTGTAGTTTTGATTTTTATTTCCCTGATGGGTAAGGTCATTGAACCTTGTTTCATATGTTTATTTGCCATTTGTAGCCCTTCTTTTGAGAATTATCTGTTTGGTTCAAGTGCTCTTTTATTGATTGGATTATTTGGGGTTTTATTTGGTATTAAATTTTTTGAGTTCTTATATAAGCATAGATATTAATTCCCTGCCAGATGTGTAGTTGGCAAAGATTTTCTCCCATTCTGTGGGATCTCTCTTTATATTGTTTCCTTTGCTATATAGAAGCTTTTTAATTTCACGTACTCCCGTTTGTCAATTCTTGGTACTATTTCCTGGGCTATAGGAGTTCTTTCACAAAGTACTTGCCCATACCTATATGTTGAAGAGTTCTCTCTACATTTTCTTTGAATGGTTTCAAAGTCTCTGGCTTTATGTTAAGATCTTTGACCCATTTTGAATTAATTTCTTTACAAAGTGAGAGATAAGGATCTACTTTCATTCTTCTACATGTGGATATCCAATTTTACTAGTATCATTTGTTGAGGAGGCTGCCCTTTTTCCAATGCATGGCTCTATTACCAAAAATTCGTTACCTGTAGCTATGTGAGATTTTGTCTGAATCCTCGATTCTATTACATGGATCTTCATGTCTATTTTTGTGCTAGTACCATGCTGTTTTTGTTACTATGGCCCTATAATAAGGCCTGCAGCCATAGCACTGTGGAGTCTGATCCTGTCAGATCCCAGAAGCTAAGCAGAGCCAGGCCTGGTTAGTACTTGGATGGGAGACTCCCTGGGAATACCAGGTGGTGTAGGCTTGAGAGAAGGACCTGACAACCTACTGCCAATAAATAACCAGCCAGTAAAATCCCCATGAATAGCAGAGAAGCACTGAAAAGCATGTTTTGTTTGTCCTATGTAGGGTTGCTATGAGTTGGACACTGACTTGATGGCACTTAACAACAGCAATTAGAAAAGTTAGTTAAAATACTTTCTGTCTATATTGCTATGTTTCTTGTTGTGACAAAATACCTGACATAAAAAACTTAAAAGAAGAAAGAAACATTTTGGTTCAGGGCTTGTGAACATTCAGCCCATGATTTCATGGCCCCATGTGCTTGGGCAGAACATCATGGCAGACAGAGCATGGAGTGGAGGAGGCTCTTCACCTCATGGTGGACAAAAAGCAGGGAGTGAGGAGGGGACCAGGGACCTAGTATAATCTTTAAAGGCACAGCCTCATTGACCTACTGCCTTCATTTGGGCCTTAAAATTTCCAAGACCTGCTAAAAAAGTGCCATCAGCTGAGGACCAATGGTTCAACACATGAGGTAATGGAGAACATTTCATATTCAAGCCATACACTATCATTTTACAATACATGGACATAAGATTAAATTCTCAATGATAGTTAACAGAAAAATTAGAAAGGATAAAATTATATTGACATAAAACTTATTTTCTTCTAAAATGAATGATATTAAGCTGACTATTCCTTCATTAATGACTCAAATTGTTTTATTCTTATTACTGAAAAACTTTTTGAGTTGCATTTTAAAATTAATTACATTAAGTATGATATGCCTTTTCTTTATTTTATACTTTGTGATTCCTATTTAATACTATAATCTTATTTATTTTTATAGTTACCTCCTATTGATAACAACTGATAGTGATTTTTCAGTTTCATAGCAATAAAGTTTCTTTTACAAGAAGTGTGTTTAAGATAGTTAATGTAAGCAAAATACTTTGTTGTTGTTGTTAGGTGCCGTCGAGTCGGTATCCGACTCATAGCGACCCACTGTACAACAGGGGAAACACTATTGTCAGTGCTTCTCTGCTGTTCATAGGCTTTTCAATAGCAGATTGCTTTTTGGGAGGGGGTTGCCAGGTCCTTCTCCCAAAAGCAAATACTATTTAAGTGCTAATATGACAAAAATGATGAAGATAGAAATGTAAATAATTAAAGTTTGGGAAATACTGCATACATTTATAACTCATGAATATAGTATTTCCCGACTGGCAGATTCATGTAGCATAGCAGTTTAGAGAAAGAACAAGCACTTTGGAATTAGCTGTATCCCAGCACAGCCACAAACTAGCAAGGTTTATCTTGGTAAGTTACTTAGACTCTATGAGCCTCAGTTTCTCCATTGATAAAAAGGGTATAATGTTAATTATTTTCAAAAAGTTGTTATGAAGTTAGATTTAGCATATATTAAGATACCTACTCCAATAAATGCTAGCTATTTTTCAGGCAGCTAAGCCAATCTTATTATCAACTATATTTTCTTAAAGTCAAGTATGTTTGACATCCATATACTAACACTTGAATGCAAGAATTAGCAAAATCAAAGATAAACTGCAAAACCTTACTGAGATTTTTCGAAGGCTTTAGAATGGTATACATGAGATAAAAATATCATGAAAAGTCAAAGTGTTAGGGCAGTTGAAAGTGAATATTATTTTAAGTTTCTTCGCACACAGCTTGGAGTGTGATGTAACTTTTAAGTTAGCTGTGCTAGCCAAGTGCAAGCAAATTTACAGCCCCGGCTGAACTAAGAAATGGAAACCGGGCGGGGTGTGGTGGCGCATGCCTGTAATCCCAGCGGCTCGGGAGGCGGAGGCGGGAGGATCGCAAGTTAGAGACCAGAGGCAGTCTGTGTAATTTAGCGAGACCCTCTCTCAAAAAGTAAAAAAAAATGGGCTGAGGTGCAGCTCAGTGGTCCAGCACTTGCAGAGCCTGCAGGCGCGAGGCCCTGGGTTCAACCCCCAGTACCGCAAAAAAAAAAAAAAAAAAAAAAAGAAGAAGAAGAAATGGAAACCAAGTACTTTGACATCCAGTCTCAGCTCTGATTCTGAACCTTGGCTTATAATTTCAAAGGGCTTTCAAGGAGACTCTGTTTTTATGTTTGAAGTAGATGCTAACTCACAGGTGCATTATGTAATTTCTTCTCTTCTTTTTCAGCATTCCATGTTCCCTTTCCTCTACTCAGGATAATGTATAAGTGGAGAATATTTGATAATCATATTCAAATTATAGTAGGGGCCACCACAAGGCCTTTGACATAATGAGCTCAAAATTGGTTCTGCTATGAAATTCAAACACATTTATCCCATCAGGGTATTTGCCATAAAATAGTTATATTTTGTAAACCTTGAGCCTGTGAAATTGGTTTCCATGATGATCAGATTACACTTGTCATTCTTAGGTGAAACTTTTTGTAATCCTAAACGTTACTGAAATTCTTTTCTCTATAAAGTGGTATTACTGATGATAGGCTCCAGGCCTAGTCAGATAATGTTCTTTATTCATCCGTGAATCAGTGATTTGTGCTGAACTCTAGATGCTAATGGACTATGACTCTGGTCCTGTATTGAAGCTGCTTGTGTTCTGTATGATGGGGCTTCTAAAGAGACCATGGATCCACACAGACAGCCTCTACTGTGTGGCCTTCATCTTCATACCTGAAGGTCTCTGTTCTGCAGCCTGTAAGGCCTCAGAGATGACTGTAACATCTCTCTTAGGACAAGTCCTAAAGCAAAATATTCCTCATCACCCACTTTGGAACATGCTTATCTTACACCTTTGGGCTTTCCTTACTAGAAATTCTACATAAGAGTTCTGAGTCTCAGGCCACCTGCCTAAAATGGTCCTAGCTCTTCCTCATGGGATATGTGTGTGTATGTACACAAAAGGTGTCAACTATTTTTTTTTAAATCTAAACTGTGGGGGAATATTTTTAGTGAAGTATTTTGTGTGTGTGTATGAGGATGATGATGGCTTCATCATTCTCCTACAGCAAGCTTTTAAATATCCCTGTTAACTTTTCTTATGATACAACTTTCAGTTTTCAGAGGATCCTCCTACTTCTCTCCAATCTCTAAAAGTGATTTTTCTTCTTTTTTCATTGTCATAAGCAATCTGACTCTTCCTCTCAGTTTGTCTATCCTCCCTTACCAAATATGACTTAATTGATTGCTGAATTAGAACCATCTTTCTTAAAAGATGGAGGTCTCAGCTCTTCCTGCCATGAACACTAGGATTCATCATATTTCAGAAGATAGAAAAAGGAAAAGGAAACAATTTTCCTGAAGGAAGTGAAGGAAGGGCAAACAGCAAAAATACATGCAAAGACAAACATTTTGTAATTAGAACCCATCACTAATTCCTTAAGAGTGGATTCAGAAAGACAAATCGAAGGGGATTGCGTTTATTGATCTCAGAGGAAGAAATTTCAATAGGAATCAAGAAGACTCCATACTAAACCAGAGAAAAAGAAAACTGTTAAAGGCTTTGAAGCAAGGGTGGCACATTATGAGGTTTGGGTTTTAGAAAGATCATCGGGCTCTTTTGTTGAAAAGGGATTTGCAGGGCTGGGGACCAAACCCAAGGCCTTGTGCATGTCAGCCAAGGCCTCTACCACTGAGCCATAGCCCTTGAGAAGGGATTTGACCTACAGAGAAAGGGACCAGGGCCAGAAACCTATCAGAAGGCTGTGGCAGTAATTCAGATGAGAAATGGCCAGTGAGTGAATTAACATCTTGGAAGTGGGGATGAGGATAGAGGAACACTGTGGGGAGATGAGATGTTGAAGAAAACATGTTAAGGGGTTTAGGATCTGACAAGATGTGAGAGGGACGAGCAGAAGGAAGGAATATGGAGTGGCCTGAACTGGGAAGTTGGCAAGCTGAGGACACAGGTGGAAAAGAAGGAGCGACTTTGGGAGGAGAGATGATGAATTTGGTAAGTAACTTTATTTTACTAGATTTTAGTGCCTGATTCTTTTTTAAGTGCAAAAGTCAGACAAGAGGAAAAGAATCTACTATTTGCTATTAGAACTCAGTGATTTAATAGAGTAGTTTAATTAAAACATGGACTCATTTTAAAAACTGACTCAGACCTTGTATAATTTCAGCCAAAATTATTGCTTGCAGGAATATTTCTTTCAAAACAAAACAGTTCTCTGGAGAATTGAAGAAGCCCTTGTAATTCTCCTTGTCAGAGATGATGATACTGAGGAAAAAAGAACATCTTGCTTTAACTTCATGCTATCATGCAATCTTCTGATAAGATTTAGGCATCATAAAAAGCAGGAGAAGAACTGGTCTTGGTCCAATTTGATATGGAAAAAAGTAAGCAGTTAGGAAAGTAGGAAAGTTCATCTATCTGACCTAAAATTATGGGAATAATTTCCAGAGATTGAATACAATACTATAAATTTTAACATTTTTAAAATTCCTTATATACCCCACAGTTCCTTTTAAGCAGTTGTTGTTAGGTGCCATTGAGTCAGATCCGACTCATGGCGACCCTTATAGAGTTTTCATTGGGTGGCTGTTTCAGGATTGCTTCCGGAGTGGATTACCACATCCTTCTCTCATTTTTGTGGAGCTGGAGATCTAACCCGTGTTCCCAGAGAGTGCAGAGCAGTGCTCTGTTAACTGAGTTAATCCCTAGTCCCTTTCATGCAGTGGAGTCAATAATATATTTAGCTCGTTTGCTTGTTTTCTTTTTGTGCTTGTCTTTATTTTAGCATAGGACAAGACATTTTTCTCCAGATTTGTCTCAAACTTAGACAGTCTTGTTTGTGGATATTTTTACTGATTTTTAAAAATAAATATTTATTAAGTACCTCCTACTAAATGCTGCCCCCCCATATGTCTGTCAATCTGTCCTGTTGTGTTGCTGTATTCCTTAAAGCTATGCCACTGACATTTCAAATACCAGCAGGGCCACCCATGATGAACAGGTTTTAGCTGAGTTTCCAGGCTAAGGCAGACTAGGGAGAAGGACTCACTCTTGAAACAATTAGCCACTGAAAACTGTATGAATAGCCAAGAAGCACCATCAAATATAGTGCCAGAAAATGAACCCCCCAGGCTGGAAGGCATTCAAGAAATGTCTGAGAAAGAGTTGCCTCCTCAGAGTAGAGGCAACCTTAGTGGCAGGAATGGAGCAAAGCCCCGGCAGCTCCTGCTGCTGATAAGGCATGACTCAAAATGAGAAGAAACATAGTGGCTGCAACAATTGCTCAAACATAAAAAGATCATGTACATGGCACAGTGTCAGGTAGCATTTTATTGTGTTGTACTTAAGGTCACAATGACTTGGCTCCAACTTGACAGCACCTAACAACAACAACATGAGTACTGATCTAGGGGCCAGGAATGCAGCAGTGAATAAAACTGAGTTCCTATCTTAATGAAGGTGAAATTTTGGGGAGCAGATGATAAATAATTCAAAGTATAACATGCCAAATGGTAATAGCTCGCAAAGAAAATAAACAAGAGCAGAGGAGCAGTTAGAAAATGAAAGCCAGTGTTGGATGGAGAAAGCCTTACTGTTGCTGACATTAAGGGGAGACCTGAGGGAAGTGAGAGAGTGAGGCATGTAGCAATCTGGGGGAAGAATTTTCCAGGCAGCAGAGCAGGGTAGAGAGAAGCCTTAATTTGTGAGGGGATATTTATTTAAATTGAGGTTTACTTAGCATTTATTCTTGAAGCTGGGTGCCTCTGGGCATGTGCAAAATCTCCAACTACACAACGAGTCACAAAACCTAGACTACAGGAAGCTACTGCGCTTCCCCTGGCTCCCAACCTCAGTGTTCTGTCTCTCCCGTCGTCCTGCATCCTAGCATCACCTTTCAGGATGGTTTCTGGCTGAAATGGTGAACTTCAGCTTGGATCCACACAGTCTGAATGACTCTCCACACCCTGAGGAGGCCTCATTTCTCTGGCATGAAGTAGAGTTTTTACTGAATTACCTTGGATTTAAACTAAAATATGTGACCTCCTCTTTATCTAACATGGTTTTGCTCCCAGCTTGGGTAGGCTAAAATTCTCTTTGAAGAGTAACAATTAACAAGCTGGTAATAAAAAACAGCAGAGAATTGAACTGAAAATAACTCTAAAACTATAAATGCCATAATTGAGGTATAATGGAACAGCATCAACTTTAATTGGGCAAGAGATCTATTAACATTTAAAAAATACTCTCTTGATGTACTTTTTGCTGTGAAGATTATTTTATTCAGCTTTATTGGAGTATAATTAACAAATAAGAATTTTATGTATTCAAATATACAGAAAGAATATATATATGCATATATATATATATATATATATATATATATATATACTTGCTAGGGTGCTTTTTTGGCAGAATATATATATATATATATGTGTGTGTGTGTGTGTGTGTGTGTGTGTGTGTATATACACACATATATATGTGTGTGTGTATATATACACACATGCACACACACACATACACACATATATATATATATTCTGCCAAAAAAGCACCCTAGCATCCAATCCAGCCTGATCTTGGCAGCTAAGCAGGGCCAGCCTGGTTAGTCTTTAGATAGGAGACTGCTTGGGAGTACTAGGTGCTATAGACTTGGGAGAACGACATGACAAACCACTCTTGAAACAATCTGCCACTGAAAACTCTCTGAATAGCAGAGAAACACTAACAATAGTGTTTTGCCTGTTGTGCGTAGAGTTGCTATGAGTTGGACACCAACTCAATGGTACCTCACAACAACAACAACAACATGCACACACACATACATATATATTCACACATACATATATGTATACACATACACATATATACATATATATATATATATATATATATTTTTTTTTTTTTTTCCCTAATGGGGGAGTTGAAGCCAGGGTCTCATGAATGCTAGGCAGATACTTTACCACTGAGTCACATTCCTAGTTCCTCTGTGTCTTATTTTGAGACAGGGTCTCTTTAAGTCGGGCAGACTTCCTCTGGCCTTGAACTCATGATCCTGCCTCAGCTTATATTTTAATATAGATATGGATTGTTGTTGTTGTTGTTAGGTGCTGTCAAGTCGGTATCCGACTCATAGCGACCCTCATAGGGTTTTCAATGGCTGACTCTTTCGGGATTGCCTTGGGAGTGGATTGCCAGGCCCTTCTCCCATTTTTGCGGTGCTGGGAATTGAACTCGGGACCTCAGAGACTGCAGCGCAGTGCTCTACCAACTGAGCTAAATCCCAGCCCATAGATATGGATTTCATACTATGAAATGATTTCAACTAGTTAATGAATATATTCATCTCCTCACGTAGTTACTGTAGTGAGAGTTCTCAAGGTCAACTCTCAGTGAATTTCAAATATACAGTGCATGATTATTAATTATAGTTAACATACAGTACTTTAGGTCTCCAGAAATTGCTCAGCTTACACCTGCAAGTTTATAGTCTTTGGTCAACATCACTATATTTGTACCTACCGCAGGCCCCAGATAATTACATTTATGATCTATTTCTATGAGTCTGACATTCTTAGATTCCACATACAAGTGAGATCATACAGTATTTTTTATTCTGCACCTGTGTTATTTTAGTAAACATAATACTCTCTCCCCAGTTCCTCCATATTGCTGCAAATAAAAGGATTTCCTTCTTTATAAAAGTTTAATAGTATTCCATTGTGTGTATGTGTGTGGTGGTGGGGTGTGTTTATATCATAATTTCATTATCCATTCATCTGTCAAAGGACATTTAGGTTACTTCCCTATTTGGCTAGTGTGAATAATGCTGCAATGAATGTGGGAGTGCAGATATCTTGATGAATATTTTAAATTAAACTCATCCCTGTCATCAGTGCTGTGGTATCAAAGCTATTCTACTCTCATTTCTTCTTTCCTTTACAGTCTTATTCATTGCCTATTGCTTATAAGATTTTAATAGTCTCTGAGTGGTGTTATTATCTCTTCTCCAAGTCACTAAGCCAAATTGATCTTATCTATACTTGTTATGTTAGTACCCAAAAGTCTTTATTCTCTTCGTGCCTTTCAAATGATATTCCTATACTTTTATTTGCTGGAGAGGCAGATTGCTGTAGTAGAAAGTATACAGCTTTGAAGTCAGACAGCTCAGGATAATATTATGGGTTCTATGACTTATGAGTTATCTGATTTAGGGAAACTTCCTTTAACTACTCAAGTTTCATTTTTTTCCACTATAAAAATAAGGATAATAATCATTTACAGTTTTTAAAAGGATTGCTAGTATGCTAGTCTTGGGAGGACATGGCAATCCACTCCCAAGGCAATCCCGAAACAGTCAGCCATTGAAAACCCTAAGAGGATCGCTATGAGTTGGATACTGACTCGATGGCACCTAACAACAACAACAATAGTATGCTAGTCTATTCTAAGTGTTTATAATGAACTGGTCTGTATGTTGGCAGAGTGCTTGCTCTGTGTGCCGTGGGTTCGATCCCCATGCAAAAAATGGGAGAAGGACCTGGCAGCCCACTCCTGGAACAATCAGCCATTGGAAACCCTACTCCCGAGGCAATCCCGAAGCACTCAGCCATTGAAAACCCTATGAGGGTCACTATGAGTCGGATACCAACTCAATGGCACCTAACAACAACAACAACAACAATGAGTCAGACCCTACTGGATGGGGCCTAACAACAACCACAACAGTTGAAATTAATAACATTCATATTGGCTTTTCCTGAAATTTACTACTGATATGTTGTTGTTGTTGTTGTGTGCCGTCAAGTCGGTATCCGACTCATAGCGACCCTCATAGGGTTTTCAACAGCTGACTGTTTTGGGATAGCCTTGGGAGTGGATTGCCAGGTCCTTCTCCCATTTTTGTGGTGCTGGGAATTGAACTCAGGACCTCAGAGACTACAGCCCAGCACTCTACCAACTGAGCTAAATCCCAGCCCTCTAGTACTCATATGTTGTTGTTGTTGTTAGGTGCCGTGAGTCCGTATCCGACTCAGCGACCCTCATAGGTTTTCAATGGCTGACTGTTTCGGGATTGCCTTGGGAATGGATTGCCAGGCCCTTCTCCCATTTTTTCGGTGCTGGGAATTGAACTCAGGACCTCAGAGACTGCAGCACAGTGCTCAACCAACTGAGCTAAATCCCAGCCCTACTACTCATATAGTAGATTCTTAATAACTTGTTTTTCCTCCACAATCTATAGCCTGACACTGAGAGAACTTTCCAGAATTATTTCTTTTTCTTAAATACAACCTAGTAACTTTTCAAATTGCTCTATTTATCATTTGTAGAATATCCCTTGCACTTCCCATGTCTACATTTTTGACACTGTTCTACTTCTCTGGGAAGTTGTTTTCATTCTATCAATTAAGTTGTTATGTGCAGGGTGCAGAGTGTTTTCCATTTGTCCTTCCTATCCACTCTTCACTCTTCTCCTCCCTGTTCTGAGTAGCTGGAGACTGAGCTACACACAACATAAAATGGTTCTGTTGACTTCAGGCTTCTGTTGCATTTGACTAACAGAAAGCCAGGGGGAAGATCAGAAGGGAGGACAGTGAGGCCAATGTATTTGTTCCTGCAACTTCCTCTCCAGAGTGGTCTCTCTCTGGCCTCATCTTGCATTGAATATTACAGCAAAATATAAGATGGTCTTCACATCACACTCTCATCTAACTGCTCCTTCTTCTCACCCTTCAGGCTGTAGATGAAAGCTCTGCCTTTCCCTCATTTTTTTCTAGCTGTTATTTTATTTAAAATGTCTAAAACCACCCCAATTTAAGTATGCTGTTTTTTTTTCTGCTTGAATCATGACTGATACATGCAGCTAAAATATATTTGATCAACCCATCAGGACACAATGGCTCTCTTCAAATCTATTTACTCTCCTTTGTCATTAAATATTTTTTGAGCACTTTGGGTTAATGATTTTTGTAGCTTTATGTAGGATGTGTTGCCTGAACTGCCACTTACCTGCCCCATTCCAATCTTATCACAATCAGTCTACTGAGTTTAACTATACAACTACCTAGGACCCCCTTCTTTATGTACAGTACTACCACCCTTACTCAGAACATTCTCATTTGACTATTGGAGTTATCACTTCCTCTTGGGCCTGGGTCTGTCTGCTTTCAAAACATTCCACTGAAAGCTGCAGTGATGATCTACCAACACTGGTAGATCACTTCAGTGCTAGGTTTCTCCTTCAACAGTCTATACTTTGGCAAGTGCATCACTAACACAACTCCAGGATGGACTACATAAAAACTTGAATGTGAAAGATGTTACCTGGCATCAGGAAAAGATGGTCTTAACATTGAGGAAGAAGATCTAGAGCAGGGAAGAAAGGAAGAGTCTCCTTGTTGTCTATCACTACTTCTCAACTATTTCTTTCTCAAGTCCCCTACCATCTGTCCAGGGCATTTAATGTTGTCTCATTATTACTTCATCCTGTGATATTTCTGCCATCACCTCAAATCCATTAAGGACCCTGGGGATTTTTCCTGCACTATGCATCAAATATTCTCAGCCAGTGTTCCTTAGCATGCTGGTACTCTGAGGATTAATTACAATTCTGCCAAAATGTTGACCTTGTCTGCTGTTAAGCTGCTGGATCAAGGCCTGCTGTGACTGCCACAAACAGAAAGCTGCCTCTGACAATAAGCAAGCTATTATGTTTTAACCTAGAATATTATTAAAATATTATCATGGTATATTTTGCCATGATGTGACATTTTACTTTAACTCTTCCTAAGATCAGATCTTTAAAGTCTTCATCTTGAGGAAGTGCTTGATTTCATAAATTTTGAATTATAGAGTGCTATACTCTTGGTAAATACTTTCATTTTTTCAGCAATCTTGCCCTTATTCTCCTTCCTGGCTTTTCTATTGTGTATAAATCTCCAGACTTTAGCTATCCAATTGAGCAAAAAAAGAGTAGGAAGAAACAAGGAAAGGTAAAGAGGAGGTGAATAAGAGCAAAATACACAATACAGTTGTAAGAAAATGACATTATGAAACCAGTTATGTTGCGTGCATGTTGTTCTTGTTAGGGGCTGTTGAGTGAGGTCCAACTCATCGTGACCCTATGTACAACAGAATGAAACACCATGCAAAACTTTGCCACCCCAGCACCATGTCAGTGCTTCACTGCTACATGTAAGGTTTCTGATGGCTGATTGTTTCATAAGTGGGCTGCTGGGTCCTTCTTCCATTTTTTTGCAGTGCTAGGGATTGAATTTAGGGCACGCAGAGCAAGCACTTCACAACTGCGCTAAACCCCAGCCCTATGTTGTATGCTAATTAAAAATAAAATTTAAAAAAATCTGCTATATTTGACACATTGGTTAACGATTATGTTAGCAAGAAATTGTTTTCTTGGAAATTTTGGGTAAATCTGGGCAAAGCAAAAGTTCAGACATCACTTTCCAATGACACTATAGCTTCACATATTCAGGGATGAATTAATTATATGACAAATTCACTCAGAGAACAAATAAACCAGCAAAGTATTTTTCATAGCCATTTGGAAAATACAGAGATAGTGATAATATAGTAATTATTTTTAGTGTATGGATAGCTAAATATGTTGGCAATATGTGGGAAAAAGTCTCTTTTCTTTCAGTTCATTGTTAATAAAATTGGATGTGAACTTTAGAAACTAGGAAGGAACACATTGCTAACAAATTTAATTCTAATTTTGTATAGGAGTATATTCTGATGACACATTGCAATGATAGGAAAACATGCTATAGTAGCAGCCAGATTATTCTCAAACCATTTGAGTATGGGGGATTAGCAATATATAATGCATGTAGCTTATATGTTCATAGAATATTGCTAGGAGGCTACATAAGAAAGGTGTTTTCCTCCTTTAAAAAGGATGGAGTTGACATGTGGGAATAGTATTTGCTTCTCCTCAAATGCTTTCTTGTACACTTAAATTTTGAACCATGTTTAATATATAATGCATATATGCTTATATGTTCATAGAATATTTCTAGGAAGCTACATAATAGTGGTAGTTTCTTCCTTTAAAAGGGATGGGGTTGACATGTGGGAGTAGGATTTTCTTCTCCTCAAGTGCTTTTTTGTATGTTTAAATTTTGAACCATGTTTACGGATAAGCTGATCAAAATAGTAAAAATAAAATTAATTAATGAAACATATTCAATGATTTCCAATATTTGTGACTTAAATGGGAATAGAAAGAGACATTACATTTTCTCATTCTCTTATTAACTTTAATAAAAATGCATTGAGTAATTTTTTGGACTCTATTATTTATTGTCTCCTGACAAATCCATTAACCCATGATGTCATGATGTTGAACTTCTGGTAACTTCAGACTTATCTTATCCAAGTGAGATGACACTAAGTTTTTCTAGTTCCTAGGAGTATATCAGGAGCCCAGTTTTCACCAACAGCAAGGCTCTGGAATGGATTGCTCCCTGAAACCTAAGTGTAGAGTTAGTCTGAATGTACCTACACACTCTGCAGTAGTCTGTGCTATTAGTGAAATAATTCCTTATAATAGAAATCTTTTAAATCTGGTTATATAATATAAAATGTGTACACGCTTATATACAGAAGATGCCAAAAAGTGTACACACATTTTAAAAAAAGAAAAATATATATTAAAATTATAATAATATATACTGATAACAAAAGATGAATACAAGTCACATTTGCCTTCTACAATTATAAAATGTGCTCAAAGTGGTTACCATAGCAGAAGAAGCAAGACTTACTATGAGAGGCCTTTTCAATCTTTCCTTGTGACATCACACACAGTATCATGTGTCCTTAAACATATCACAAATGTTTGTAATTATTAGGTGTGTTGGAGGTTTTGTTGCATGCTCATGCCTCCATTGTCATTTTACTTCCACAATGTTCTTAAATTTCAAATACTGCTTCATAATGATCTTGCATTCCTCCAATGAAACTGTGTTTCCACCATTTTCTTTGACTGTAGTGCCTGTTGCATGGTGGTGCTAACATTCATTTGATTAATGCCATCTTTTAAACAACAATCATACTACATGTTGCTGTCATAATTCAATTCAATTTTGAAAAGGAATACATAGATAAAATCTCTTAAAATGTGTATACATGTTTTGGCACCTCAGTTACATATAGATGTGTGTACCTATATATAAATATATATTCTTGTTGGGCTTGAAGTGTTTCCTTAGAAAGCAAGGTAATTAAACAATATATCCCAGCTGCAGAGCTTACCAGAAAGGCTAGAATTTTCACCCAAGAATTTACTCCAAGCACTATCCAAGGTTACTCAATATTATGCTCCGGCTAGCTCAATTGAATATGTATTCTTCAAACCAGGAATCTGCAGCCAAATTATATCCCTCAGGAAAGAATGTGTTAGAATCTAGCTCTGATGTGACTTCATTCCTGCTGAATGCCTACCCTGACAACAGCAGAGACTAACACTGATCCCCTAATATGGCATGATTCCTGAAGGGAGAGGTGTCAAGGGCACAACAGTTGATCACATTGTACCCCTCCCATCATAGTCGAGGTGGAGATCTGTCTTCAGTGAAACAGATATGATTTTGGATATAAATACACTTTCCTGGTCCAGAATGCTTCTTCCAGCACCACCATTCATAGACTTGTGGGATTCCTGTTTTCTACCTTGGTGGTTGTTGTTGCTAGGTGCTGTTGAGTAGGTGTCTGGCTCATAGTGACACTATATATAACAGATGAAACACAATTGTCAGTGCTTCTCTGTTATTCACAGGATTTTCAATGGCTATTTTTTTTGGGGGGGGGGGCAATTGGTTTGCTGGGTCCTTCTCCCAAGCACCTGGTATTCTCAGGTGGATGCCCACTGAAGTATAAACCCAGTCCAACTCTGCCTAGCTTCCAAGAGCTGATGGAATCAGAAGCCACAGTGGTATGGCTGCAGGCTTTTACCTTGGTGTTAAACATAATATCTCTGATCAAGAAAGTAATTTGACATCCTGAAGCAACTGGCTTGCTGGAAAGGTGAGATGGCATATTTATTATAGTATCAGTTGGATTGTGTCTTATAGAACATACCATATCAAAGACCAATAAATGATCTGTGTCTTTACTAATCAGAATAAAAACCCAGGAATCAAAGAGTAAAAACATAGATCCTCTTACTATGTAAACTAATAGTTAGAGCTGGGGGCTGTGATACATGCCTGCAATCCCAGTGACTTGGGTGGTAGAGCAGAAGGATCACAAGTTAAAGGCCAGAGGCAGCCTATGCAACTTAATGAGACCATGTCTCAAAACCAAAAACAAAACAGTAAAAATAAAAAAGGCTTGAGGTGTGGGTCAATGATAGAGCACTTGCATAACATTCAAAGGCCCTGGGTTCCACCCCAGAACTGAAAAAATCAAACAAACAAAAACCTAATAACTCACTTGTAGAACTTCTACTTCATTGAAACTTTGAAATATTCTGATATTGTGGTCCTGATTCCAAGAAGGAGCTCTGCTAGTACAAGATTCAACGATGATTCCATTGAATTGGACAATGAAACTGTCACTTGGTCATTTGAGGTTCCTTATGTCATGAAACCAACTGGCAAAGGAGTAGTTACTGATTTTGGGGTGATTGATCCTGATATCAAAGGAAATTGTTTGCTGCCACATGATAGGGAAAAACAAGCCTATATCTGGACCCAGGAATTCTCTTGGAGGTTTTCTCATAGCACTTCCAAGTCCAATAGTTAAAATTAATACAAAAATACAACAAGCAAAAAGTCAGGCTCACTGATGAGTAAGAGTCTTCAACAAGGCAAATTTTGGTTATTGTACCTAAGAGGGAATTCTGACCAGCTGAGAATGAAGAAAATATGAAATGGCTAGTAGAAAAAGAAACTTATAAAACAGATCTTGTAGTCAGTTAAAGAAATAGGGATGGTAGTTGCTATGTATATTTACTTCTTTGTCATGTATTATATGTATACACAATTTGATATGATTTAATATAAATTTCATTGGAGATTTACTTGACAATTTAGTATTGTGCTAATGAAATATCGAGACAGGACCTGTGACTAAGTTTGAGGAGTAATTAAAACATCTTAGAGATGAATACAATGACTGTTAGGACCATGCCTCTTCTTGTTTGGGGAAAAGGTGAGAACATCATCATTTGTATGACTCATAGTTGCATACTGTCAAGTACAAACATAGACTTGTTTTTGGTATTTGTGAAAGTTCAGTTTGTGAGAAGGATAGGTATAAATGATGTGGAGCTGAAGACACAGACTGTGCCAATTAGTGAGTATTTCTTAGCTTCACGCCCACCCTTCTATTCTAGCTTTGTCATGCTGGAGCTACAGCTAGTCAAGTGTTTTTTCTCCTCTGCCAAGTGGTGCCAGTGGTAGATTCTGCCAAGAAGGGGGCTTTTGGGCTGCACCAAGACTACACAAGGAAGAAGGACCCTTAGTTCTCCATTTGTAAACTGGCTGTAATTTTCAGGTACCACAGTAATGCTTCTTCATCCCAGAAGCAGCAGTTCATTCCCTAGCCTGCATTTTAATGAAGTTTTCAGTTTTCCCAACACTCACAAAATCTACCCCACACCAGCACCTTCCAAACAGTGCCCCTTTCTCTGAAGTCTGAATTTCAGCTGATCAGAGGTGCCCCTCTAAGCTTTCAAGTTTTAATAATTTTCAACCTGCTCCTCTTTTCTCTTAGCCTTAAGTGGCAGATGCTTCCTGAACATATGAGTAACCTGAACATATTGTTGTTATGTGAGAAAAAGCTGCTACCTCTGTGATGGCCCTGGATTGTTTTTTACCTTTTAACTTACTCAGTTTGCAAGTATATAATTAGTTATAAAGTAGTGTTTTGTTCAAATAACTGAAGTCATTTCTGTCTCCTAATTGGACTGATTATATAAACCTATAATTGTTGTTGCTGGTTTCTGTCGAGTCTGGTCCAACTCATAGCAACCTTATGCACAACAGAAGGAAACACACCCCGACACTATGCCAATTCCAACACTATGCCAGTGCTTCTCTTCTATGCATAGGATTTTCAATGGCTGATTGTTTCAGAATAGTTTCAGGAGTGGGTTGCCAGGTTCTTCTCCCATTTTTATGGTGCTGGGGATCAAATCTGAGGCTTCAGAGAGTGCAGAGCAGCACTTTAGCAACTGAGCTAAACCCTAGCCCAGCATATAATTAGAAAACAATATTAAGTGCAACATTAATAATAATGATCAGTAAAACTTATTGAACTATTATCAGCACTATTATAAGCTCATTAAATTAGGGTCAGATTTCAAAAGGCATTAGCCACCACATTCATAAATTTACATTTATTCTGAATATGGTGGGAACTCCCCTAAATGCTTTTAGAAAAAGAGGGAAATGAACAGATTTGTTCTAGAAGAGGGCATCTCTAGTATTATTGCAAAGTATATGGATTTTAGGAACTAGATACTGGAAATATTAAGATAAATTTTGACAATTATAATTACTGAACAATGATAAGATCTAACCTAGAATGATAAAGATCTAAGGAAACAAGGAAGGAAAGATGAGATATTTGAGTACTATCACTGAGTTTAATGACTGACACAATGTGATGGATAAGAAGGAGGGAAATATTTTTAGGCTGAGCTGTTGGTAAGGAAGACAGGATACCAATGAGCAATGAATGAAGAAAAGATATTTTCAGAGACAGGAGCAAAGAATTACCAGGCTAATGGTCCCATCAAGAGTGTTAATTTGCCCAATTACCCCAGTTGAACTATGTGCTATCTTGATCAAGCTTCAGTTTTTACCCCTGCTACAGTTTGAATTGGGCTGGGATTTAGCTCAGTTTTTAGCGCTGCTCTGCAGTCTCTGAGGTCTCGGGTTCAATTCCCAGCACTGCAAAAAATGGGAGAAAGACATGGCAATCCACTCCCAAGGCAATCCCAAAACAATCAGCTATCAAAAACCCTTTGAGCGCTGCTATGAGTCAGACATGACTACATGGCACCTAACAACAACATGGTTTGAATATGAAATTCCCCCTACAGGCTTATGTGTTGAATGCTTGGTCCTCAGCTGGTCACAGAGCTGTTAGGAGGTGAGGCTTAGCTGGAAGAAATAGGTCACTGGGAGTGTGCCTATGAAGGTTATACTTGATTGCCAGTCTCCTTGTCACTCAGTACTTCCTGTGGGCCAGAGGGTTGACTATACTTTGTCACATGATGTCCTACCATGATGTTCTATGTCTTGATGGACCCAGAAACAATGGAGCCAGTCATGATGGACTAAAACCCCTGGAATTGTGAGCTAAAATAAATAATTCTTCCTCTTTAAGTTGTTTTCTCAGGTATTTGGTCACAATAACAAAAAGCTAATTAACATGTCTCCTTAACACTTGTTGTTGTTGTTGTTGTTATTAGGTGCCGTCGAGTTGGTATCTGACTCATAGTGACCCTCATAGGGTTTTTAATGGCTGACTGTTTCGGGATTGCCTTGGGAGTGGATTGCCAGGTCCTTCTCCCTTGCCTTGGGAGTGGATTGCCAGGTCCTTCTCCCATTTTTGCAGTGCTGGGAATTGAACTCGGGACCTCAGAGACTGCAGCGCAGTGCTCTACCAACTGAGCTAAATCCCAGCCCTCCTTAAAACTAGCTTCTCAGTATTTCATCTGAGTAGCTACAGTGTGCTTCCAGATATAAAATTTTACTTTCTACTATTGTATTTTATTTAATCATCACTTTTTAAAATAAGGCATCCCTTTACTTTATATACTATTAAAATAAAGCTGTAAAAATAATTCTAAGATTTTAAAATTTAAAGCAATTAAAAAATTAAAAGTTATAAATGAACAGGTAAAAATTACAAAGGAATTTGAAAATTAAAATTAGAAAATTAAAACTCCCTTAAAAATAAGGCTGTGTATTAAAATATGATATGATTAATGTTTTATGACACTGTAAGATATAGCTCTACTACAGAGATAAAATATAGTACTGTGAAAACATTAGGATAAAGATAATTTTTGGATGAGACTACTGTCATAGGAAATTACCTGAATTGACATTACATAAGTAAACAGACAATTTGAACCTTACAGTTTGGCTATGTCAATATTTCTAAAGAAATCCAGTATTAAGAAATAAAAAATATATAAACACTTTATTGAGGCAGTGGCACAGTATTAGTCATATAAAGACAAATTCTTGACTAAAGATTCTTGTGAATTCAACTGAAAACATGCCATTTTATACACACATAATAAAGTTATAAAGTAAACAAATCAAAGGAAAAATATTAATAACAAAATAACAAAATATGCACAAAAAGTGAAAAACATCTTAGAATTCTCTCTGCATAAAAGACTTCAGTCATGAAAAGGAATGGACCAAAACTATTATTAGACATTTTAGGAAAATTCTCTCAAATATGTTCTAGGGATATTTATGTTATATTTTGAAAATCTGGAAAGTCATTGGCCGCCTGTAGAAGAATGCTGACATGCTTGTTTAGAGTGAGTCCCAACTTTATTGGCACCAGAGACTGGTTTGTGGAAGACAATTTTTCCACAGACTGAGTTTGGGGTATGTTCAGTATGATTTATTGTGTAAATGCAGATGAAGCTTTTGCTTGCTTGCCCAAAGTACCTGTCTTGGCTTGTTAACAATTAACAATTAACAGGGGTCCCGAACCCCAAGCCAAGACAGGGCTTAGCAAACTGACTCACAGACCATGTTTGTTTCTGGAACTTGCTTTTTCTGTAAAGTTTTATTGACACATATACATGCTTATTTATTAACATTTTTGTCTGGGCTGCTTTTGTACATCCACACAAAATTGAAAAAGCTGCATTGCACTGGGAAAATCTGTTGCAAAAGATCTTTTTAAAGTGTTGAAAAGTAAAGATGTCTCATTGAAGACAAAAGTGAGCCTGATTCATACCATCAAATTTTCATACCATTGTATTTTCTGTCATATCATATTCTTGTGAAACCAGGACTATGAATAAGGGAGACAGAAAAATTGATACTTTTTAATTATGGTGCTAGAAATGAATATTGAATATATCATGGATTACCAAAATAGCCAACAGATCTGTCCTAGAAGAAGTGTAACCAGAGTGTTCCTTGGAAGCAAAAATGGCTAGACTGTGTCTTACATATTTTGGACATGTTGTAAGGAGGGATCAATCCCTGGAGAAGGACATCATGTTTGGGAGAGTGGTGGGTCAATGAATAAAAGGAAGATTCTCAATTAGAAAGATTGATACAGTAACTGCAACAGTGGGCTTAAACATAAAAGAGATCATGTGCATGGCACAGTGTTGGGGATTATTTCATTCCGTTATACTGCTTAATATTGCTTATAAAACAGAAAATAAAATATAAAAGAAATATAACTTGAAGGAATTTATATATGTATCTTTATATATCATGAACATAACCTTTTATATTGTATATTTTCCTATTTTACACTTGTATTCATTAAGTAATATGCTTAAAAAAACAAAGATTAAAAACTTAACATAAATTAGTGAATATATTATATGTATATAATATTTTGCTTATGCTTCATAACCACTGTCTTTACTATCTTCACCATATCATCACACATGAAGTTGGACTTCTAGACCTTTAGTGTCCCTTGTAATCCATTAAGAGCCTGCATTTATGAATTGTCTTCAAGGAACAAGGCTCTGAACTAGATGTTGTTGTTAGGGGCCGTCAAGTCAGTGTCCAACTCATAGTGACTCTACTTACAACAGATGAAACACTATTGTCAGTACTTTCCTGCTCTTCATAGGGATTTCAATAGCTGATTGATTTTTTGGGGGAGTGGGTTGCCAGGTCCTTCTCCCAAACCTACAATATCTGTGGTTCCCACGTAGTCTCCCATCCAAGTACTAACCAGGCCTGACCCTGCTTAGCTTCTGAGATCTGATGGGATCGGATGCCACAATGCTATGGCTGCAGGCCTGAATTAAATAGTTAATACATAATAATTTACAATAGACTGCCTGCCTATGCCCTACCCTATGCCCTACAAAGTTTCACAGTGAAATACAAAATATACATTTAAAAATAAGCAACATTTCAGGGTAGGCATGCTAAATGACATGTTATGTTGGAGCAAAAGCAGTTGTCACCACTGGCCGGGATGGTTTGAAATATATGCTCAACAGAAGTAGAACTTGTATCAATTGTGAATAAACCACAGACTTACAAAGAGAAAACAAAAATGCAGAAGATATAGGCAAGGAATAAAGCAGCAAAGTTATTTATATTATTTACCAAGAATAGGCAAATGTAGCATCAACAACAACAAAACAAAAACAAAAACAAAAACAACAACAAATGATGGTGAGGATGTGAGGAAGAAGGAATCCTTATACATTGCTGGTGGGATGGCCAACTGGTACAGCCATTATGGAAATATGGAAGTTCCTCAGAAAACTAAATATAGAGCTACCATATGATCCAGATATATCACTCCTGGGCATACACCCAAAGGGATCCAAATCACTTTATCTGAGAGTCACCTGTCCATGTCCATTGCAGCACTGTTCATAAATGCAAGCATATGGAATCAGCTAAGATCCATCAACTGATAAGTTGGTTAAAAGTGTGATACACACACATATGAATATTATTCAGCCATAAAGAAGAAAGAAATCATGTCATTTGCAGGAAAATGGATGGAAATAGAGATCATTATTTAAAGCAAAATAAACCAGACTGAGAAGGACAAGTATGTATGTTCTCTCTTATATAGAGAAACTAGATTTTTCCTAAAATGAATATATGTATATATGTATATGTGTATATATGTGTATGTGTATATGTGCATACATATATATGTGTGTGTGCACATATCTATCTATCTATCTATCTATCTATCTATCTATCTATCTATCTATCTGCAGCCTTATTACTGCAGTGTCTGATTCCATCAGATCTCGGAAGCTAAGCAGGGTCAGGCCTCATTAGTACTTGGATGGGAGACCACCTGGGAACATCAGGTACTGTAGAATTGAGAGCAGGACCCAAAAAGCCACTCCCCAAAACAATCAGCCACTGAAAACCCTGTGAATAGCAGAGAAGTACTGAAGCACTAACAACAGTGTTTTGCCTGTTGTACGTAGGGTCACTACCAATAGGACACCGACTTGATGGCACCTAACAACGACAACAATGTGTGTGTATACACACACACACACACACACACACACACACACACACATCTCCATGACTTGAAAGTACAGGGGAATGTATCAAGAGAGGGAAGGGGGTTAATGGGAGGTAGGAGCAACATGGGGGTAATTCGGGAGAGAACAAGTACAAAATACGCAATTCAACTGTGTGATAACCCTATAATGAAACTCATTATACTTTATGCTAACTAATAATAATAATGGTTTTGCTTCAGAATTTTTTAAAGAAAAATCTCATTTAAAATTTCAAAGAATACATTATTATCAGACAAATTGATGCACAAATGAAAGGAAGACTGGTCTAGAGCCACACAGCTGGTGAGTGAACACAGTTGATTTGAAGTCTAGCACTCTATGAGGCCAGTTTTGCAGAAGAGGTTTCAAAGAGGGCAGAAAATGGAGTGAGTTTGGAAATGTAAGAAGGCTTTGTTCAGAGAGTGGAGGAATGTGAGGGATTCAGAGTTTACATTAAAGAGATAGGGAGACACCAGACAGTCTTGGAAGAAGAGATCGACATACTGATTATGGGAGATGGAGAAGCAACTGCAATTGGGCTGGCACAGGAGAGAATATGGGTGATGTCAGCAATAGTGCAAGAAACACAAAGAAAAGCACACACTGTCTTCCAATGTTGTGTTTAGGAAGCACATGATCAATTCTGTACCTCCCATTTGCCAAAACACATCATAAGACCAAGCCAAAAGCCAGTGGGATGAGGAAGTATACTGTGTCCATGGTGAACCTTAACAAAGGAAGAGAGTGAAGAAGAATGGTGGAAAAAGAGCACAATCCACTGCAATATATACAAGCTAGCTGAATTCTCTAAATGAGGAGCATGCTTTGTTGATGACCTTGGAATTAGTTGAAGTTCCTAATGCTTTCCTTTGCACATAGTCAAGCAATCTTTACATTTCAAAATCTGCAAATCAGCTTAGCTGGAAGACATACCACTCTGTTTGCTGTAATGGACCTTTGCACAGGAACTTGTTGACTATGAGTACAAGTCTGAGAAAAATGTAGATGGTATTAATGAAACAGTAATGTGAATGGCCATATACCAGATGAAACCCTATTGTTATGCTTCTCTGCTATTCATAGCATTTTCAGTGGCTGACTGGTTTTTGGGAGTGGGTTGCCGGATCCTTCTCCCAAACCACATGCATTAGTGTTTCCTTAATTCAGTACATGTTTCATCAGCCACCAGGTGCATGCTTGTAATCCCAGCGATTTGGGAGGGTGAGATGGGAGGATTGCAGGCTCAAGGCAGCCCGCACAATTTAACAAGACTCTGTCTCAAATAAATAAATAAATAAATAAATAAATAAATAAATAAATAAGGGGCTAAAGGTGTGGCTCAGTGATGGAGTGATTGCCTACCATGCCTGAGGCTCTGAGTTTAACCCCTTAGTACTATAAATACATAAATAAATAAATAAATAAATAAAACCATGTCTTTAGTGTATTTAGGAGTAAAGATAGAAAGACATATTTCTGAGGCATTTTACTGTATTATTTTTGATTGAGGGTGTATTTTCTTTTTCCCTGAGACAAAGTTCAGATTCTTTATGTGTTAGTGGAGAGATTCTGCCACGTGCTAGAATTTTATTCTTATCTTATGCAAAATAAAACAGAAGAACATGAAGGAAAATGATTATTTGGAAAAAAACAGCATGTCTATGTGGCTAGTAGGCTTTTCTAAATGTGATATATATGAGGGACACAGGTATTTCTTCAAAGTCAAAGGACAGAGGTTTACATACATTTGTATAAACTCAGGTATTTTCATATTTACTATCAGAAAATGTTAGATAGAAATAGTTATTCTTGGAAAATTATTGAAGAACAATGAAAATGTATTTATTCATCAGAGGCATATAAACTTAGATATCAGGATAAAATGTAAAACCTTTGAAACTGAATTAAAAACAAGGGAAACTTTTCATGTGGTGTGAATAGGACACTTAATCAGAAGATGGCTTTGTGGAATGGTTACCATAAAATTTCCTACAGTAAATGCTCTGCCTTAGCATATGCATCTTCTATGGCCAAGTCCTGGATGTTTTGGTCTCTTCATTATTAAAGGAGAAAAGTTCTTTCATTCAAAATTAATTCTGCTACAGGAAATATGATTGCCATTTTCAAGAAAACACACACACACACACACACACACATACACACACACACACACATTAGAAAGCTATCTAAGTTCTCTAGATTTTGCCAAACTCACAGGGAATGAATTTTTTAAATGCAAATAATTATGATGCAATGCTATTTTCAGAAAAAATGAAAGTAAGTTCTCCTTACTTGGAGTGGTAATATTATATGCTAGAATTTGCAATTAAAAAGTAAGCACAAAACTATGTTACTAATAATTATCCAAAAGGTATTGTTTATATTTTTATTTATTGGCACCCATCTGACTACATTTGAATTTCTTTTTCTTTTTTTTTTCTTTTTGCAGTACTAGGGGGTTGTATTCATGCCTTGTGCATACTTTGGGAGAGTTCTATCACTGAGCTGCACTCCCAGTTCCCTTTAACCTTTTGCTTTTTTTGTCTTAAGACAGGGTCTCACTAAATTACACAGGCTGTCTCTGACCTTGAACTCACACTTTTGCCTCTACCTCCCAAGTCATTGGGATTACAGGGTTGCGACACTGTACCCGGCTTACATTTCAAAATTTGAAAGTGAGAAATGAAACACAAATTTCCCTTCTGACTCTACTGTTTCAGTGACTTTCTTAAAATGCCTATAGGAATCTACTAATATGACAAATGAGAGCTATCTAAGTAGGAAAGAGCAAATAATTACTTAAGGTGTAATAACTTAAGATGTAATTACTTAAGATGAAAATAACTCCTGTTTTTTGATCATTTGTAATGAAGAACTGGACTATAGATTCTTTTTCTGGTTGCTTATAATCTTTACAGTAACACAGCAGGTAGATATTATACCCATTTTATAGATGAGAAAGCTATAATTAACAGAAATGGTTTCTCAACATTTTTTGCCTGGTTAGCATCTAATTTGAATCTTGTATTCTTTCTATTACACAATGAAATCTATAAGGGGGTGGATTATTCATGCCTTATTCCAATTTAGGAAATGTTAAGTGGAAGCTTGTCACGGCTATGTACAGGTATTTTTGATATTTGACAACGCTCTGGTAGAAGGGTCCATTAGCTCCCCTTTCATGTTAGTGTCATATGTTAAGTTTCCTGTCATGAGTCTAGATGTTAACCTTGAACAATGACAAAAATCCTGTAAATTAAAGTAACATATGAAATAAAGTGACAATTGTAGCTTTATTCCCTCTAGCTGTGAGAAGATGTTGTATGTCAATGTCAATCATTAATCCTATTAATTAAAAACAAGAAGCATCTACCATATTTCATTTCAGATCATATCGTGTGCATCATGCCCTTTACATTACCTAGTCTATAAATAAAATGTGAACATGTTTATATTGGCTTGTTTCCATAGCAATAAAATAGTCTTCACTTGAGTTGTCAAGGCAATGTGCAGTAAGCTAGGAAATTGGACAAGTATGTAAGCTCTTTGTCAAGTGATAGGTTTAAGAAAAGCCAGGATAATCCTATAAGAAATGATCTAGTTAAGAATAGAACCAAAAATCTTAGAATGTGAACATTTTGGTTTTGACCTGCTAACACTTTTTTCTCCTTGTGAAATAAATGTGAAACTATAATAAGAAAGCATAAGATAATGTGTACATCCAGTTAGCCAAATTATATCTATGCCAGTGTAATTTTTTCCCACAGTGGGGAAGATTTACTATAGAAGAACATGCAGACTTTACCCAGCTCTGAGACTTAATTGGGATGCATGAAAGGTTTATCAATAAATCTGATATATGTTTAAATGATTTTCCTGTGAAATCAATTGAATGCTCAATTATGGAAGTAAGTTAAAAAAACAATTTTAAGTGGTGAGTTGTGGCAAGAATTTTTTTTTTTTTTTGCGATACTGGGGGTTGAACCCAGGGCCTCGCGCCTGCATGCTCTGCAAGTGCTGGACCACTGAGCTGCACCTCAGCCCATTTTATTTTTTTACTTTTTGAGACAGGGTCTCGCTAAGTTACGCAGACTGCCTCTGATCTCGAACTTGCGATCCTCCCGCCTCCGCCTCCTGAGATGCTGGGATTACAGGCGTGTGCCACCACTCCCGGCCAAGAAAATATTTTTTAAAAACCCAAATATATCACCTCCTTCCTTTGACAGAAGCACAAAATTGATAATGCACAATTCATTTTTATATTCTTAACAAATAGACAACTGTTATGATTTCCAGAGTAGTTGGAATATAACACAAAGCAAAAACAAAAATAAACACACATGCACATATCCCCAAAATAATAAAAAACAAAACAACTCTTCTTCCATGAGTTTTATTGCCTTCTAGCATCTTTATTTTGACATCAGTAGACAAATTGTAACCATCAAATCAGAGAAAGGAAGACTACATTTTTTTGTTGTGCTAGGAATAATGGTCATGGCCACTTAATTGTGGGCTGAAGGTGAGCGAAATCACATCCTTAAGCAAACATTGAAGCAAGATGTCTGAAGCTTTTGTGACCAGAGAAATAGCAGTGTAAGAAACCTACTCAGCTATTTGCTATGAGAACAAGCAGCAAAAGACCATTTAGCTAAAGCTATAATGAAAGGAAGGGACTTAAGAATGACTCCTTAAACAATTACAATAACTAGAACTCTTCTTCTGGTTAGAATGGGAGGAAAGGTGTATATTATGAAGCCTTTTCTGAAACACTGTCTTTAATAATATGTAAGAATTTAATAACTTAAGTGAGAAAAATTCCTCTACTTGCTTATTTATGCCATTTGTTTGGTATTGATGTGATAGATTACTCTAGAAATTTACAGATAAAAGTGGAGAAAATTCTCAAATGCATTCAGTTGAAATATAATAGACATGTGATGGTGGTGTTTCCATATGCACAATACTCTGTCTCTCATTCATTGGATTACAGCAGGTATCTTGTTTTCATTTCTTTTGGAAAACTTGCTCATGGTATATACTGGTGATTCTGGTGGGCTGTTACAGTTCTGCACCTTTGGCCATCGTTGCCAAACAATTGCTGTGCCTATCACCCAAACTAGACAAATTAGAATCTTCTGCAGTTTTATATGTGGTCCCTATTAGCTAAAGATCTCTCATGCCACCATGGACTCTAGATTATATGAGATTAACCCCCAGCATCACCTTCCTCCACTCTCCTTGTGGGAGCCATCTGCAGTGAGAGAGGATGAACCAATAAATCTTGGTAAGAAGCAAAGCTAGGATGAGGGAGAGATGGGGAGAGGAGAGAACCCAGTGCTACTCTTCATTTCAGATTAGACTTTATTGGGGTCTTCTCTGTTTTATTATGAGAATACTTAGTATGAGGTCTACCTTCAACAAATTTTGAAGCATACAACACAGTGTTGTTAACTATATGCACAATTTTGTACAGCACATCTCTAGAATTTAATCATCTTGTATAGACAAAATTTTATACCCACTGAGTAGCAATCACCCTTTTTCTCCCCCCCAACCCCCAGCAGCCTCCAACCTACAATTTCCTTCTAGTGTTTGACTGTTTTATATACCCCATGTACATGGAATCATGCAGTATTTTTCTTCCCATGACTGACTTGTATTCCTTAGCATAATGTCCTTAAGGTTGAGCCATATTGTTACATATGGCAAGATTTCTTTTAAAGTCTAATAATACACCATTAGCTATTATACACTTCTAAAAATCCATTCATCCATTGATAGACATTTAGGTTGTTTTTACATCTTGGCTATTGTGACTAATGCTGCAGTGAGTGTGGGAGTGCAAATATCTCTTCAAGTTCCAATTATTTTAAGATAAATACCCAGAAAAAGGACTATTGGATCTTATGACATTTCTGTCTTTAATTTTTTTGAGGTACCTTATAATGTTTTCCATAGGAGCCGTAGCATTATAGATCCCCACCCAAAGTAAATAAGTGTTCTAATTTCTTCATATGCTTGCCTATACTATTCAAGTTAGAAAGAAAATGAACTCCATTATTTTCACTGTTGATGCTATTTTACATTGGCTTTCTTCCATTTGAAGAGCCCCATTACAAAAAATAAAAACTCCTTTCTGAAATGTAAATACAGAAAGTAAAATCTATGGCAATTATATTTATATTTACATGGCAGAATATAATTTCCTCTGAATAAATTTTACTTGGTTATATTTACTTTGTTTTGGATGAAATGTCTTGCCTAGCTCCACCTTTGATCTTTAAATAAGGTCAAGAAATACTCTTGGCAAATTCCCTTATATACATCAATATTCTGTCTCCTTTGATTACATACTTGAGAATATTTGAAATAACTTGGCAAGGTGATAGGCTGTTATTATTTTTACCCACAGACGCACCCTAAGTACAGAAGTTGAAGTGACTTCTTCTTGTCAAAATAATTTTTGGGCTTCATAGAAGACAGTGACTTCAAGGGATTAGAAATTTTAGACTAGCGATTCAAACTTTCAAAGATGGAGAGAGGGAAGGTAGGAGGTGAAGAAAAAAGAGAGAAGAGGAAAGGGAAGAGAAAAGAAGAGGAGAGATGAATGTGTTCTCTATCTCAACAAAGCCTGCACCTGTACCCTTGTGGCATCTGATCCTGTCAGATCTCGGAAGCTAAGCAGGGTCAGACCTGGTTAGGACTTGAATGGGAGATTGCCTGGGAACACTGGGTGCTTGTAGGCTTGGGAGAAGGACTTGGTAACCCATTCCCAAAAAACAATCAGCCATTGAAAACCCTATGAATAGCAGAGAAGCACTTGACAATAGTGATTGCTGGGCATGGCACAGAGTTGGGTAGTGTTTCAGCTGTTTTACATAGGGTCACTATGAACCCAACATGACTCCACGATACCTAACAACCACAATAAGAAAAGTTTCTTTTCTTATCCAAATACAGAAATATAGAGAAGTGTTGAGTGTGTGTGTGTGTGTGTGTGTGTGCAAATGTCAACTTTTCAGAAGAAAATTTTATGCTGTTTTAGAGAATATCTCACATTTAAAAGTACAACAACAACAACAACAACACAATCTCAACAAAGGTCACTCTGAATCAATACCAAGTCCTTTAACTCTAACTTAAACTTGTCCTTCCCTTTTATTCTCTCATGTCTTTCAATGAATCTAATCTAATTTTGGTCACAAACATCTTTCACTGAGTATTGCAAAAACTTCCTGACTAGTCTCATTGTCTTCAAATTTTCACTGGCATCACTCAGGGGCCCAGGTTTGACTCAGTTGGTAGAGAGCCACTCTGTGCTCTTCAAGGTCCTGGGTTTGATCCCCAGCACCACAAAAATGTGAGAAAGACTTGGCAATCGACTCCTAAAGCAATTCTGGAACAATTAGCCATTGAAAATACATAGTGCTGGGCATGAAACAGTGTCGGGGAATGTTTTGTTCTGTTGTACACAGGGTTCACTCTGAGTTGGACATGACTCAAGGCACCTAATAACAACAAAAACAGCATCACTCAACTTATTCCCTGCTCTTCAACCATGATGAGAATTATAAAATGTGAATCTGCTCATGTCTATTTTAAACCTGGCAATGATGTATGTCTGATATATGCTATGAAATCTCTTCCTATTTTCTCCTCCTCCTCCTCCTTCTTTTCCTCCTCCTTCCCCTCCTTCTCCTCCTCTTCTTTACCCCTCCTTCTTCTCCTTTTTCTTCTAGCCCTGGTGATCAAAGACAGGGCCTTGGATATGCACAGCCATTCAAATCTCTTCTTTACCTTTCTACTTTCTTTCTCTCCTCAAGGGGTTAGTTTAGCATCAGTTATTTCAGGTAATCTCTTCCTAACAGCCTAAGTATAGGCTAGGCACTGTTGTGACTTGTTGATCTACTAAGTAACTTATTGTGCTTGATATTCATTGTCTGTTTACCTGTTCCCTAGTATACTATAAACTGCAAAATGTTGGGACCTTTTTTTTCCTTTATTTGTAAACTATTTTCTTTTCAGCAGTGACTAAAAATCTGATATGTAGATTAGGTATTCAACAAATATGTATTGAGTGAATGAATAAATTATCAGTGTTCCTTTTGTCATTTAATATATACTGAAATCAGACAACATTAATCAAAGGAAAATTGACATTAAGTTGAAGCAAAAATATTTTTATTTGTATTGAGCATCCTTAGTGACATGATTTTAAGTTAAAAAGACACTCCTTGTCATTTAGTAATTAATGAACAAACTTGTTTATTTAGTAGAATGGTCAGTGTTTGTGATGTTTGTGGTGATAATCACTTCTAATTACACAGTGAACTGCAGAAAAAATATAATTATCTTTGGGGAAAAAAGGGAAAAGAAATTCTAGAATGACATTTGAAAAGTTTCTTTTCTTATCCAAATACAGAAATATAGAGAAGTGTTGAGTGTGTGTGTGTGTGTGAGTGTGCGCGCGCGCAAATGTCAACTTTTCAGAAGAAAATTTTATGCTGTTTTAGAGAATATCTCACATTTAAAAGTACCTCTGACTTTTTAATTCTCTTTAGTTTAATAATCACTTGACAATAAAATTGGATTAGATTTAATATACTAGTAACAAAGTTGAAGATAAGCTCCTTACAGACACTTGGTCCTCATTTCCATGCATATTTAATTGGTTGGTTCACCTCCAACTTTTTCCTTTTTAAGAAAAGTTTTAGCAGAGTTTAGTTAAGTAGCCTAGTAAATTCAAATCTGTTCTTTACTGCCACAGCATTCAGTTACACCTGTCTACTCCTTCTAAATGGGGTTGGGATTTAGCTCAGGGGTTTAACTCAGTTGGTAGAGTGTCACTGTATGCTCCCTGAGGCCCTGGGTTCCAGCCCCAGCACTGCAAAAGTGGGAGCAGGACTTGGCAATCCACTCCTGAAGCAATCATGAAACAATCAGCCATTGAAAACTTTGTGATGGTCTCTTATGAGTTGGACCCAACTCAACGACTTTTAACAACAATGCCTTCTAAACGTTCTATATAGATTCTGAAAGTGTGGTCACACTAACCATGATTTTTCTTATGACTTCATCTTCCAGCAAAATGTGTTAATGTTGCACCCTGTGCAGCAAAACACCTTTCTAGAACACCACTTTGATCATGTCACTCCCTCTGAAATATATTCAATGATATTCTCCTCTCTCTCAGAGTAAACATAAATTACTTGTATATTTAAAACAGAAAGACTAGTGGAAGTTTATAAAGGAATATAACATCATAGCCTGCAGCCATAGCCCTGTGGCATCCAATCCCGTCAGGTCTCGGAAGCTAAGCAGGGTCAGGCCTGGTTAGTACCTGGATGGGAGACCGCCTGGGAACACCAGAAGCTGTAGGCTTGGGAGAAGGACCTGGCAACCCCTTCCCAAAAATCAATCTGCCATTGAAAACCCTATGAACAGCAGAGAAGTACTGACAATAGTGTTTCCCCTGTTGTACAGAGGGTCGCTATGAGTCGGATACCGACTCGATGGCACCTAACAACAACAACAACAACAACATCATAAGTATTCTAGACTAAGTAAGTACACTAAAGGATTGTCATAAAGGAAAATTTCACCATATCTAGACATTATAGGATACTTAAAGATATTTTAGCTATGCTTATAGCAATAAAACAAACAAGTAGGAATAATGTAATTTGTGAAAAGCAGAACCACCCATACAATAGTTTGTACATGATTTCTCCAGAAACAATTATTTTCAAGCTGAATGATAGGATGTTGTTGTTTGTTGTTAGGTTCTGTTGAGTTGGGTCTGACTCATAGTGACCCTATGTACAACAGAAAAATGTACTCCCCAACATTGTGCTATGCACATGATCTTTCATATGTTTAAGCCCATTGTTGCAGACACTGTGTCAATCCATCTAGCTGAAGATCTTCCTTTTTCTCATTGACCTATCACTCTCCCAAACATGATGTCTTTCTCCAGGGATTGATCCCCCTTACAACATGTCCAAAATATGTCAGATACAGTCTATACCTTCTTGCTTCCAAGGAGCACTGTGATTGTATGTCTAGGATGGACTTGTTGATTCTTTTGGCAATCCATGGTATATTCAATATTTGTCTCCAGCACCATAATTCAAAGGCATCAATTCTTCTGTCTCTTTTATTCACTATCCAGCTTTCATAAACATATGATGCAATGGAAGATACCATGGAATAAGTCAGGCACACCTTCGTCTTCAGTGTGACATCTTTACTTTTTGATACTTTGAAGAGATCTTTTGCAACAGTTTTTCCCAATGCAATGCATCTTTTGATTTCTTGACTACTACTTTTGTGCGTGTTGATTATTGAACCAAGTAAAGCAAAATCTTGGATAACCTCAATCTTTTCTCCATTTATCATGAAGTTGTGTACTGACCTATTTATAAGGATTTTTGTTTTCTTTATGCTGTGAAGCAATCCATACTGAAAGCTGTGTTCTTTGATTTTCATCAGGAAATGGTTCAAATCTTTTTTAATTTCAGCAAGCAAAGTTGTGTCATCTGCATAGTGGAGGTTGTTAATGAGTGTTCCTCCAATCCTGATACCACATTCTCCTGATAGAAGAGATAAAGAAGAAATTGAAATCCAAGCACATGAGAGGAAGGTCAGAAAGTACATGACTATATTCAATGAATTCAAATTTTCATCTGCAGGAAAACTCTATCTCAGACTATTGCAGTGATGTACAGACTTTTATCTCAAAGGAAATCTCAGTAATAAAGAAAAATCATAAAAGAGAAGAAATTTTCCAGAAAACTAACACATTACTAGGTAATGAAAAATCAGAAGAATCAAAGAAACAGCATACAACTAATCCTGATGCTAATGCCCAATTATAGACAAAGAGAATGAAGGAAAAGTGGAAAATCAAATACTGTGGTCTCAATGTTGATGTTTCTCAAAATTCACATATTGGAACCTAATGCTCAATGTGATAGGTATAATACCTTGGAGAGCAATTATACTATAAGGGCTCTGCAATCATGAATAGGATTAGGACCCTTTTAAAGGGGTTTGGGGATTCTGTTTGTCCTTTTTCTGTGAGGACACAGCAACTTATGCCCTAATTCCAACATGTGAGGACAAAACTAGAGGGCATCATCTTTGAAGAAGAAAGCAAGTCTCATCAGACTCCTAATCTACTGGGGTCTTCACCTTGGACTTCCTACTTTTAGAACTAGAAGCAATAAATTTCTGTTGTTTATAAATTACCCTAAGATATTTTGTTATAGAAGTTTATGAACAAGCATTAGACATATACTTTTCAACAGACATATTTAATGTAAATCATCAACATTTTCTAGCAGATACAGAACTTATATAACCTTGTTGTTAGGTACCGTCAAGTCTGTGTCTGACTCATAGCGACCCTAGGTACAACAGGTGAAACACTCTTGTCAGTACTTCTCTGCTATTTGTAGGGTTTTCAATGGCTGATTGTTTTTTTGGGAGTTGGTTGCTGGGTCCTTCTCCCAAGCCTACAGCACTTGGTGTTCCCAGGAGGCCTCCATCCAAGTACTAACCAGGTGCCACCCTGCTTAGTTTCTGAGATCTGATGGAATTGGAAGCCACAGTGTTATGGTTGCAGGTTCCATATAACCTTAACCTATATTAATTAGAGTTTTGTAACTATTATTAAAAAGTAAGAGTTCTTTGTCTTTAATGACTGCTCATCAATTGTTTCTAAAGAAACATTTATAACTATGATGTGTAGATAAGACAAATACGATTATACAGGACTTAAAACTGGAATGAAAAAATAAACAAAAACTTAGTAAAGGGGAGAGGAAAATAAAATAACTCTACTCATCTACTCACATATAAGAAATTTCATGTGTAGAACATACCATTTCTTCCACGTGGCAAGAAAGCTGGGAAGTAAGCATGAACCAGAGAACTAGAAGGTCTTCCTCCACTCAATTACAAGGTTCAGGTGGTCCTGCAAGAAAGTGGCATGTATAAATCATAGTAATCTTCCCTTCTCTTTGGGAAAGGTGGGAGGGGGAAGCGGGAAGAGCACTGGGGAACTTCCACCAGGTGTCACTTGCAATGACTGCACAAGGAGATTTAGAATTGACTACTACTGACTTATACAGTGAATATATTATTTTCTAAGCATAAGTACATTTTTAGGGGGGTACTTGGAGGTTGAACCCAGGGCCTTGCACATAATTTGCAAGTGCTGTATAACTGGGCAGCACCCCCAGCCCATTATTTTATTTTTTATCCTGAGACAGGATCTTTGGCCTCAAACCTGCAGTCCTTCTGCCTCTGCCTCCCAAGTTGCTGGGATTACAGGTGTCAGTCACCATGCCCAGCCACAAATTCCTTAATTATAAGGAACACATTAAACTGGGTTTAGATATTCCATGTTCTTTTATATCTGACTTATTTAATTTGTGAGATTAAAATTTTAAATATATCTAAACCAGGAAATTCATAGTTCTCCACTTAAAAGAAATAAAAACAAGCCAGAACTTTTAAAAAATGCTTAGTTTTCTTAGTTACTAAGAAAAGATTTTAGAGTGACGAGTCAAAAAGGCAAAGGAAATTTTCATCAGATGAGAATCTCCCATGGTTTCACATCCAGCTGGAACAATTTCAGGTTGTGCAGCAAATACAGAGAGCTCAATTGTGTAACAATCTTTTAAAGTATTATCTGCTGTAATGCCAGGTGTTGTGACATAAGCCTATAATTTCAGTGACTTGAGGAGCAGAGACAGGAGGATCACAGGTTGGAGACAGCCTATAAAACTTGACAAGATCTTGTCTCAAAATAAAAAAATATAAAAGAGGCCAGACCAGGGGTGCGAATTAGTGGTAGAGTGCTTGCCTCGCATGTGTGAGGCCCTGGGTTCAACCCTCAGTACTGAAAATAATGCAATATATAAATAAATAACCAAAACAAAACTAACAAAAACATTATCTGCTGTAAAGGGACTATGCTCTTTGTGTTTGAAACCTAAATTCTCTCACATATGAAACCTCTAGTCCTTTTTATCTGTTGCTGTTGTTGTCATTAGGTGTCTTTGAGTCAACTCCGACTTGTAGCGACCCTATGTACAACAGAACGAAACGTTACTCAACACTGTGCCATGCACACAATGTGAGAAGGACAAGTTCTAAGGTCAACAGAGTTCTTCAATTAGCTGTCTGTATATCTGTATATCAACACTCTTACAACTATAGCATTTAAATATATCATGCTTATATGGAAAGATTTACCTTTCCAGAAGTAGCATTATATTGGAAAGCCAGATCTACTTCAGAAGAAGACAGAATTAGCTCTCTTTTGGTAGCACCATCATAAAGAAAGCAAACATTTATATTTTAAATTTTAACTTTCAAATCACCCAGATTAATTTAAAGAGATTATGTGAGTTTTCCATTTTTCTGTGGCCAGTTTCAAGAATTTATTGTGATCTACTTTAATCTAATTTCCTATCTTCTCTCTTATATCCCTTCATGAACTTGCTAGTTCATCCATCTACTAGTGCACAGTGAGTCAGACATTTCCTATTCCTATAGCATTGACCAGGGCTCACATCTGGAGATAAAGAAACATAAGAACTTCATCTTTTAACGACAAAGTTAGAAGTGAATTATCCTAACATAATCTGCACACTTTATCTATTTACCTTCACTACACATACACATACACCACACAACTCTAATAAATCAATTTGAGACAGAGATTGCTAAAGAAGAAGAGGGAATTATCAGATATATGAGTTGTCAATATAGCAAGATACGTGGTAGATTTTCCTTCTAAACTTTAAACCTGTTAGGTAGTAGATTCAAAATAATCACTCATACAGAATCTCCAAATGAAAGTGACACAGGCAGCTAAGAACAATGTTGGGTGCCTGCAATCCCAGCTGCTTGTGAGGCTGTGGCCAGAGGCAGTGTGTGCAACCTCTCAAGACCCTGTCTCAGAAATAACAAATAAAAAAGGGGCTACAGGTGCAGCTCAGTGGTAGAACACTTGCCTGGCATGTGTAAGGCTCTGGGTTCAATCCTACTCCAGTACTGAAAAAAAAAAAAAGAAGGTCATGCTAACATCTCAGTACTGTGTAGAATTTCTAATAGAGGAATGAATTGGCTTCTTTGTCCTTATGCCTAATATCAGTATCTGGATATTAGCTGACCTGTTGGTACTTCGTGCATGAATCCATAAGCACAGAGCTCCAGCAACAAGAGGCTGTGCTGAATAACACACACACACACACACACACACACACACACACAAAGGTGGAGTGGTTATTGAGACGAAGTTTTAGGAAATAACATACCATGTACCTGGAAGTACCCCAACTACCTCTGTTCTAGTCAGCATCCTCCAAATGCCCTCATATGCCCTATGAGAGAGTTAGCATTGGCATGTCTGTCTTCAGAGATCCCAAGATGCTAGCCACTACTCAGTGGTATCCCGAGAAAGAGGGACAACCCATAGACTATTCATATTAACACTTGGAACTATGCTGGGCATGGAGTAAGTGGTGAACAAATATGCACTGTTATTAATTTATCTTTAAGATTATTTCCAGTTCTCCTGATTTTCTGAAAAAGTATTAGACAAAAGGGTAACATCAAATATAATTAATGAATAATTAAGGGCATAAAAGATTTGATATATTATGAGATGTATAAATCATAACTCTCAAAATGAGATGCACTATTTCTGCTTGAGATTATGAAGGATATATGCTGTTACCACAAGATATATGTCACTGCATGTAACATCTTAT
>VMDO01001392.1:0-138182 GCA_007922755.1 Pedetes capensis
GGTCATACCGTGGCTCTCGTATACTTGTTCTAATTTTCTTCAGCTTCAGTTTGAACTTGCATATGAGAAGTTGATGGTCTGATCCACAGTCAGCACCTGGTCTTGTTTTGACATTTTGTATAGAGCTTTTCCATCGTCTCTTTCCACATATGTAGTCAGTTTGATTCCTGTATGTTCCATCTGGTGAAGTCCATGTGTATAGTCTCCGTTTATGATGTTGAAAAAATGTATTTGCAATGAAAAGGTCATTGGTCTGACAAAATTCTATCATGTGATCTCCAGCTTCATTTCTGTCACCAAGACCATATTTTCCAACTACTGAGCCTTCTTGTTTCCAACCTTTGCATTCCAGTCACTAGTGATTATCAGTATGTCTTGATTGCATGTTTTATCTATTTCAGATTACAGAAGCTGATAAAAGTCTTCCCTTTCTTCATTTGTGGCCTTAGTGGTGGGTGCATAAATTTGAATAATAGTCATATTAACTGCCCTTCCTTGTAGGAGTATGGATGTTATTCTATCACTGACAGCATCTATTTCAGGACAGATCTTGAGATGTCTTTTTTTGATGATAATTGCAACCCCATTTCTCTTTAGTTTGTCCTTCCCAGCATAGTAGACCATATGATTATCTGACTCAAAATGGACCATGCCAGTCCATTTTAGTTCACTGATGCCTGGAATGTCAATGTTTATGTGCTCCATTTCTCTTTTAATGATTTCTAATTTTCCTAGATTCATATTATGCACATTCCATGTTCCAATTATTAATGGATATTTACAGTTGTTCCTCCTCATTTTGAGTTGTGTTGCATCAGCAAATGGAGGTCCCTGGGGCTTTACTTCATTTCTGTCATCAAGGTAGACTCTACCTTGAGGAGGCAACTCTTCTCCAGTAGTCTTTTGAGTGCCTTCCCACCTGGGGGGCTTATTTTCCGTACTATATCTGACAGTGTTTCTTTGCTATTCACAGGGTTTTTAATGGCTGGTTGTTTTCGGAGTGGTTTGCCAGGTCCTATTCCCTAGTCTGAGTTTGGAAGCTCAGCTGAAACCTGTCCACCATGGATGACCCTACTGGTATCTGAGATACTGGTGGCATAGCTTTCAGCCTCATTACAACACGCAAGCCCCCACAGTGCGGCAAACTGACAGACATGTGGGGGCCTCAGCATTATTAGATTTAGAAAATTCTTCAGATGCTGGGGCACCATGGTGCATGCCTGTAATCCCAGTGACTTTGGAGGCTGAGGCAGGAAGATCGCAAGTTTGAAGCCAGAGGCAGCCTGTGTAACTTTGTAAGACCCTGTCTCAAAATAAAAAATAAAAAAGGGACTGGGGGGTGAAGCTCAGTTGGTTGAGCACTTGCCCAGCATGTGTGAGGCCCTGGGTTCAACCCCTGGAGAAGAAGTAGAAGAGGAAGAAGAGGAGGAGGAGGAGAAAGAAGTCTTTAGATGTTTGCAATGCACACTGGGTTTGAGACTAGTCTTTGTTAATTTTAAATGTGCATTCATGTAAAAGTGTAGATTCCCACCCAGTAGGGCCAGGGCCAGGCCTGCAACTCTGCCTATCTCCCAGGTAATGTTGGGGTAGAGTATTAAGGACCTAGATGACCTCATAGAAACTGCTCAGACTCTTACATTACCCTCTCCACCATAGTGTTGTGATGAGGTTTCAGCCCATGAGGGAGCAAGATGGAGACAGCAGCCAAAATGGGACAAAGATTTTGATGGGAATCAGTTCAGTTTGGAGATAGTTTGTGTATAGGGAAAATCCATATGCCTACAGATGAATTCAGTCTGAATCTGATGACATTATTTAGAAACAATTTAACTGAATGAAAATGAGCAGCTAGCCTGTATGTGCCTGTTTAGTATAACAAGTGCTAATGTAGCCTCCTTACCGCCTCTGAAAAGGGACAGCACCCTTGCAGCAAGTGAAAACCAGAAAAGGCGTAGGAGGGATATAAACAGTCTCTAACTTCAGATTTTCATCTGTCAAGGGTTGATACTGTAAAAACAAACCTCCTGCAGTCTGGGCTGTGTCAAATTAGTCACTGAGTGTTTCCCTGCACCCTACAGGGCGAGTGGGGATGGAGGGAGAGGTGAATCCAAGGTTCAAGGCTTTCTGCTCTCTGACTCTGCTAGGCTAGACCTGAGACACTCACCAGTTTAGAAGCTGGTTTTAGATTCTCAGCAGGGACTCTGCTTAAGCCATGCTAAACATATGCTGTTCCATAGAGCTGTGCTTCCACCCCAGTCTGTGCTCTTCATCCCTGCAACTGCTGCCTTACTTGATGTTATTGGTCATCTACTATTCCCCACCCATGCATCTGTCAGCTTGCCATGCTGTGAGGGGCTTGTGTATTGCTGTGATGGTGAAAGCTATGCCACTGGTATTTCAGATCCAGCAGGGCCACCCATGCTGGACAGGTTTCAGCTGAACTTCCAGATTAAGATAGACTAGGGAGGAGGACCTAGGAGCCTATTTCCAAAACCATTAGCCATTGAAAACTCTATGAATAGTAGAGAAGCATTGTCAAATATAGTGCCTGAAAACGAGCCACCCAGACTGGAAGACATTCAGGAAATGACTGGGGAAAAGTTGCGTTCTCAAAGTAGAGTCAACCTTAATGACAGGAGTGGAGTACAGCCCCTGGGACCTCCTTTTGCTAAGGTGACAGGACTCAAAATGCAGAGAATCATAGGCTCGAACATAAAAAGATTGTGTGCATTGCATAGTATTGGGTAGTATTTCATTCTCTTGTACATAGGGTTACTATAAGTCAGACCTAACTCAACAGCACCCAACAACAAATATTTTCCCAGGGATCTCAGATACTATTTGTTGTTAGGTGCCATTGAGTCAGAACCGACTCATAGCGACCCTATGTACAGCAAATGAAACACTACCTAATACTGTGCCATGCCTGGCACTATTGTCAGTGCTTCTCTGCTATTCATAATGTTTCAATGGCTGATTGTTTTAAGGAGTGGGTTGCCAGGTCCTTCTCCTAAGCCTACAGCACCTGGTGTTCCCAGGTGATCTCCCATCCAAGTACTAACCATGCCCAACCCTGCTTAGCTTCCAAGATTAGTCACCACAGTGGTATGGCTACAAATGATACTATTTGTATCTTATACCAAACCCATACATTTGGATTTTTCTTGTACTCCCTAGTCTGTAACATTGATTTGTCCATATGTAGTATATCACTTTAGTGAGTTAGCTATTATAACTTTTTGATTTTTAAACTTCATTATATATTTTAATAACTGACGATGTATCATTAATTTTTCTTAATTGTTAATGTATATTTTAAGTAGTTCTTGTTCTAATAACCATTATACAAATATTTCATAGGGAAAAAGTAAAAGTAATACATACTCATGACTAATAGTAAAGAAAAGCATAAAATAAAAGGTGGAGCTAGAGGTGGTGTCACGGGCTTATAATGGCAGCTACTTGGGTGGCTGAGGCAGGAGGAGCAGTTGAGTCAAGGAGTTCAAGACTGGGTTGGGAAAAACAATGAGATCCTGTTTTTAAAAAATTAATAAAAGCCCTGTCTCCCATGCTGAGCTCTTCAGTTAACACTGTTAATATTAACATGCAGTTAATATTTTCTTCTATCTTCAGAAAACATGTATTAACAATTTCATGTATAGCTCAGTTGGTAGAGTGCTGCTGTACTTTCTCTGAGGCTCTGGGTTTGATCCCCAGCACTGCAAATGTGGAGAAGGACCTGGCAGCCCACTCTCAAAACAATCATCCACCAAAACTCTATAAATAGCATAGAAGCACTCACAATAGTACCATGCATGGCATAGTGTTGAGGGGTGTTTTGTTCTGTTGTGCATAGGGTCACTATGAGTTGGACACCACTCAATGGCACCTAACAACAACAATAATATGTGTTTATGTAAGCGGGATCATATTATGCAGACTTCTTTACAACTATCTTTTACATGCTCAAATATGTTTGGATATCTTTCCATATCAGTACACAAAGTTCTAAACTCATGCATTTTAACTATTTCATAATTATCTATTGGATGGATATAATACCAATTGAAGGCTATTTAGATTACTTTGAGTTTTTGTTAGCACAAATAATTGCTCACTCTCTCCTGATGAACTTTAGATCACTTTTTTCCTATTTTAAAAATTGGAAGTATATTAAATTTATGGGGTAATTTATAGAAGGGTTGCTTTTATTATATTGAAGTCTCTGCATCCAGAGCAAGCCATATCCTTCCATTTATCTGAATATCATTTATGTTCCTCAGTTTTATAGTTCTTTTTACATGGAGTCTTCATACTTAAAAATTATTATTTGAGACTTAATTTCCTTTTTTAAATTTTAGGATAGTATGATTTCTTGTTATATTTTCTAACTAATTCTCTCTGGTAAGTAGGTAAACCTTTGCTTTTGTGTGCTTATTTTATGATTTTTCATATTACTAACTAGTAATTATGAGATTTTAGCAGTTTCTATTATGTTTTATGCAATAATACTACCTATATAAATTATTTTTCTGAGATCTATATGGATTTTATTTTTATATAGGAAAAATATAAGTCATAATATAACAACTGCTAGTGTACATTCTACACAGAAATAATAATTGTGGCTTTTTAACTTGTTTTCCCTATCATCTTGAAAAGGTATACAGTCCTGGAAAAATATGAGTTGTTGTTAGGTGCTATGGAGTCGAGTTTGACTCATAGCAACACAATGTACAACAAAATGAAACACTCCCCAACACTGTGCCATGCCTGGCACTATGCCAGTGCTTCTTTGATATTCATAGGGATTTTGGTAACTGATTATTTCAGGAGTGGGCTGCTGGGTCCTTCTCCCAAGCCTACAACACCTGATATTCCCAGATGGTCTCCCATCCAAGTACTAACCAGGCCTGACGCTGCTTAGCTTCCCATACCAGACAGGGGGGGATACTAAGGTGGTATGGCTGTAGAATGGGCATGTTTTTATTTTATTTCATTTTATTTTTTGTATCTAGGGACATGCAAAAGCACTGGTTGTTCTATAAAGCTATATTTTTTTTAAAAAAACCCTTTTTTGTGTGTGTGGAATAATTTTAGATTTAGAGTAAGTTGCCAAGATAGTGTTAGAGTTTGGATCTGGAATGTCTCCCAAAGGCACCTATAGGCTAGGTCCCCAGCTGGTGTTGCTGTAGGAGGTGATAGAAATGTTGGGAGGCTGGCCATAGTTGGGATATGCAGGTCATTGGAGCATACCTTTGAAGAGGATATGGGGACCCTGGCCCTTGCCTCTCTCTGTTTCTGCTTCTTGGCAGCAATGAAATGAACAGTTTTGTTCCACCCCCTGCCCCCTACCATGATGTTCTGCCTCACCATGGCCCACAAACAATGGAGTCAAGTGAACACAAGCTGATCCCTCTGAAACCATGAGCCAAAATAAATCTTTCCTTCTTTGAGTTGATTTTCTCAAGTCTTTTTCCTCAATGAAGACAAGTGTCTAATACATATTATAGAGATTTCCTACACACCTTCATCCAGTTTCTGTCACTGTTAATGTCATATATAACCAGTATTATTATATTACTATTAACTGAACTCCAGACTATTTGCATTTCACTATTTTTCTACTAACACCTCTTTTCTGTCTCAGGATCCAATCCAGGTTACTACATTGTATTAGTTCTCAGGACTCATTAATCTCCTACCTGTGATTATTTGGCCTGCAGCTGTACCCCTGTGGCATCCAATCCCATCAGATCTCAAAAGCTAAGCAGGGTCGGACCTGGTTAGTACTTGGATGGGAGACCGCCTGGGGATACCAGGTGCTGTAGGCTTGGGAGATGGACCCGGCAACCCACTCCCCAAAATCAATCCGCCATTGAAAACCCTATGAACGACAGAGAAGCACTGACAATAGTGTTTTGTTTGTTGTACTTAGGGTTACTATGAGTCGGATAGCGACTCGATGGCACCTAACAACAACAATAACAACAACCTGTGATACCTTATGAGTTTTTCCTGGTTTTTGATGGGGTATTGGTCACATATTTTATAGACTGCTCCTCAGTTTGGATTTGCATCATATTTTTTCATGATAAGACAGTGGTTGTTGGTTTGGGGGAGATGACAGCAGTTGTGTTAGGTGCCTAACAGAACAGCCTAAGGAGGAAGGATAGGTTTATTGGGGCTTGTGGCTCATAATGGTGGGGTGGCATGGCATAGCAGCTGGTGGTAGGGTCTGAGGTAGAGAACCTCACATCCTGGAAATCAGGAAGCACAGAGTGCTACTGGAACTCAGAGAACTTACCATCTCTTCACATCATATCAGGGCTCCATGCCGTCAACGTGGTTTATCACTGGCAATGTGAACCTGTCCAAGATAGCATTTCCTAGGTTTCTACCCTGTGAAGGTACTCTTTGTCATCTGACCCTATTCTTATTTCCCCTGTGCCATAGATTGAACCCAGGGCCATGTACAAGCTAGGCAAGGGCTCTCCCACTTGCTACCCTTCCAGCCTTATTCTGGTAGCAAATAATTAAGTCCATCTGATAGTGGAGTGTGTGTGTATGTGTGTGTGTGTGTGTCTGTGTGTCTGTGTGTGTGTGAATTTTAATTAAACAAGAAATTTTCTAGTGTTTTGCCATTATGACATCAACACTTGGTTTGATATAGATTTTTAAATTATTTACAGAGTATCATATTATAACACCTCCCTTCCCTCTCCCCCAAAAGAAATGCATTTTTATATGAGACACCAGTCACTTAAATTATAATTTAGGAAATAAAACAAAAAAAATTGAGTGTAGGAGAGAGAAGCTAGAGGTGTAGCTCAGTGGTAGAGCATATGTTTAGGATGTGCAGACCCCTGTATTCAAAAGAGAGGGTGGGGGAAGGCCTTTGAAGAAATTAAAACAATAATGGAAAAAAATTCACTATTTGTATTAATTCAGAGCAGGCTCATCTGAATTAGTGTAAGGGCTGATATATAGATATTGAAAATAGTTAAACTTTAATTCAAACCAGTAAAACAAATTATTGTTTCACAAAGCTCTATGCTTATTCAGTGCAGAATCCATGACTTGTTTCTTCTTTATCTCCATAGGACTTAAAAGATTGTATATCATGAGAGTACAGCAAGAGTTTGTGGAATTGAATTGCATAAACAAATAAGTTTACTATTCATCTCCAGAAGAATGTCTTGATTTCCATGCCATTTAAAATGTATTTAAGCCAGAAACATATTTTCTGCTACTTGTGAATCTTCTTTACGAATGAAGTCAGACTCAAAGGATCTCAATAGACATTTCTCCAAGAAAGACATACAAATGACCAATAAGCACATGAAAAAGATGCTCAGCATCACTAACCAATAGGGAAATGCAAGCCAAAACCACAATGAGATACCACTTAGCACACATTAGGACACATAAAATAAAAAAATTTGATTATAACAAATGTTGTTGAAGATGTGGGGAAATTGGAACCCTTGTACTCTGTTGGTGGGAATATACAATGGTGCCACTTTGGAAAACTGTCTGCAATTTCCATAAAAATTTCAATATAGAGTTACCACATGACCCAGCAATTCTTCTAGATATACATCCAATAGAAATGAAAATATATGTCCACAAAAGAAGTTGCACAAAAATGTTTTTAGTTGCATTATTCATAATAGCCAAAAAGTAGATTAACCCAGAAGTCCCTCAACTAATAAGGGGGTAAATGCAATGTGTCTTAACTATACAATGGGATGTTATTGGGTAATAAAAAGAAATGAAGTATTAATATGTGCTACAGCATAGATGAACCTTGAAAACATGCTACATGAATGAAGTCTCTCACAAAGGACTATATATTGTATGAATCCATCATATAAAATGTCCACAGTAAGCACATCCATAGAGACAGAAAGTAGATTGGTACTTGCCTAGGACTGAAGAGACTGATGTACATGGAAAATGCCTGATAATGAGTATAGGTTTCTTTTGGGGGTGATTATATGTTCTAAAATTAATTGTGATGGTTACACAGTTCCAAATATAGTAAAAACCATTGAATTATACACTTTATTTAATTTGTTTTTCTGAGATTGTTGTTGTTGTTAGGTGCCACTGAGTTGGTATCCAGCTCATAGCAACCCTACATACAACAGGCGAAACACTATTGTCAGTACTTCTCTGCTGTTCATAGGGTTTTCAATGGCAGATTGATTTTTGGGAGTGGGTTGCCAGGTCCATCTCCCAAGCCTACAGCACCTGGTATCCCCAGGCGGTCTCTCATCCAAGTACTAACCAATCCCGTCTCTGCTTAGCTTCTGAGATCTGATGGGATCGGATGCCACAGCTGCAGACTTTTCTGAGATAGGGTCTCACTTTGTAGCCTAGGTTGGCCTTGAACTCATGGTCCTCTTGCCTCAGCCTCCTGAGTGCTGGAATTACAGGGATACACTATCATACTCAGCTCCTGAATTGTACATTTTAAGTGTATGAATGGCATAGTACCTGAATTATGTCTCAGCATGACTATTATTTAAAAAATGGGAAAGCAAGCCAGATCTTGGAATATGTTTCCAATTTAGATGGGCATTAAGGACAGAAACTCAGGCCACAAGTTAAGTGAACAATATAGGTGATGTATTCATTCATTTTTCATTGTTGTTGTTGTTAGGTGCTGTCAAGTAAGAGCCAGCTTGTAGCAACCTCATGTATAGCAGAACAAAACACTGCCTGACACTGTGCCATACACATGATCTTTTTTATGTTTGAACCCACTGTTGTAGTCACTGTGTATCTTCTCACTTTGAGTCATGCTACATCAGCAAATGGGGGTCCCAGCAGCTTTATTCCATTTCCATCTTAGGTCAACTCTACTCTGAGGAGGCAACTCTTCTCTAGTCGTTTCTTGAATGCCTTCTAATCCAGGGGGCTCAGTTTTCTGGCACTTTATTTGACAGTGGGCTGGGGTTTAGCTTAGTTGGTTAGAGTGCCACTCTGCACTCTCTTAAGACCTGGGTTTGACCCTCAGCACTGTAAAAATGGGAGAAGAATGTGGCAGCCCATTCCTGAAGCAATCCTGAAATAATCAGCCATCAAAAACCCTATCAGGGTTGCTATGAGCCGGACTTGACTTGAGGGCACCTAACAACAACAACAACAATGTATTTGACGTTGCTTCTCTTCTATTCATAGGATTTTAAATGGTTAATTGTTTTGGGAGTGGGCTGCCAGGTCCTTCTCTCTAGTCTGTCTTAATTTGGAAGCTCAGCTGAAATCTGTCCAAAAAGGGTGGCCCTGCTGGTATCTGAAGTACCAGTGGCATAGCTTTCAGCATCACAGCAACATGCAAGCCCCTCTAGCATGACAAACTGAAAGACACATGGAGGTTGTTTTTCATTACTATAATGAAATACCTGAGACTGCATACTTTATGGAGAAAAGAAGTTTATTTTGGCTCACAGTTATGGAGGTCCAAAGTCAAGGGGCCACATCTGGTGATGGTTTCTTGCTGGCAGAATCCTGAGGTGGTAAAGGCATCGTATTGCAAGAGACAGGGAGTATGTCTTCCCATCTCTCTCCCTCCTCTCATAAATCTACTAGTATTTAGTCATGGGGACTCCACCCTAAATAACCAAATCATCCTAATCACTTCCCAAAGGCTCACCTGTAAACACAATAGTCTGATGAAGTTTCTTCTGTTGATACCTCATAATGGAAATTAAGTTTCAACACATGAAGCCTTGAGGGACACACTCAGAGCATGCCCTCACTCAGACTGCCTATATCATGATTTGAGGGGCACCCAGGAAAGCCTAGCATTTAGGGTGGAAATTCTAGCATTATGTGTCAGTATTAGAAATTTATTTCCTTAGATTACAAACTTGAAATGCAAGTAACTCAATAAACATTAGTGTAAATCTGTCCATTTGTTCTTTCTGATTTACAGTGAGGTGAGGAGGGCTTGGGTTTAGGGAGGAGAACAAAAGCCTCAGAGAGAGCTTGATGGGACAGATGGCAGCCTGAGGTGTTTCAGGCATTGGGAGAAAGTGGCAGCTGAAAACATTGGCCCTAAGAAGCCACACAATGTGGTTAAGGGTTGGTCCTAAGGGAATTTCCATGCCCAGCCTCTTTTCTAAGTATATCTCCTGGCCTCCGGAATGAAGTCTTCTGGTTCAGTCTGTCTTGAGCACCACCTATCAATTTGTAAGTGGAACTGACGTTGTTCATATTTGTATGGCTTGAATATGAAATGTCTTCCATAGGCTCACGTGCTGAACACTGATCCCCAGCAGGGGGTGCCATTTTCCAAGGTTCTGGAAGGTTTAGGAGGTGGGGCTTAGCTAGAGGAAGTAGGTCATTGAAGGGTATCCAGGCGCCCCAGTCTTTTCCCGACTCTGTTTGCTTCTACCCATGAGGTGAATAGCCTCCTCCTCTCCATGTTCCAGCCACCATGACATTCTGCCTTCCCATGGGCCCAGAGCAATGGGTCCAAGGTCTATGGATGGAACCCTCTGAAACCACAAGCCAAAATAAATCCTTTCTGCTTCAAGTTGTTTACATCAGGGATTTTGCCACAACAAAAGGGAAAGTAACTAATCTCTCTCTCTCTCTCTCTCCATATATATATATATATATCTGTCTATGTTGTTGTTGTTAGGTGCTGTCGAGTCAGTATCCAACTCATAGCGACCCTTACAGGGTTTTCAATGGCCAAGTGCTTCGGGATTTCCTTGGGAGTGGATTGCCAGGCCCTTCTCCCATTTTTGCAGTGCTGGGAATTGAACTCGGGGCCTCAGAGACTGCAGCGCAGCGCTCTACCCACTGAGCTAAATCCCAGCCCATATCTGTCTATGCTCCACTTTTATTCTAGAATGTTTTCAGTCTCCTTGGAAAGATTAACTTGCATTCATACTCACTGCCTTATTCTTACTCTTTGGTATCATGTGCCTGCCTCAATTGTACCTGTCAGGTTACACATGAGATAAAGCTCTTGCACGGTCTGTTCTCTTCAGTCAGACACTTCATGGATGTAACTGTAGGTCATATCCAAGCCATGTTGGATGGCTCTCTCAGCTCAATGTCCTAACCAGCAGGGATTGTAATAATCATATGTTTCAATACTGATCAAAAATTGCTTGCCTTAGTGTGAAGGTTGGCCATACACCCCTGTGTCATAGTAGCCTGAGCCAGAAGCACTGTGCTGCACAAAATGTATAATGCACTGTGTAGGGGTGACCAGTTCAGAGTTAGAGGCTTATGTATTTTAGATGAAGCCTGTGCTTTTTCACATAAGCAAAGCTGGACATGAGTCTCTCAGCAAGTCTCTTCCCCTCTTTGGGCCCCTCTTCCCTTCAGGTTTTTTGTCTAAAGCAAAGAGTTTGGATCTCTTTTCTACCTTCTGTGGCCATCAATTAGAATGAAAAAGTCTGGTGTCTTTGATAAGAGTCTGAGTTCCTTGAGGCTAGGGAAGGTAAATCATTTTTTAAGGTTTTCTCTTCAGCAACTCTTAATAGTAGTTCTCTATGCTCTTAGGCATGGGAGGAAGGAGGAGCTACTGTCTACTTTCCAGAATTTAAAACAAATTGTTCTTCTCAATTGAGACCCACTAATGGAGCTCCTCATAGAAAGTGCTCAGTAAGGTAGCCGTTGATTAATTGACAACCATCGCGTTGACCCTGTGTACTCATGTTATTTAGCACTGTGTGCTAAACTTTCTTCAATAATTTTTTATTGTGAGCTTTGTCATTTTCTTCCTAGATTGTATCAGACAAATGGGGATCTCTCCAGTATAGCCCTGTCCCTGTGCTTTATTCTCCTCTCTTTGTCCTCAGACAGCTTGAGATGTTGGCAGATCCCTCCTTTTGGCAGCTGAGAATCTGGGATCCATTTAGGGCCATTAGTGCCCTGGCAGAAGAAAGTGGTCTAGCCTGCCGGCCACATGGCATCTGTTTAATTGCATGGGATAAGAGGGATCGTGCCCCCTCTGGTAATTGCTATGAAAGGGGGCCAGCAGGGCAGAAGTTTCCTTCTCCTTGGACTCCCTCCTCCACCCGACTAAATTCCCTCTTGGCGAAGGCAGGTTGGATGGTTCTGTGACACCCCATTTGTCTGACTTATTTCAGCTCATCTTCTTTCTTTGCTCCCACTCTCTCAGCCCCATCCTGAGGGCTCTATCAATCTCCCAACAGCAGGGCCAGGCAGAGAGACTGAAATCAGAAAGTGGGGCTAATGGCTTAGCTCCCCAAGCACCTGCACAGCATCCAGGGCTCTGGACACATTCCATGGTGGGAAGATCCATCTCCTTCAGGGGTGCCTCTGCTAACCCAAACATTTGAGTAAGGACAGTCATCTTACTTTACTTCTAAATACACAGCAAGAGGAAGCATTATTTTCACAGTGTCGCCAGCTCTGAGCCATCTGGAAACTGATCACTAGGGAAGAACTGGGCATTTAGGAGGAGTAGAGAGGGAGTGAAGGGGTCCTGATAGTCATAGAAACCTACTGTGTGTTCTCTAAGACACCCCAACTCCTCAGTCAAAACAGTATTCAAAAATCTACCTTAAGCCTCAGAACTGTACCCCCAACTCCTAACACCCAAGAAATACACACACTGGAGACACCACACTCTTAGGGACAGAGGGAGGATGTTGGGGAGAGTCAGAGGAGGTGGGTAGAGCTGGGTGGTGGGAGGGGATGGGTGGTTTTTTCCAGTCTCTCAACTGCAAGGCATTGGCTGGGGGTGGCTTCTGCTTGGGGTACAGGAGGGAGCTCCAGAGGGTGCCAGGATGCCTGGGTGCCTCATGTAGCCTTCTTATCTCTTCTTCCTTAAAAGCTCATGCTGGAGACTTCTGCTTTCTGATCTGGTGTATAAGAAGTGTGGACGTCATCATTCTGTCCTAATAAGTGAGAAGCTGAACAAACTGAAAACCAGCAATGCTTCTCAGATGCGTAAGAGAAGTGAAGTCATGGTTGAACAGGAGAGGCAAATGGGTGAGTGCAGAGACTTACCATTCACCAGAACAGAAACCATGAGCAAACACCTCTGCGGGAACCAGTGCTGGAAGAGGAAAACCTGAACTGTAACTGAGAAACTGCTGGAAGTCCAGTGTGGTCAACCCCAAGTGTTAAAAACTCCAGGTGGACCCACTGCTAGAGGAGCCTCCTGTCTTTTGTGAGTTTTACCTCTCAGAGCTCAACTTGGTTCTCACAGTAAATACTGGAGAAAAACCCCTCTCATACTTCTGGCAGAGGGAAGGAAAAAGAAAGTATTTTGAAAAATACCAGTACATTCTGTTGTTCTCAACAAGGCCTGCCCTTAGGAGAAACTAGTTGACCACAGCCAAACTTGCGGAAGTTTTTTCCAAGCCTAATTGACTGGGGGGACAGGAAATACCCAATTCCAGATCACTCTAGCTACTGCATCTCACCTAAGGGGGGTGATATGTGTGCATGTGCACGTATGTATGTTTGTGATGAGGAGGTTCACTAAGAAACACTTGTAGAGTTCACACTCAGTGACTTAATAAGCTCAGTAACAGACTGAGGCCTAATTGTAAGACTATAGAGTATTTCCCCTCCCCTGACACCCACATTACTAAATGTCCAATTTATCACAATTACTTTTATGGAACACATCATGTCTGGGTATCAAGAAAATATTATAAGGTATACTAAAAGGCAAAACAAACAAACACACAAAAAACAGTTCAAAGAGAGCAAGCATCAGACCCAGATTCAGATTTGGTGGGGGTGTTGGAATTATTGACTGGGAATTTAAACTACTACGATTTATATACTAAGGGCTATAAAGAATATTTAATGTAATGGATAAGGTAGGCAGGATGCAGGAACAGATGGACAATTAAAGTAGAGAGATGAAATGTCTAAGAAAAAAACAGAAAGAAATGCTAGAGATAAAAATCCCTCTAATACAAATGAAGAGTATTTTTGGTGGACTTATTCGTGGACTGGACACAGATGAGAAAAGGATCTCTGAGCTTGAGGCTATATATTAAATTGAAAGCGAGGAGAAAAACAGAACAGAAAACCAAGAACTGTAGGAGAACTACAAAAAAATGTAATATATATATAATGGGAATACCAGAGGGAGAAGAAAAAGGGAAAGGAAGAGAAGAAATATTTGAAGCAAGAATGACAGGATGTCTGAAATTCTCTAAAATCCAACCTCTGCCCCTTTTTTTCGTACTAGTGGGTTGAACTCAGGGCCTCACACATACTAGGCAAGTGCTGTACTACTAAGCTACACTCACTCCAGCCCTTTTTTATTTTTGTTTCGAGATGGGGTCTTACTAAGTTGCTCAGGCTGCCTCTACCTTCAAACCTTCAATCCTCCTGCCTCAGCCTCCTGTGTCAATGAGATTACAGGTGAGCACTACAGTGTGTGGCTCTAAGACAATTTGAGCATTGACATGGTGTTCAAAGTGTTTCACATTTTGGACCATTTTGGATTTTGGATTGGGGATGCTCAACTTGTACTGTTTTCACGTATATCACTTCTAATCCCCTAACATTTAGTTGAGGGAATAGATTAAAGAACATAAGTAATGTGCCCAACACACCAAATCCATAAGCGGTTGAGCTTCAGTTAGAGCTCAAGTATTCTGACTCCAAAACCTAGTTTTTCCATTGGTTATGCTATTTTTGTGGGCTGGGATTTAGCTCAGTTGGTAGAGCGCTGCGCTGCAGTCTCTGAGGTCTCAAGTTCAATTCCCAGCACCACAAAAATGGGAGAAGGACCTGGCAATCCACTCCCAAGGCAATCCCAAAATAGTCAGCCATTGAAAACCCTATGAGGGTTGCTATGAGTTGGATACCGACTGGACGGCACCTAACAACAACAACAATGCTATTTTTGCTCTTTCCTTTTAGAATGTGAGTTCCTAAGGACAGAGTATGTATTCTTTGCTTTTAACCCCAAAGCTAGTGTAAGCTTTTTATTTTAAAGAGTTTAATTTCACTTCTTCTTTGATGAACCCAGGGCCTCGTGCTTGCATGCTTTGCAAGTGCTAGACCACTAAGCTGCACCCTCAGCCCAATTTTTTACTGTTTTGAGACAAGGTCTCACTAAATTATGCAGACTGCCTCTAGTCTAGAACTTGTGATCCTCCTGCCTCTGCTTCCCAAGTTGCTGGGATTATAGGTGTGTGCCACTGCGCCCAGCTCTCTCTAAGAACTTCTTTTAACTTTTTTTTTTTGCAAGGCAGGTCCACTGGCAAGAAATTCCTTCAATATTTTTTTTTGTCTGAGTCTTTTATTTTTCCTTCATTTAAAAAGGATAATTTCGTACGTCACAGAATTCTAGGTTGGTGTTTTCTTCCCTCATCACTTTATCTCAGTCTACTCTTTCCTTGCTTACATGGTCCCTGAGCAGTGAGAAGTCAGATGTAATATTTGTTTTTGCTCCACTGTAGGTAAGATGATTAGGGATGTTTAACAGATAACAGTCTATGCAAATATTCCAAAATCTGAAAAACTCCAGAGTTTGAAACACTTGTGTTCCAAAGCATTCCAGAAAAAGGATATCAGACCACTTTAGGAGGTCACTAGGTGATAGTTTCATTATTATGTAATAATATAGCTAGTTCAAGTACAAGCCACAGCATAGGAAAAGGCATAAAGGGATTCTGACCACATGTTGAGGAAGATTAAAAATAGAACCCATATTTTTTTCCATTTGGAAATGTCAAAGACATCTTCATGAAGGCAGTCATCATGAGAAAATAGCTCCTTTCAAGTCTTCAGCCTTTTAACTAAGTCAATATCTGCTGTTTATTGAGGACTCACTATGTGCCAGGCATTGCATCAGATGTTTTACATTCATGACTTTATGTAATCCACTCAATAGTATTGTTCAGTGGAGAGTATCAACCCCATTCTCAGAAGACAAAAATGACATCCAGCATGGTTCACTAAGCGACCCCAAAATGACATCCAGCATGTTTAAACAAGTTACCTGTGGTCACACAGCTGGTGAGTGGTGGAGCTTAGAATCTAAACTGGCTTTTTTGTTGTTGTTAGGTGTGGTCCAGTCAGACTCAAAGAGACCTTAGGTACAACAGAACAAGACACTCCTTGACACTGTGCGGTGCCCGGCACTATGTCAGTGCTTCTCTGCTGTTCATAGGGTTTTCAATGGCGAATTGTTCGGGGATTGCTTCAGGAGTGGGCTGCCAGGTCCTGCTCCCATTTTTGCAGTGCTGGGGATCAAATTCAGGGCCTCAGAGTGCAGAGTGGCACTCTACCAACTGAGCTAAACCCAGCTCCTAAACCAACTTTTTCTTGTTAGGTGCTGTCGACTTGAGTCCAACTCATAGCGACCCTAATAGGGTTTTCAGTGGCTGAGTATTTCGGGATTGCTTTGAGAGTCGATTGCCACGTCCTTCTCCCGTTTTTACGGTGCTGGGGATGGAATTTGGGTCCTCAGAGACTGCGGAGCAGCGCTCTATCAATTGAGCTAAACCCCAGCCCAATCCAACTTGATGCCTTCCAAAGCCGAGGTCGGGTTTTCCTTGCCAGAGGCCGGTTCGTCACTCTGATGGCTCTCCGTGGATCTTTGGGACATGCCACAAGGGGGCGGTTTGCTCTCGGGATCCTTGGAAGCTCCTCTCTGTTTCCTGCACCTGGCGAAATTGCAAACTTTTTAATACAAGACATTTTAGGGAGGACTTTCATACCTGTGAGGGGAGGGGACTGCGAGCCCCTGGTGGGAAACCGGGTCGGAGTTGCGTTGTGCGCCCTCGGGGGGATTTAGGTAAAGGCTCCCTGGTTTGAAGGAACCCAGACCCCCACCTGGCCCAGGCTCCGGACCGCTCCACCTGCTCCTGGCTGGCTGAGGGCCCACTGTGGTCTCTGTCAGCAGTTTGGAGATCAAGGACAGCCAAGCACCCCCTCAGAAGGCCTGGAACCCGTCCGGTGCCAGGGTGGAGAGTGCAGGGGAGGACGACATCGAGCTTTCACACGGGCCGCTTCCAGATGCTGATGTCGCCCCAGAAGTCGGTGCGGCTTCCCCTGCCGCAGCAGCCTGCGAAACGGCCCGTCCAGGACCCTGCAGAACCGCGCAGGCGCCGGGGCTGGGGGCGCTGGCGGCGCTGGCGGCGCTCGCCCTTAGGCTCACTCAGAACCCGACTCAAACCCTCCTCTCCGTCCTGCTGAGTCCTCAGCCAGCCACTGGCCTGGATGACGGAGAAACAGGTTCGGGGCTTGGTGGAGAGGTGTTGGGGGCTCGGCTGGCTCTTCCTTTGGCCTTCACAGTTGTGACCTCGGGTACACTCTCGTGTCTGCTCTGCCCAGTGTCCTCGCATCCACAGGGAGGTTATACCAGGCGGGAATCAGCGCGCTTCAGAGACGCCGGTGCCCACGCTGTGCCCTGCATGTCCCAGACCCGGTAGAGCCCGCCTCCCTCTGCCTGCAGCCTTATCCCTGAGGCCTGCTCCTTCCGTTCTATTCCCCTGCTGGCTCTACCTGGGATGGGAGGACCCTCTGCCAGGTGCCAAGACAGAGTTCCTGCCCAGTTTCCCTTATCACAAGGCTGGGCGGGAAGCTCTGAATGCAGCAATCGCAGACGGTGGCGGTGAGGGCCCAGGTGGCTGGCGGGCAGCACCATCTCTGCTGCACCGTGTCCCTCCTGAGGATTCTGTGGTGTGGGGACACGTGGGATCATTGCCCACTGAGAGCAGGGAGGTGGCATTATTCAGCATGTCCCTTTGTGACCGTAGGGTGTCTCCACACTGGCTGGGTGGCAGGTGGGGAAGGTGGCCTGGGACTTCTCTGCCTGGGGTGGTGGCAGGGGGACAGGCACTGTGTCATTCCAGAGACTTTGAGCACAGACGTGGATGTGCCTGCTTGTGGGGCTGGACTGCAGCTCAGTGGCCAGGCGCTTGCTGAGCTTGCCCAGGGCCCTCGGGTCCACCCCAGCACCCCAAAGACTGTATATGTGTTCTTTGGGTTCCCTGTGAGGACATGTTTCCAGTTCAAATAAGCTCACTGTGGAGGTGGCATAGATGATACGAAGCTGGAGCATCTTGGGAAATCTGGGGCAGTGGCCCCGCCCCCACTGGGCTTGCTGTTGCTGCTTGTATTCACTTAGGAGTTTACTGGTGCTCCTTCTGGGCTTGTTTAGTCTCCTTTCTTCAGGACATGCAGAGAGAAGTCATCATGGTGGGACAGCAACTCAAAGATTTTTTTTTTTTTTTTTTTTGGTGGTACTGGGGGTTGAACCCAGGGCCTGGAGCTTGCATGCTTTGCAATTGTTGGACTACTGAGCTGCTCCCTCAGCCCATTTTTTTACTTTTTGAGACAAGTTCTTGCTAAATTATGCAGACTGCCTCTGGTCTCGAGCTTGTGATCCTTCTGCCTCCATCTCTGGAGTCATTGGGACTACAGGGACTTGCCACTGCGCCCAGCTTCAAAGATATGTTTTTAAAGGCGTTGAACCTTCTTAAACTTCTTCATGGCTCCCATACTGCAGTTTCTTTAGTAAAACCCCCAGTCAGTCTCCATGTTTAAAGCCAGCTGTACATGCCCATTCTTGCCAGGCATGGTGGTACACACCTGGAATCCCAGTGACTCCAGAGGCAGAGGCAGGAGGATCACCAGTTTGAAGCCAGAGGCAGCCTGCACAACTTAACAAGAAAGACCTTGACTCAAGATAAAAACTAAAAAATGGGCTTGGAGTGCAACCCAGTGTTAGAGTGCTTGCAAAGCATGTGCGAGGTCCTGGGTTCGACCCCCAAGTACAGCAAAAATACCAAAAACCAAACCAAACCAAACCAAAAAAACCCCCAACCCTCCACCATTCTTTTTTTTTCTTACATTTATCTCATTGAATAATATTTCTTCCAAAATTAAACACTTCAAAGAGAGTAAAATGATTTTAAGGCACAATTGATATGTGTGATTTGAAGAATCATGTCCTATAAAGTCACAGTGAGCTTTGAATTAGTGAATACTGAATGATTGCTCTGCAGACAAATACAGGGTTATGTTCCTATGAGCTTCATCAGTCAATACATAGCATTGTTTCTGTGTGTTACTGCTTAAAGATGCCTTCTTCAATATCAACTGTTGATGTGCTGAACATTAACATTGAAGGTATGCCTGAAGAAACTCATCTACCACATATATTTTCCCCATAAGGCAAACCACAGCTTTCTGATGCTTAGGGATACCAGACAGCATGTTCAGTCCTATGTCTTGGGGTCACAGCAAAACCATCAACTAAAAGCATAAAAATGTGAATATGTGGCACTAAATTGACCCCTAACAGACTTTGCTGATGGTAGGAGAGCAGAGATCTGAAGACTGAGCATCACTGCTGTGCATGCCTCAATGAGTATCCAGGGGTGCTCTGGGACATGGAAAGCTACAAATAAATTTTATTGAGTAGAATTCACAAATACAGACTGTGTGGATAATGAAGATTGACTATACTGTTCTCTCTGCTTCTGTTTCTCTCCTATACCTCTGAATGCTTTGGGCAGAACCTGAGTAGGGGTTAACTCAGTTGGTAGAGTGCTTATTCCACATGCTCTAGGGCCCTGAGTTGATCTCCAGCACTGCAGAAATGGGAGAAGGACCTAGCAGCCCACTCCCCCCAAAGCAATCAGCTATTGAAAACCCTACGGATATCAGAGAAATGTTTCCTTTGTTGTACATAAGGTCACTATGAATTGGACCCCACTCGATGGCACCTAACAACAACAACAATCACAAAATAGACTGGATGTTTTCACTTTGGAATGTGTCTGGTGACTCAGCATTTATTTACCTCAATTTTAATTTCAATTTGACTTTGATGGATATTTTAACCCATTCTCTCTCAGGCTGAGGTCAGCAATGGTGCGGCCCAGCTGTCTCCTCTGGAGGCATATGAGTACCTTTGGAGTCTGGCATTTTTTTGCTGGATCTTTCTCCACATCTTCTGTACTCCAGGTCTGGCTCTGCTGGCCCTGTGGGGCTCCCTCCACTGTGTGCTTTATTTGTGCTCAGCTGTCTGCCCAAGCTCAACCAGCCTACGCTGGCTTTGCAAGCTCTATCCTGCTCTCAAGCTCTGACACTGGCGCCCTCCCCTCTCTGTTCTTGGCACCCTGAACATAGGAACATATTTACTCCCTTTTGTCTAGTTATTTTTTTCCTGTGTTTTCCCCATAAAATGTGAATCTATCATTGGGAAGGACCTTCTCTCATTTTGCTTACTGTGCTTGGCAAGCAGCTTCATGAAAGAATGGATGGAGGGAGGGAGGGATAGATGGATGGAAGATAGAAAGAGCATTCTGAGATGTTGAAATGACAGATTTCCCTTAGTGGCTGGAAACACAGGGAAATCTGATTAGAAAGCACCAGAGGAAGCAGGTAAGAAAGATCATTTTCCTCTCATTTTATGTAACCATTTCTATGATGTTAGTGATTTTCTAATTGTGGCCACAAAGTTTTTAAAAATGAAGGAGTAATTTAGTGGAACTCATTGTGTCTAGCCAAATATGGAATAAATTGCAGAACCATAATTTTAAGTTTCACATTTCTATGAAGTGTATCTGACCAAAGAGAAAGATGTAGAAATAAGAAGAGCAGTAAATAGACCTTCTTGACTTGTGCACAGGGAAGACCTGCTGCAAACCCATAGCTTCTGCACCCAAGAAACAAAGCAGTCAAGAGACTACATCAGAAACTGGGCGTGGTGGGGGCCTGTCTGTAATCCCAGACCTTGGGAAGCTGAGGCAGGAGGATCATGAATTTGAGGCCAGCCTGGTCTATGGACACAAGACTCTGACTCAGAAAACCAAAAAGAAATGAAGAAAGAAAGAAAGAAAGACAGAAAGAAAGAAAAGAAAAGAAAGAACGAAAAAGAAAGAGGGTGGGAGGGAGGGAAGAAGGAAGGAAGAAATAGATTATACTAGAATGCTAGAGCTTTGCTCTTGTGAAAATCTATTTTGGTGTATAGTGAATAGGGGTCTCCAGGTCTGCCCATCATCCCTCCCCTTTTCCTCTCTGTAGGATCTGGCGTAGCCATGAGACTCAGATCTGGCAGATCAATGTATTTTGTCTGGCCAAAGGTTTGGGTCAGGGATGGGCACATGACCAGCCTTACTGATGAGACTCAAATTCTGGAATCTTCACTTGAACTGTTAGTTTCCATTAGGCAGATGCCTTAGATTCCCTTCAATTTACACCTTCTCCATCTTCCTCAGTAACAGAACTCCTGATTTTTAGCTGGGCTCACAGGTGCCAGAACAAAGATTATCTTAGATTACCTTCAGGTATATGATTAAATTTGGCCAATGGGATATAAAAGGAAGTATCATATATTACCTCTCTTCTCTTCTCCTCTCCCCTCCCCTCCCTTCCCCTCTCCTCCCCTCCCTTTCCCTTCCTTTTCTTTATCTTCTTGTCTGTATTGGAGGATTGAACCAGGCCACAGCACCACTGAACTGCCCTCGCCATCCCCTTTTCAATTTTTTTCTTTTGAGACAGACTCTCACTAAGTTGTGCAGGCTGCCTCTGGTCTCAAGCTCTCCATCCTCCTGCCTCGGCCTCCCAAATTGCTGGGATTATAGGCATATGCCATAGCACTCAGCTATATTTCATCTCTCCTTTTTTTTTTTTTTAATGCTAGTTGGACTATAGCAAGATAGCTGGTGTTTAAGCAGCTACATTGGACTATGAATTAGAAGTCACCTATAGCAAATAGTGAAGCAACAGAAAAAGAAGGCTGAATAAAGCCAATAGAGAAGGAAGCATGGTATTCCTTCCTCAATCCTGTTCACATCATTTTAGCCAGTGTGTCTGGCTGTGCTTGAAGCCCATAATCTTTAACATTTTAGTTATGTATGTCACCAATTTTTGTGTAAACCAAAGTGTCTGTCTTTTGTAGCTAAAGGAGACCTGTCTGACACAAACAGTAAGACCACTTGTTCAAACAAACTTGTACCGAGGACTCCCGTCATATTTAACAAATGTAGGTGAAGCCACTGAAGCTAAGCAGGATGGGTAATGGAGACTGAGATCACTCAGGAATTCCTGTTCTCATAGCACTGTCTAGAAACCTATGATTCTGTGAAAGAGTACTGCTAGTTCTGGGTGTTTATGTCTATAACACATGTCCACTGTTTTCCTAGAATCACTGCAAAGCCAGTTATTGCATTATTGCCATGTAACACCTTATTCCATCTTCATTGGTAATTTTTTGAACCCAGGGCCTTGTACATGGTAGGCAAGCATTCTATTGCTGAGCCCCCAACCCCTTCTTAATTTTTTATTTTGAGACAGGGTCTTGCTAAGTTGCTCAGATTACTTCTGACTTCACACTTGCTCCCCTCCTGCTTCAGCCTTCCAAATCCCTGGGATTAAAGGTGTGCACCACCATGCCTGGCATCAGTAATGTTCATAAAGCAAGTAGCTGCCTTAGTTGAAACAAACAGGCCAGCTTTCCTTTAGCTATTTCAACATATTCACTATGGTAGTCCTATATGTTCATCCTTAATCAAGTTTTGACAGCCAGGTGTGGTGGCGCCTGCCTATAATCCCAGAGACTTGGGAAGCAGAGGCAGAAGGATCTCAAGTTCGAGACCAGAGGCAGTCTGTGTAATTTAGTGAGACCCTGTTTTAAAAAGTAAAAAAAAAAGCCGTGAGTGGTGGCGAACGCCTGTAATCTCAGCGGCTTGGGAGGCAGAGGCAGGAGGATCACAAATTCGAGACCAGAGTCAGTCTGTGTAACTTGGCGAGATCCTGTCTCAAAAAGTAAAGAAACAAAAAAATAGGCTGGGGGTGCAGATCAGTGGTCCAGCACTTGCAAAGCATGCAGGTGCGAGGCCCTGGGTTTAATCCCCAGTACCGGAAAAAAAAAAAAAAAAAAAAAAAGAGGGCTGAGGGTGCAGCTCAGTGGTATAGCACTTGCAAAGAGTGCAAGGCCCTGGGTAATAAATAAATAAACAAATAAATAAAACAAGATTTGACAGTGAGGATAAGTTTTTTTTTTTTAAAGCTCTATTTTAGATCTATTACACAGTGTCCCCGAAATGTCTGTCAGCTTGTCATGCTGTAGGGGCTTGTGTGTTGCTGTGATGCTGAAAGCTATGTCATCAGTATTTCAGATACCAGCAGGGCCACCTGTGGTAAACAGGGTTCAGCTGAGCTTCCAGACTAAGACAGACTAGGGAGAAGGACCTGGCAGCCCACTCCTGAAACAATTAGCTATTGAAAACCCTATGAATAGCAGAGAAGCACTGTCAAATATAGTGCCTGAAAATGAGCCTCTCTAGGCTGAAGACATTCAAGAAAAGACTAGGGAAGAATTGCCTCCTCAAAGTAGAGTCAACCTTAATGACAGGAATGGAGTAAAGCCCCTGAGACCTCCATTTGCTGGTGTGGCATAACTTAAAATGAGAAGAAACACAGTGGCTGCAAAAATGGGCTCTAACATAAAAAGATTGTGTATATGGCATAGTGTTGGGTAATGTTTCGTTCTGTTATACATAGAGTCACTGTAAGTCAGATGTAATTCAACAGCATCTAACAACAATCTCAACAACATTGCACAGTGTGGTGTATGCAGTTAATAATACTGTTTTGTGCATTTCAAAGTTGCTGAGAGTAAATTTCAAACCTTCTCACTGCAAAATGATAAATATTTGTATTAATCTATTTTGGATTACTGCCTGCAGCCAAACCACTATGGCGTCCGATCTCCTCAGATCTTGGAAGCTAAGCAGGGTCAGACCTGTTTAGTACTTGGATGGGAGACCACTTGGGAACACCAGGTGCTGTAGGCTTGGGAGAAGGACCTGGCAATCCACTCCTAAAAAATAATCAGCCATTGAAAACCCTATGAATAGCAGAGAAGCACTAAAAATACTGTTTCACCTGTTGTATGCTTGCTATGAGTTGGACACCAACTCGACAGCATCTAACAACAACAACAACAACAACAACAACATAAAAAGTACCTAAGACTGGGTAACTTTATAAACAAAAAAGTCTTATTTTGACTTATAGTTCTGGAGGTTCAACATTGAGGGGTGGTGATTGGCTTCTTGCTGATAGAGTTCTGAGGCAGTGTAGGATATCATATGGTGAGAGACAGTGTGTGTGTGTGTGTGTGTGTGTGTGTGTGTGTGTGTGTGTGTGTGTGTGTCTTCTTATCTCTTCTTCTTACAAAATCACCAGGATTCACTCATTGGGCATCCACCCTGCTGACCTTATCTAATCTTATTCACTTCCCAAAGGCACCTCCTCTAAACACAATAGTTGGATTAAGTCTCTATTTTCTTAATGCCTCATAATGTCCTGTAGCCAAACCCCTATGGCATCTGATCCTGACAGATCTTGGAAGCTAAGCAGGGTCAGACCTGGTTAGTACTTGGATAGGAGACCTCCTGGGAGCACCAGGTGCTGTAGGCTTGGAAGAAGGACCCAGCAGCCCGGTCCCCCAAAACAAACAAACAAACAAAACAAAACAAAAAAACCCAATTAGCCATTGAAAACCCTATGAATAGCAGAGAAGCACTGACAGTAGTGTTTCATCTGTTTTATATAGGGTCACTATGAGTCAGACACTGACTCCATGGCACCTAACAACAACAACAATGCCGCACAACAGAGATTAAATTTCAACCATGAAACCTTGGGGGACACCCTCCAACCATATTCAAACCACAGCAGTATTTGAAGTGATGAATAAGTTAATCAGCTTGATTTTATTATTCCACACTGTATTTAAGAATCATAACATGTGCTGGGCGCGGTGGCCACTGTAATCCCAGTGGCTAGGGAGGCGGAGGCAGAAGGATCCCAAGTTTGAGACCAGAGGCAGTCTGCATAATTTAGCGAGACCCTGTCTCAAAAAGTAACAAAAACGGGCTGGGGATGCAGCTCAGTGGTTCAGCACTTGCAAAGCATGCAAACAGGAGGCCCTGGGTTCAACTCTTAGTACTGAAAAAAAAAATCATAACATCTCTTTATGCCACATAAATATAAACAATTATTTATACACTTTTGATTTATAATAAAACATTAAAAGCAACAGTCAAATATTTAGCTTTAAGTGATTAATTTATATTTTAACCTGTGAGTCTTGGGTGTAGGGTTAGCTAGACTCATAGAGACATCAGCCCTTCTCTAGTTATTTCTGCCATCATTTGGATCTTTGGCATTTGGGATTTGTCCAGTTGGTTTTTCCTCAGAACCAAGTTAAATTTTTAAGTGCTATGTAAGACTGGACTGGGATTTAGCTCAGTTGGTAGAGCGCCACTCTGCAGTCTCTGAGGTCCTGAGTTCGATTCCCAGCACCACAAAATGGGAGAAGGATGTGGCAACCCACTCCCAAGGCAATCCCGAAACAATCTGCCATTGAAAACCCTATGAGGGTCGCTATGAGTTGGACATGACTCGACAGTACCTAACAACAACAACAACAAGGTAAGACCTTGAAAAGCAGTCCAATTCCCAACCTGGGTCCTGAGTATCTATTACTTCAGGAGAAACTTGGATTATGAGACTGAGGCCAGCTGCTTCTTCTAAGGGATCAAAGTATCCCTATGGGAGAAGGAGGCCACCACCTGCTTCCGCTGTGTTCAGCCTTTCTGGAGCTGGCCCATTTGCCAACTACCCTGGAGCAAGCAGTGCTGGGAGGGAAGCTTGTTCTTTGTCTCTGACCAGGGAAGAACCTCAGACCACAGTGAGGTTTACGGTGTAGGATGCTGTCAACAGGTTTTCCGTTACTGCAACAGACACCTGACGTGATCATTTTAGAAGTGGGAAAGGTTTATTCTGGCTCAAGTTCCGGAGGTTTCTGTGGGTGCGCTGGCCCCAGTATTTTGGGGCCTTTTATTGGGGTAGCACGTCATGGTGGCAGCATGCGGCAAAACCACTGATTAGGAAGCAGAAGAGAGGAAGAGGAAGAGGCTGCATCCACTACCTCCTTCGAGGACATGTCTCCAATGCCTGGAACTCACACTAAGCCTGTCCTGTAAAGGTCCCACCACCTCCACATAGTGCCAGACTGGGGCCTCAGCTTTTATAGACACAGGCCTTTGGGATCCAAACTACAGCAGATGCTTTTGCCAATGGAAGAAAATTTTCCTTTGGATTTGAATATTGTTGCTATTTCCATCAGCAGACCAGGCTCAAAAAGCACCCTGCTCCCAGCTCCCTTTTCAAGAAGAGAGGTGAAATCTTACTCTGGCCTCTGCTGCTCCATCCCAGGCTCCAGGCTGAGCCACCCCCTGCAGTCAATGGCATTGTTTTCTCTAGCTGCAGGGAGTAAGATACCTCCTGGGTGATCCCTTCTTTCCCTTTCCCAGGCCTTTGTAGACCCTGCTGTGGACCCAGGGACCATTTAGAATGGACTCTAGTGTCAGCTCAAGGCTCCGTAGAGTTTCAGGAGTGGGTGTCACACAAAGATGGCGAGTGTGTCAGCTTGCACAACCCTGTCTGGAAAGCTGTGTTAGACCAGTGTGAAGACACCTTTCCACAAAGGCGGAAAGATGAAGTTTGTATTTACAACAACCCTCAAATGTTCCTTTGTTTCTTGTACAATTCTTTGCTCTATCCATAACTATACATGTACTTATAGGGAGTCTATTTTGTGCCTTCCACTAAGGCGGGCTCTAGAAGGAGCGAGGATGGCGTCTCAGCCATTCGAGGTCCTGAGGTGTCATGGGATGGGAAGGCTTTGTGCTCTGGAATAGACTTATTGTGGTCTTATGAACTAGACACCACAGGGGATATGGGGAAGAAGTTAAGGGATTTAGTTTACAAGCATTCATGGGAGGCTCCCTGTATTTCAAAGTTGGGCACATCCTAAACTTTGTCATGTCTCTGAATGAAGTTTTGCCAGGCCATCTAGCAGGAATTTCAACATTATGAGAACAGGGTCTTTATTAGACTTGTTTACAGTTGTGTCTCTGTGCCCAGAGAGATGCCTGAGAGTAGCAGACACTGGATAAATATTTGCTAAATGCAGGAATTTACAAGAGACTGAAGTGGTCAGGGGTACCCACCTACTCCCCCACTTTCCATGGACAGCCTTTGTACTCATTCCTGAACATATTTGGGGAAGAGCAGGGTTTCTAGGAACTCTGGGAAAGTAACATGTACTCTAGCATCCTGGACTCTGCCCTTCTAGTACTCTTCCCTTCATTGGTTCTCAGTGGGGCCTCCTGAGAGCTTTCCAGAAAGCTTATACAAGAAGGCCAGCATGCGCTTATCTTTGAGAGGCATATCCATTTCCCCTTGCTGTCTCTGATGGCTGTTATCTGAAAACTGTCTAGACTGTAGATTCCAGTGGGGCCAAGGAGAATGAGAAGGAAATCGTCTTCATGTGGGGGTGGCGTAGACACCATGAAATATTCTCAGTGCTGACCTCTGGGGCTGACTCCCCATACAGTCAGCTAGAGGCCCCACAGCCTGGGGAATGGGATTTGTCAGTGCGTAAGTGATGTCCCCTTGCAAGGAGACTGTATATTGCTTGGCTTGCACAGAGTGTTTTTGCAATAAACTTTTCCATTTGGGTGGAAGGGAGCAGGAGAAGCCTTTAATCTTTCCTTTTGCTTGGTATCTGTGATGGGTTTGGGGTGATTGCTCCCAACTGCTTAGAGAGCATTTTGGTGGGATAGTGGGAGGTGAGGCCAGCCCCTCTTTGGATCCATGTCTAACTTTTTTTTTAATTAAAAAAAAAATCTCCTTTTATCCCAAGTTCATCATTCTAGCATGTAGCCAAAAGTACATTTTTTTTTTTTTTGCAGTTTATTAAACATGTTGCCTCTTAGATCTTATATTAAAATCTATTTCCTTTCTGTAGGGGACAAGTTGAAACTAGCAACAGCCTTGTACTTTTTCCACTTTGATTCCTCCGTTTGCAAAGGGCACCCCCAGTTCTCCAGTTGCAGTAGGGAGTTGCTCCTTAGGGAGAAGGGAGTTAACCCTTGGTTGGCTGCTCCCAGGCGCTGGTGGGGAGCAGCTGGCTGTCCTTGTGGCCTGAGCAGCCATGCTCTCCTCTATGCAGCCTTATGCTGGGAGCACATGGGCTGTGGGGCTTCAGTTAAGTCAGACTCTTCCTTAATCAAAATCAAACAGAAATTGTTGTCTGCTGTTTTAGACCCCAAAGAGAGTCTCCCCACTCTTTGGGGTCTTCCCTGAGCTTCCTGGCCTTCAGTGGTGTCCTGGGACATTTGTCTCACACCCATGGACATGGCAGGGACTTCGATTTTCTGGGAAGTCCACTGAGAGGAGAGCTCGCTCTCTTCTGAGGTGGCCCTCCCACTGCTGTCCCCTGTAACGACTAAGACTCTCATCCTCACATCTCCTTGGTCTCTGCCCCTGTGGCTGGAGTCACCCAGTTGATTCAAATCACTTCCATGAAGAAGGAGGGGGTGCTGGCCTGAGACTCTAGGACAGGAGCCATGAGTATAATGCTTCCAAAGGCCTTATGATAGTCAGCTTTCCATCGCTGTGACAAAATACTCGAGTGAATCAACTGAAAAAGAGGAAGGGTTTATGCTGCCTTGTGGTTTTGAAGGTTCCAGTCTGTTGTTGCTTGACCATGTTTGGGCTTCTGGTTGGGCAAGACAACATGGTGGAAGTGTGTGGTGGAGGAGGCCTGTTCATTTCATGGCGGCTGGGCAGCAAAGAGAAAGAGGAAGGGGCCATGATCCTGATACCCTAAAGACCTGACTTTCGCTCACTAGACCGCATCCCTTAAAGGTTCCACCAACTCCCAACAGTGCCACACGCTGGTGGCCAAGGGAGAGTCACTTCTGTCAACCATTGCTGTGTTCAAATGTAGGCCCAGTGTGCTCAGAGCTGGTAATGTTTCAAGAGATGCTATGGCATGGCTTTTTTTTTTTTTTTTTTTTTTTTTTTTTGGGGAAAAAGTTGACAGGTAGGGAAAAGTTACTGGGAAGTCACAGGGCAGAGAAAGGCTGAAAAGCTAGGTGGACACTCACAGACCGTGGTGGGGATAGGGTGGTGAAAACCCCTGGGGGAGTTTCTTAAATTCCAAAGGGAATAGAGAAGGGAGGGGAGGCTTGACTCTCTCAATGTGTGAAAAATTGTTGTTGTTAGGTGCTGTCGAGCTGGGTCCAACTCATAGCAACCCTATGTACAGTGGAATGAAACACTACCTGACACGGCCATGTGCGACACTATGTCAGCGCTTCTCTGGTATTCATAGAGTTTTTGATGGCTGTATTTTTTGGAAGTGGGTTGCTGGGTTCTTCTCCCAAGCCTACAGTTCCCAGTATTCCCAGGATGTCTCCCATCCAAGGACAATTGGTCCGACCCTCCTTAGCTTCTGAGTTCTGACCAGATCAGACAGCAGGGTGGTACAGCTGTAGACAGAAGAAGTGTAGTCACCCAGAAAATCTCTGTCTGACCTCAGAGCAGTGGACAGAGTGGGCAGTAGCAGAGGTGCAGGACTGAAGGCCACTATTGGGAGCAGAAGGCCAGCCTGCTGCCCAGATGGCAGGCATAAGAGTCACTGTGGCCTCTCTGGAAGCTGAGCCCAAAGTTTCAGGTTATGTGTGAAGAGGAAACATGTATTAGTCTCTGACTCCTCTCTGTCTCTCTGTCTCTCTGTCTCTCTCCCCTTTCCTCCCTCCCTATCACTTATCCATCATCCATCTACCATCTATAGCCATCCCTATCATCTATCACTTATCAACTATCTGTGTAATCATTCATCTCTCTCTATCTCTATACAAACAAACACATTTATGGATGCATATGTGTTATATGTATAAAGAGGAACGTATCCAGAATTCAAAATGGTTGTGCCTATTTGCATATCTGTACTCAGAAATAATTTCATCATATTCCAGAAAATATGGAAGTGATGAGGCCCAAATTGAAACTTCTAGACTTTTGCTATGGGGAAGGGTGTGACAATCCACTCCCGAGGCAGTCCCGAAATAATCAGCCCTTAAAATCCCTATCCGGGTCTCTAGGAGTCCAACATGACTCAATGGCACCTAACAACAAGAATTTTGCTGCTGACTTTGGGGTGTCATTTGGATTTCCTCAACTTCTGCTGCCTGTGATTTAATCACTCTTCTTCCTTCTGAGGAAAGGGTTTACTAAATCTGAAGCAGACTGTTAGGGTTTTCATTTGAGGGAAGATGGTGTGCCAAGCAGGAACATTCCTTCACAGGGGTTACCTCTTTTAAGGACACATGAACGTGCAGATTCTGACAGTGCACTGTGGTTTCTCACCATGCTGTGGCAGAGCTCACTTCAGGCCAGCCTGGTCTTGGGTGAGTTGGTGGCTCATGTCCTGGGTGGATTTTCAGGGCTGCTCCCTGGGACACTGGCAGGCACTGCAAGGCAGGGCCAGGACCTCGAAAGGAGTCCTTCTGTCTCCTTAAGACAACTGGCTGTGGTGCTGTCCAATCAACCATGTCTTCTTTCTTCTTGTTGATGTTGTTAGGTGCTGTTGAGTCCAGTCAGATTCATAGTAACCCTTATAGGGTTTTCAATGGCTGATTGTTTGGAGATTGCTTCGGGAGTGGATTGCCAAGTCCTTCTCCCATTTTTGCGGTGCTGGGGATCGAACCTGGGTCCTCAGAGAGTACAGATCAGTGCTCTACCAGCTGAGCTAAACTCTAGTCCTTGTCTTTCTAGGAAAGCACAGAAGAGCCTCCCTTGGCGGGGGGGGGGGGGTTGACATGGAGGTCATGGACAGAGCCCCTGACCATAGAGGTAAGCTGGGCAGGGTGTGTAACAAGTTGTGGATCTTAAAAACAAAAAACAAAAACCTTCAAGAAATGCGGTTATTTATTTATTTATTTAATTTTGACGGTACTGGGTGGTTGAACCCAGGGCTTCATGCATGCTTGGAAGCACTCTATTACTGAGCTGCAACCCCCCTGCAGAAATGTGGTTTTAATAAGGCCAATCCCCAGAGACCCTGGAAGTTCATAACCATGTCTCCTCCCTCAGATGGTCAATAGAAACCACCAGTGAAAGGAGCGATTTGCAGTCTTGGAAGACAAATTATCACGTGCCCCTCTCTCCTCTTCCTAACTGTAGGCAGCATGTATAGCGCAGATTCTGGCATTTAGAAGTGCAACCAGAGCACTCCTTGAAAGCAAGGATAGCTAGATTGCAACTGATGTATTTTGGACATGTTGTCAAGAGGGGCCAATCCCCAGAGAAGGACATCATGTTTGGGAGAGTGGTGGGTCAATGAATAAAAGGAAGACTCTCAACTGGATGGATTGACACAATGGCTACAACAACATAAAAAACAACAACATAAAAAAGATTATATGCCTGGCACAGAATTGGAAAGTGTTTTGTTCTATTGTGTATAGGGTCCCTATGAGTGGGACCTGACTGGATGACACACAACAACAACAACAACAACAACAACAACAACAACAACAACAACAGGAAGTTTCAAATTATTCTCTAGTATCAGATCTAGGTGTCCTGTATTCTCAAATAACTCCTTCTCAGATAATCTCTCTTCTGGCGCTGTCATCTTCAGGTTCTTGCTGTAGACCTGCCCCATCCTTCCCTCGATCCAAGGAGATGCCTAGGCTTTGGCTGTCCAGCTGCTGTTTGGGGAACCTATGTGAACTCTGCAGCCAAGGCCAAGTTGTTTGCCTGGCTCCACCTTGGTTCTGGGCGTGGCCCCCTGGGTTATGGCCTGGCCTGGCCACCACTCACCCCTGGACCTCCTTATTTCTGCCAGCTCCTGCTGCACTGGCGCCTCATTCTGGCCCTTTGGCCTTGACCCCCACAGGCCTTCCTTTCCATGATTCTGCTCTTGCCCAATGCTGAGAAGCCCTGCTGCTCTGGAGATGCTGCCCTCTCTGCTCTCTCTCTGGATCCAACCCTGGTACCAGCATGACTCAGCTCTAATTTGATAATGCCTTGTGGACTTGGTGATCCCTATTGCAGCCCTGCCCTGACAAGTTCAGCCTCCTATTCTGGCTACTCTTTACCTCCCTCTCTACTCCATGCACCCTGCTTCTTCCTGCACTCTTTGGACCTCTGAGGCCATTGCTCCAACTGTCATCTCTAAGTAGGCATCAACGATCTTCTTGTTCTTATTTCTGATGGTCCCTAGCATGATGTGGAGAACTCAGGAATCCTTGTGATTAAACTGATGTCACCCAAAAAGTGATTGTTTTCAGAGTTAGACAGCAGAATGTGTAAGATCTAGAGAGAGCTACTGCAGAAAATGCCCAGCTGAGTCTTAGAGATGGTGCTCTGACGGCAGAAAGAGCAGAGAAGGACCTGGCTAATACAGGGAAGGAGGAGGTCTCAAAGGCGCTGATAACACATGTTATATTAACAGATTATTATTTTTTTTCTTGTGGTACTGGGGGTTGAATTCAGGGCCTTGTGCTTGCATGCTTTGCAAGTGCTGGACCACTAAGCTGTATGCCCAGCCCTTTTTTTTTTTTTTTTTACTTTTTGAGACAGGGTCTCGCTAAATTACTCATCCTGCCTCTGGTCTTGAACTTGGGATCCTCCTGCCTCCACATCCCGAGCCACTGGGATTACAGGCATGTGCCACTGCGCCTGCCTATATTAACAGATTCTTAAAACGTATATAATAAACTTAGCAGCAAATCCCAATAAAAATGGGATAAAATAAAGTTGAAGAAAAATACTGCAAAGCAACAGTTTACCAGCAAATTTTGTCCTAAATGACGAAACTGTGAATGAACATTTTACCAGAAACCATCAGCAAATATTGTCCTAAATGAAAAAACATAAAAGCTATCTAGACTAAAATTCCTGCCATCATCATCATCAATATTTTTAAGATCTTAGAGATTCTAGACGAAGCTGAGTGTGGTGGTACATACCTCTAATCCCAGCTCAGGAGGCTAAGGGAGGAAGATCATGAGTTTAATGCCAGACTGGGCTACAGAGTGAGTTGTTGTTGTTTTTAGGTACTGTTGAGTTGGGACTGATTTATAGCTACCCTTTGTACAACAGAACGGGATACTCCCCTGACACTGTGCCATGCCTAGCACTATTTCAGTGTTTTTGTTATTCATTGGGTTTTTGATGGCTGATTATTTTGAGGGTGGGCTCTCAGATCCTTCTCCTAAACCTACAGCACCCAGTATTCCTAGGCAATCTCCCATCCATGGACTAAGGCCCAACCCTGCTTAGCTTCTGAGATCAGATGGGATGGGATGCCAGGGTGGTATGGCTGTAGATTACATAGTGAGATCCTGTCTCAAACAAACAAAAGACACAAAACAAAACAAAAACGAAATTCTAGGCAATATATGAAGTCACATACAAAATGTATATAAATATTTGAAGGGACTGTGGGGTTTTCTTTTTTCCTTGCTTTTCTGAAGATATTATTGTGAACGTAGAAAACACAGTGGTCTTTAACAAAGAAATTTATGAGGTTATGAATTCTCTTAGGCTTTTACAAGGGCTAATTTTAGCACCTATAATGTTCAATAGAACTCTCGTATGGGCCTATGGGAATATAAACTGATATAATACCTAAAAGGTCATTTGGGACCTTCAGTCAAAGTTAAAATGCGTAAATCTTTTGGTCTAGCAAAAATCACTTACCTGGGAATTTGTTCTACAGATACTTGCCTATCTTTATCCACACTACAGTTCATGTACTGAAACATGCATGTAATTACCAATGACGAATGCCAAATATCCACAGGATGGAATGCTGTCTACCATGCAGCAGCAAAGCTGGATGCTCTATATGGAATGACTGAAATGCACCAACTTTTTAACAGTATATACAGTATGCATGCCCTTTGGCTAAGAAAAATAACAAATAGTTACACTGGAGACTCTAGGTACACGGTTAACTAACAGCAATGATTTTCCGGGAGGAGCTGAGCATGGACAAGGTCAAGGAGAAATGGATGTTCAGTAATTGAAGGAGAGCCAAGTTGGTGGCTGGAGGAGCCCATGTTGTTTCTCATTTGAGTATGGTTTAGGATTGACTTGTTTCAGGATAACTGAGAAAATGCCACTCTTTTATACTGGTTGAGGGTCCATGAAAAAGCTGAGAAGCTGGACACAGAGAATAACTCAGAAACCAAGAACCGCCCATCCAAAGTTGAGGAGGGGCAGCTCCAATGTGTACCCTACTCCCCCAATCCCACGTTTTATGGTAGAGGCAGAAATCCCATTATGCTAATGGGCTGAAACCCCACCTCCAGGTAGGCAAGAACTTTCTAAAAGACATAATAATAATAAATAATAATAATAATAATAATAATAATAATGCAAAATAAAAAGGACACAAAGAAAAGGTATCAGTTATTTAATTAGGTTCTTCGTAAGACATTCAAAACACCAACTTCTTTTCTTTTCTTTTTTTCTTTCTTTCTTTTCTTTTTTCTTTTTTTTTTTTTTTTTTTTTTTTTTTTTTTTTTTTTTTTTTTTTTTTTTTTTTTTTTTTACTTTTTTTTGAGACAGAGTCTTGCTAAATTATGCAGACTACCTCTGGTCTCGAACTTGTGGCCCTCCTGCCTCTGCCTCCTGAGTCATTGGATTACAGGCATGAGCCACTGCACCTGGCCAAAACACCAATTTCTGAGAATAGATTTGGCTTATCAGAGCAAAACCAGATCCCCTGTAGCTCTGGAGCTGAAGCAATGCTGGGATGTTGGGTGAAATTTGTGAGGCCCCAGCCTGCCTTCTGGCCCAGCGTGGCTCTGCAGCCTCTGATTTCCGCTTGTAATTCTCTTGTCCCAAGTGGCAGCTCTCCCTGGGGTCTGGACATCTGCAAACTCTTCTTCTTAAGGCCAGCACAGTAGGGTGTGTTGGGATTTTCATGTTGTCTTATCAATTTTTATGGAGGTGGCAATGACAGATTTTTGGTGTGCTCTTAGCAGAGGAAGTCACCTGAGGGAAAGAGGTATAGTCTCAAGAAGCAACCACTGCTGTGCTTGGCCCCAGAGAGGGTGACCAAGATGCCAGGATGGTCCCAGAATGGGGCTGTCCTACAGCTCACATGCTGAACGCAGATCCCCTCCCCCACACAGTTGCTCATCAGCTTTTACAGCACATCTGCAGTAGGATAATATGGAGGCATTTCGTGAAGTTTAACCACTCAGATACCATTCTTTTTGTCGCCACCATCTGGTTTTCCAACAGTAGCAAGAATGTTTTCCTGTGTTTTCTTTTTGTTCTTGGATTCGGCATCTGAGCATTGCCTCTTGTAGTTAGTCCTTCCAGAACACAGAGCAGACAGAGGGTCTGCCTGCTGCTGTGACCAGGCTTCCTCTTTCTGGGCTCTTTAACCTTCAGGTGTTTTCTTTCTTTCTTTTTTTTTTTTTAGCTGAATGCCAAATGTGCCTCCTGCAGGACAGCAACAGCCTCAAGCTGTGGATGTGCTATTCACCAAGATCAGTCTACCCACTTTTTGGTGAAAAGAAAAAAACAGGAAATTCCTCTTCTGACACTTTTTGACTCTTCCAAATCTTTCTGATGTATCAAATTCAGCTATACATGATAACGCTCATCTAAGAGTGGCTTTCCCTTGTTCAAGAAGGAAGGCAGACAAGCTATATTAGTGCTTTCTGGACTGTCCCTTTCCAAAACTTTATGCTCTGCTGGTCTTGAGGTCCTAGGTCCATAGGGGGAAGGCTTCCTGCAGGAGCCACCATCTGGTCTACACTGGGCTGGAAGTGGAGACCTGACTGTGGTGCACTCCACAGGCCTGAATCAATAGGTCAAAAAGGGAGTCAAGATGTGGTCTGAGGCCCCCGATCCTGACTATGAAGGGGAAAATGGACTCCTGTCCCACATTGGAGGTGAGGAGGAGCATGGGTGGTGCATAGGAGATCCTTAGGACAGTGGTCCCCAACCTCTTTTGGCACCAGTTTTATGGAAGACAATTTTTCCATACCTGGGTGTAGGGGAATAGTTTCAGGATAGTTCAAATTATGGGGTGCAGCTGTAAAAACAGATGAAGCTTCCCTCACCTGCCCACTACTCAGCTCACCTCCTGCTGTGCAATCCTGCTCCTAACAGGCCACTTTGCTAGTACTTGTCTGCAGCCCCCCAGGTTGGGAACTCCTGACTTAGGACATCTCAGTATTGCCATCCTGTCACTAAGGCCAAAGGGAAACCACAACCCAATCCAGACAGGATGACTAATGGCTCAGACCCTTTAGGAATGGGCAATTATGGGTTAGCCCACTGTGACCTGAAAGGTGTTTGCTGAAGGCAAAGGAAATAGAGAAGGGGTAGTAGAAGATGATAGTTATAAGCAGCAGCTATAACCATGTGACTAGCTACAGACACAGACTGTCCTTGTCATGCGTGTTTCCTTCTTACTTGGTTATGAATATGTTAGCATTTATGTGCACATATATTAAATAGATGTCTTTATTAACTCTCTTATTTCCTTCTAATGTAATATAGGGCTGGGGTTTAGCTCAGTTGGTAGAGTGCTGCTCCACACTCTCTGAGGACCTGGGTTCAATCCCCCGCACTGCAAAAATGAGAGAAGGACATGGCAATCTACACCTGAAGCAATCTCAGAACAGTCAGCCAATGAAAACCCCATGAAGGTTGTTACAAGTTGGCCTGACTGGACGGCATCTAGCAACATCAGTAATGCAACATAAGATGTATTAACTTGATATCAGTATTTAAGTATTGTTAGTTTGACATTATAGTGCTTAGCTGATAGACTATAAGTGGAAGAGTCCATCACTCAAGGACTTGACTTCTTTTCTAAGGAAGGGTGAGTTGGTGGTATGCGCCCCTTCAGCTTGTGTAAAAAGGTTGTCAAGAAGTACTTTTTCTTTTCTTATTTCCTTCCTTCCTTCCTTCCTTCCTTCCTTCCTTCCCTCCTTCCTTCCTTCCTTCCTTCCTTCCTCCCTCCTTCCCTCCCTCCCTCCCTCCCTTCCTTTTATTCCCTCCCTCCCTCCATCTCTTGCTCTCTTCTTCTTTCTATCCCTCCTTTCTTCCTTTTTTCTTCTCTCTCTCTCTGTCCCTCTCTCATCAACCCCAGGACCTTGTGCACACTAGGCAAGTGTTCTGCCACTGGGCTACATCCCCAGCTCAGAAACTGGTTTCTAAAGTGATTAAACCAATTCGTACTCCTCCAGCAGGGCAGAACCTTTTAGATTCACGTCCTCTATGTATTAAATCACTGTTGCTGCTGAAACAAATTACCACAAACTTAATAGTTTAAAGCAGGACAGACTTATTCTCTTGCAGCTCTGGAGGTAGAAGTCTGAGGTTGGTTTCCTTGGACTGATGTCAAGGTGCTGGATGGGCTGGCTCCTCTCAGAGGCTGTGAGGGGAGAATCTTCCTCCTTCAGCTTTTCATACCTGCCTAGATTCCCTGAAGGCATCGCTCCAATGCCTCTTCCATTGCCACATCGCCTACTCCGCCATAATTGTACACTCCCTTGCTCTCTGCTATGTTTTGGATCTGAAGAGAGCCCCAGAGGCTCATGAGTTGAAGGCCTGGTCCCCAGCCTGTGGTGCTCTCAGGAGTGGATGGAGGCAGGAGGTGGTAGAGTCTAGTGGTTGGAAGTTAGGACATCGAGGCATGCCCTCAGAGGGACTGTGGGGCTCCAGCCCCTCTTTTCTCTCACTATGCTTCCTGGCTGCCATGACGTGAGCAGCCCCTTCTCATGGACTCCAGCCATGAGGTACCAGGCCCAAAGAAATGGAACCAACTGGCATCCCTGAAACCTCTGAAACTCTGAGCCCAAACAAACCTTTCTTCTCTATAAGTTATTTATCTGAAGTATTTTGTCACAGTAGTGGAAACTAATATACACACTCCATCTTATAAGGACACTGTAATGATATAATTGGACCCACCTGGATAATCCAGGATCATCTCCCCATCTCAGTATACTTCATTAAGTTGTACCTGTATGAGGTAATATATTCTCAGGGTCTAGGAGTTGAGATGTGGACTTCTTGGGTGGCCGTTATTCAGTTTACTGTTCCCTAACACTTGGCTGCTGAACATTAGACTGTTCAATTTTTCCCAAGTTGGTGGTTATTGAATTGTATCTTGCTTTGATATTAATTTGCATCTTCCCAATCACTAACATTTGTTGATCATTTCATTTTTTACTATTTGGGATGCTCGTATCTTTTTCCTGTTTAGCCATTGCTTGTTTGTCTTTTTAAAAGCTGATTTTTATAAATCTCATGTATTATGGATAAACACCTTGTGGATTTCATATGTGACTGATACATTTCCTACATGTTTCCTTGCATTTTCACTGTTCAATTTCTTCATGATGTCTTTCCTTGAATAGCATTTCTTTGTTTTAATGTCGTAAAATGTATCTACCTTTTTACACATTTAAAAATGTCTTTTAATTCTTGCGCTTTTAAAATATGTCTTTTTGATTGATACATAAAAACAAAAAAATTATACATATGAATGGGGTACCAAGTGATGTTTTGATACATGTACGTATTGCATAATGTTTAAGTTAGGTTAAACATATCTATCTTCTCAAACAGGTTTTTTTTTTTTTCCTGGTGAAAGCATTGCATTTTTTGTTTGTTTTTATTTTTGAAACAGGGTCTCACTGTGGAGCCCAGCCTGGCCTTGAACTTGTGATCCTCTTACCTCAGTCACTGGAGTGCTGGGATTACAGGCTCATGTCACCATGTCCAGACTGCATATTTTTCACTTAAGGAAATTTCTATCATCCCAAAGTCACATTTTCTTATATTTTGGCTTTTCAGTTTTTTTTCTTAATATTTTATGAGACATTATGAATATGCAGAAAAGTTAAAAGAATTTTACAATGAAAACTTGCATACTCATTGCAAAGATTTTACCATAAGCTTATTTATTTATTTATTTATTTATTTATTTATTTACTTATTTTTGTGGTACTGGGGCCTGAACCCAGGGCTTTGGCACATATTTTGTAAGTGCTCTACCACTGAGCTGCACCCCAGTTCATTTTTATTTTTTTTTAATCTTGAGATAGGGTTTTACTAAATTGCAGAGGCTGACTCTGATCTCAAACTCATGACCTTCCTGCCTCTACCTCTTAAGTGGCTAGGATTATTGGTGTATGTCACCACATCAGCTTATCATAAGCATTTTTTTACACTTGTTTTACCATATATCTTTGTATCTGTCCATTTATTTTAAAGTAAAATGAAGACATCAGTTGTTGTTGTTGTTGTTGTTAGGTACTATTGAGTTGGTATCCGACTCATGGCAGTCCTACATTCAACAGGCAAAAGAGTATTATTAGTGCTTCTCTGCTATTCATAGGGTTATCAATGGCTGAAGGTTTTTTGGGAGTGGGTTGCCGGGTCCTTCTCCCAAGCCTACTGCACCTGGTATTCCCAGGCGGTCTCCCATCCAAGTATTAACCAAGCCCGACCCTGCTTAGCTTCCGAGATCTGACCGGATTGGACACCACAGTGGTATGGCTGCAGGTGAAGACTTCATATTATTAACTAGTAGTTAATGATAGTTTTTCTTTTAATACAAACTTTAGATAGAATGAGATATGGAAATCGGAGGTGTCCATTTTGACAAATACATCCCCCTGTGCAATGCAAGCCCCTATCTGGGCTTGACTGTGGTTGTTGATGAGTAGATGTTTTAAATTCTGATAAATCAACTCACAAATATTTCCTTTTGTGATTATTCCTTTCTGTGTCCTCTCCAAGAAACATTAGCCTCTTCCCTAGTCAAGGAGATACATTTTTTTCTTAAAAGCTTTATGATTTTAGCCTTGATTGTTAGGTCTCTTGTTTGTCTAGTTTTTTTCTTCTTTTTTTTATTGGACATTTTTAATGTATGCCTTAATGTGATTCATTCTGCCATGGTATTCATTGTGGCATTTCCATATACGCATTCTGATGTACATTATTCATATAGGCTCCCCCTTACCCTCTTGTAAGCTTCTCCCCCCCATCTAAGTCTTCTCTATCATTTACTTGGTAATATTTTTCTATATGTCCTTGGGTTCCAGTTCTGTTTAAGATAGAAACTTTTCCTGTAGTGAACTTTGTTATTATCTTGTCAGAACAATTGCATGCACCATTCTTAGTTTTTTTTTTTCATTTTATTTTGATCCGACCTTTGAATAGGATTTTTCCTTCTTATAATTTTGATTCAACTCCCACATATGAGTGAGAACATGTGGTATTTCTCTTTCTGAGCTGTGTTCATTCACTTAAAATAATTTTCTCTAATTCCATCCATTTTGCTGCGAATGACCTTGTTTCATTTTTCTTGATTGCTGAGTAGTATTCCATTGTGTATATGTACCATAGTTTTTTTTATCCATTCTTCTGTTGAAGGGCACTTTGGCTGATTCCACATCCTTGCTATTGTGAAAAGTGCAGCATTGAACATGGAGATGCAGGTGTCTCGGTGGTGTGATGACCCATCTTCCTTTGGGTAAATTCCCAGTAGTGTTATATCTGGGTCATACGGTAGATCTATTTTCAGTTTTTTAAGATATCTCCATATTGATTTCCACAGTGGCTGGACCAATTTACAGCTCCACCAACAATGTAATATATTAGTGTTCCTTTTTCACCGCATCCTCGCCAGCATTTGTTGCTATTTGTTTTATTGATCTTGGCCATTCTTACTGGTGTAAGGTGAAATCTCAGAGTTGTTTTAATTTGCATGTCCCTAATGGCTAGGGATATTGAGCATTTCTTCATGTGTTTCATGGCTTTATGGACCTCTTCATTTGAGAACTGTCTACTCAGTTCCTTTGCGCATTTGTGTATTGAGTTATTTGTTTTTTTGGGAGTTTTTTTCTTGAGTTCTTTGTAAATTCTAGTAATTAGACCTTTATCTGATGTATGAAATGCGAAGATTTTTTTCCCATTCCGTGGGGGTTTCCTTGACTCTGTGAATTGTTTCTTTTGCTGTGCAGAAACTTTTTAATTTTATGTAATCCCATTTATCTATTCTTGTTGCAATTTCTTGAGCAATTAGAGTCCTATTAAGGAAATACTTTCCTATGCCTATATGATGGAGTGTGTTGCCTATCTTGCCTTCTATAAGTTTTAAAGTTTCTGGTTTTATGTTGAAATCTTTTATCCATTTTGAGTTAACTCTTGTGTATGTTGAGAGATGTGGGTCAGCTTTCATTTTTCTGCATGTGGATGACCATGTTTCCCAGCACCATTTGTTAAAAGGCTGTCCTTTTTCCAGTTTACTTGCTTTGCTCCTTTGTTGAATACCAGGGGGTTGGGGGCTGCCAGCAGGCAGAGAGAACCAGGAAGAAAAACTCTTCTGAGAGCCCATGTGGCCCAAGTCAGAACGGCCAACGTCAACAAAACAACACAAATGCTGGTAAGGATTCAGGGTGTGTGTGTGGGGGAGGAGCCATTACACTGCTTGTGGGACTGTAAAGTGGTACAGCATGGAAATAAATACAGAGATTCCTCAGGAAACTTAAAGTAGAACTACCATGTGATCCAGCTATACCATTCCTGGGAATATACCTAAAGGAAGATAAGTCATCATACCACAGGGACACCTGCACTTCCGTATTTAATGCAGCACTCTTCATAATCACAAGGATATGGAATCAGCCCAGGTGTCCTTCAACAGAGGATTGTCTTTTAAAAATGTAGTATATATGCACAATGGAACATTATTCATCAATAAAGAAAAATGTAATTATGCCATTTGCAGCAAAATGGATGGAACTGGAGAAAATCATTTTAAGTGAAATAACCCAGACTCAAAAAGAGAAATACCACATGTTCTAATCTACTTTGAAGAATATGTGCTGTTGCTATTGTTAGGTGCTGTCATCGAGTTGGGACTGACTTCTAAGCTACCCTATGTACAACAGAATGAAACATTATTTGACACTGTGCCGTGTCCAGTACCGTGTCAGTGCTTCTCTGCTATTCATAGGGTTTTTGATGGTTGATTGTTTTTTGGGAGTGGGTTGCCAGGTCCTTCTCTCATTTTTGTGATGCTGGGGATCAAACCCAGGGCTCAGAGAGTGCAGAACAGCACTCTACCAACTGAGCTAAACCCTAGCCCCTTAAAGAATACACACACATGTGCATGCACACACACACACACACACACACACAATTGTGTATATCCAAGATTGAAAAACACAAAGAGACCCATCAAGAGGGGGAGGGGTGTATTGGGAGGAGCAGCATAGAGGGGTAAGAAAGGAGAGAACAAGTGCAAAATATAGGTGGCAATGCTGCGAAAATCCCATAAGGACTCTCACTATGTTGTTGTTGTTGTTAGGTGCCGTCGAGTCGGTCTCCGACTCATAGCGACCCTCTGTACAACAGGGGAAACACTATTGTCAGTGCTTCTCTGCTGTTCATAGGGTTTTCAATGGCAGATTGATTTTTGGGAGGGGGTTGCCAGGTCCTTCTCCCAAGCCTACAGCTTCTGGTGTTCCCAGGCGGTCTCCCATCCAGGTACTAACCAGGCCTGACCCTGCTTAGTTTCCGAGATCTGACGGGATCGGATGCCACAGGGCTACAGCTGCAGGCCTCACTATAGTGTGTGCAATTAAAAACACACTATACTTCAAAAATATGTACAGTTAGTGCTACATGTTAATTACACTTTTTGGTAAAATGTTCAAGAAGATGGAAATATCAACAATCCTGATTTGAAAATTGCACACTGTATATATGAATTGAATTATCACTCTGTACCACTAAAATATGTACAATTATAATACTGAAAAAAACCCCAACCTCTTTACCTCAATGTCTCTCCTGTCCTCTACCAACAAAACTTCAATGCCAATTGCAACAGGAAAACAATACTTAAAAGGCCCAGATGTATTTTCATGTTGTTGTTGTTGTTGTTGTTAGGTGCCATCAAGTTGGTATCTGACTCATAGTGACCCTGTGTACAACAGGTGAAACACTATTGTCAGTGTTTCTCTGCTGCTCATAGAGTTTTCAATAGTGGATTGATTTTTGGGAGTCGGTTGCCAGGTCCTTCTCCCTGTATTTTCATAGAGCAGGCTAAATAAGGATGGATTTGGAGCTGAGAGGCAGTAAGTCAATGGACAATAGGCACATTATGAATTTGCTATATTTGCTTATTGGTTCTAGAAATTTTTCATTCATAGATTCCTTAATATTTTTTTACATAATTATTTTATCTGCAAATGGAAAGAATTTTACTTCTCCTCTCCCTTCCCCTTCTTTCCTCTCCTCTTCCCTCTCCCTCACCTTCCCCCTTGGCCTGGCTACTAGATATTCCTCTAATGCAATGGCAATTAGTGGTAGTGAGGAGCTTCTTCTTTCTGATCTAAGGGAGAAGACGCGGACTGCTTTACCATTAAGTATAATGTTTGCTGTAAGTTTTGGGGAATGCCCATTATCAGTCTGTGGAACTTCTAGTCTTAGTTTACTGATGTTTGGATTGTTTTCCCTATTCAGTGGTTCTTTTATAGTACTAATCTTTGGGGTGCTTCTTTTATGTAAAAATTTAGTATGTAGCTTGCTGTCCAGTGTATCCTTTGATTCTGCCTCTCTGTGAGACCTAGTACATGCTAGTACATGGGAACTTCCAGGGCACCAGGGATTGGCAGGTGCCCTCAGGAAAGTAATAAGCTTGGGGGCTTTTAGAATGCCTTTAGATTCATGCTTTTGGTGTCATTTTTGGCTTCTGAGGAGTTCTCCTATACTCCTGCAAAAGACATTTTCTTTCCTCCAAGATTCTTAGGCCTGCAGTTGTAGCACTGTGGCATTCAATCTCATCAGATTTCAAAAGCTAAGCAGGCTCGGGCCTCGTTAGTACTTGGATGGGAGACCGCCTGGGAACACCAGAAGCTGTAGGCTTGGGAGAAGGACCTGGCAACCTACTCCTAAAAAATCAATCCACCATTGAAAATTCTACGAATAACAGAGAAGCAGTGACAAGAGTGTTTTGCCTGTTGTATGTAGGGTCGCTATGAGTCACCACCACCACAATATTCTTAGGTATTTTGCATTAGAAAACTTTTAAATTCAGGTAGTCTGATATATGGCTGGGAACAGAGGCCACTGGGGAGTTTTTAGGGGGAAAGGTCTTTTAAAATTAATCCAATGGTTTTATTTTATAGATTACTAAATCAATGCCCTAAGAATTTAATTAAACTTGTCTGAGTTGCCTCTTCTTTCATGTTGTGTAGTAAAAACAGCAGTTCTCATCTAGGGCTTCTCACTCTGACTCCAGTGTCCTCTCCCACATCAAGGGTCAATGACCACTGGCCACAAGGTCAATTTGGCTTGCCATCTATGGTCTGTGAGCTAAAACGGCATTTTCATATTTAAACAAGCAGAAAAAAAAATCAAAGGATCAGCAATATTTTGTGACATGTAAAAATCACATAGAGGTCACATTTCGGTGTCTGTAAATAGTCTCACCAGAACAAAACCACACACATCCAGTTTTATGTCATCTATGGCTGATTTTGTGCTACAATAGTAGAGTTTAGTTGTGTCAGAAATTGTATGGCCCACAAATTCTAAAATATTAACCATGTGGTCTGTTATTAGAAAGTTACTGATTTTTATCCTTTATCACAGTGATCCCCAAGCTTTTTGGCTTCAGGGACAAGTTTCACGGAAGGTAACAGGTAACTTTGTCCACTGACCTTAGCGGGAGGATGGTGGTTTGGGGCTGACTCAAGTGCATTACAGTTATTGTGCATTTTATTTCTATTGTTACATTGTAACAGGTAATGAAATAATTATATAACTCATGGCAGGGCAGAAACAGGAGCAGCCCTGAGCTTGTTTTTGTGAAAGTAGATGGTCCCACCTGGGGTGAGGGGAGACAGTGATTGGTGAAGTGTGTTGCTTATGTACAGCCTACTCTGTAAGATCATTTTGGTTGCTGTCACTATGGAAAACACCATGTCACAAAAACAAGATGTTGGAAATGGAAGCAGGCGTTTCAGTGCTTTTGTGACAATCTCAGGATATCCCACCTTAACTTTGATTCAGAACACATGGGGATTTGATGTTGTCTCAAATATATGGTGTTGGTTGACAACAAAATCACACATAACACATCCTCGTGTGCATACTCCTGAAAACCATATCGCACCAGCACCAGCACTGTTACCTGGTTGTCAGCACAGGTAGACTTGTCAACCTGGATTGTGCACCACGTGAGTCATTAGTCCTCTACTACAATCGTGCCTCAATAGCCTCTGCTATTCCATCAGTCCATCTGGTTACAGTGCTGGCCAAGAGAGGAACCCATGCCACCTTTTGAATTGCAGACTCTCCTAAAAGTTCACAGCAGATGTCCTCGGCAGCAGGGAGCATACACTCTTCACCACCAGTAAAAGGCTTCTTAGCTTTAGAAATGTGGTTCAGCCGCTAAGAATGATGCGCCTAGTGTGGACACATTGGATGCAGAGGTGGCCTTCAATAATTGCTTCTATTCGTCTTCACATTTTTTTTTTCTTTTGAGAAACTACAAAGGCTTGTCTTTTAATGCAGGGTGCTTGGTCTCCATGGGGGAAGCAGTTTTGAAGGGTTCATGGCTTCCTTGGATAGTTGGTCCCACGTATTATAGAAAAGGAGCTTTGGAGAGTATAAATCTCCTCTTGCAATGAACCCATAATTTAAGTTGTTGTTATTGTTAGGTGCCGTCGAGTCGGTCTCCGACTCATAGCGACCCTCTGTACAACAGGGGAAACACTATTGTCAGTGCCTCTCTGCTGTTCATAGGGTTTTCAATGGCTGATTGTTTTTTGGGAGTGGGTTGCCAGGTCCTTCTCCCAAGCCTACAGCACCTGGTGTTCCCAGGCAGTCTCCCATCCAAGTACTAACCAGGCCTGACCTTGCTTAGCTTCTGAGACGTGGCGGGATCAGATGCCACAGTGATTCGGTATTTTCTTTTAAATGCAGGTTTCTTTTTGTTAACAGTCTTAAGAGTTTTCTGCTGTGTCTTCATTGGGTCCTTTCCCCTTTTGAAAGAAGCTCTCCAAGGACATTTGTTTTTTGCTCATTTTGGCTAGGATTAGCTGTGGGCTCACCAACACTTGACAGAGACCAGTGCTCAGGGAGGGGAGGAGGTGCAGATGGAAGTGGTAAATAAAATAATGAGTGGACCCTGTGTGGACTAAAATAAGTGTTGGATTTGGACATAAAGCCTGCCACCAGGTGCAGCTGTACAATGAAGCACATCAACTGCCTTGCCACTACAAAGCTGCCACCAGAGGCAGCTTGTCCCTTGCCTGTGTGCTTGAGGTCTGTGCAGTTTCATTGCATATGTGGCTTGGTGTCCACAGTCAAGACACAGAGTGGATCTGTCATTGCGAGATCCCTCCTGTTGCTCTTTCACCACTGCATCTACCTCTCCACTCCCGCCCTCTCTCTTTAACCCTGGGCACCTATTCATCTGCTTTCCGCTTTGGTATTTTTGTCCTTTCAAGACTGTAATATGATGAATCATATAGTCTGGGGCCTTTCAGGATTATTTCCTTCACTCAGCAGGGTTCCTGGAGTCATCCACATCAGGTGTCTCCATGGCTCCTTCCTTTTCTCTGTGGAGGAGGAGTTCATGGTATGCAGGGGCACAGCACATGTAAGCACCCACCCACGGAAGCACATCTGGCAGTGTCCAGAGTTTGGCTATTGATCCTGAGGCTGCTGTGAGCACACAGGGTTTTGCCTGGAGGTAAATTTTCATTTCTCTGAAGTAAATGCAACTGTGACTTCATGGTTTCACTCATTTTGCAACAATGTGTTGTTTTCTATGTGCTAGGGACTATTCCCCTGTTGTTGTCAGGTGCTGTCAAGTCAGGTCTGACTCACAGCAACCTTGTGTACAACAGAACAAAACATTCCCCCATGCTGACATGCCCAGCACTATGTCAGTGCTTCTCTGCCATTCACAGGGTTTTCAATGGCTATTTCTAGATAGTTTTGGGAGTGGATTGCCATGTCCTTCGTCCATTTTTGTGGTGCTGGGGATCAAACCCACGGTCTCAGAGAGTGGAGAGCAGCTCTCTATCTACTGAGCTAAACCTCAGCAGGGACTATTCTGGGCACGGAAATATAAAGGGGAGAAAAGTTCTTGCCTTCTTGGAGCTCTGGTGAAGGATAGCAGGTCAAATGCATCCACTTTTATAATTATGACATTGTTGTTGTTAGGTGCTGTCGAGTCGGTATCCAACTCATAGCGACCCTCTGTACAACAGGGGAAACACTATTATCAGTGCTTCTCTGCTGTTCGTAGGGTTTTCAATGGCAGATTGATTTTTGGGAGGGGGTTGCCAGGTCCTTCTCCCAAGCCTACAACTTCTGGTGTTCCCAGGCGGTCTCCCATCCAGGTACTAACAAGGCCCGACTCTGCTTAGCTTCCGAGATCTGATGGGATTGGATACCACAGGGCTACGGCTGCAGGCTAATTATGACATAGTATAACCATAATTCCTAAATGGGTGTTGCTCTCCCACACTCTGCTGCTTTTTATGCTGATCTTGTCAGGTGACATCCAACTCATGTGTCTTCCCCAACCTGTAGTTTATTATTTAAAAATAAAGAAATTGAGAGAACACCCCATAGTGAGGGGACTTTATAAGCAACTGAGTGTAGGGCAGCGTCCTCATTTCTGAGGGAGGCTTTGGCACAATATTTGTCCACATATCTAGGCTCATTCAGCCCTGCTCTGCAACATGACTCTGATGGAAAGTAGGAGAGCTTGTGGTACTTTGGGGAGGGGGCAACAGTGTTTATGTGTTGCTGTTGTTTCTAGGTAAAAGAAAATTGCCTTTAATTGCCTTCCTTACATAAAAGGGTTTAGAAGATTGCATTTGCTACGTCAATGGCCAGAGGCTGTGTTAATCTGTTCCAGTAAAGCCACCAGGCCAGCAGTTTAAAGTGAGTCAACTAAGTGGTTAATTTTACAGTTTAGCCTCTGCCATGATGCATCTGAGTTCATCGGGGACCATATGAGTAAATTAAAGGAGAAGGGATGGTTGGCACTTCTCTGCATCCTTTTATTCTTTGATGGTTTATCAATGTCTGCATTTCCTCCTGACATCAAGTTCTGCTTCCTGGTAGGCATGGAGACTGAAGATCGAATTGGCGACGGGAGGGTTTGGCAGTTTGGAATGAGCATGTTTGCATTTCTGTCCTCAGTGTCCAAGGGACAAATGTGAGCTCCCTGGGAGGTGGGTGTGGGCCAGGGCTTCCTTTGTCATCAGGCCTTCATGCACTGTGTCTACGTGCTGAGTCAGAGGCCCTGATGGTACTTTGTATCCCCTGCTATCGGTGTTATTTCTCTCTGAGAGTTTCCATATTCCTCCTGCCTCAGCCTCCCAAGTCTCTGGGATTGAAGGTGTGCACAATGTCACTCGGCTTTAGGTCCCACCTCTTAAATTCCTCCACCTTCTGATAGAACCAAGCTGGGGACCAGACCTCTAAGACACGGGCCTTTGGGGAACATTGAAGTGTTAAACCACAGCACCTGGTAAGAAGAAGCCTCTCTGTTTCAGTAAGGAGAGGAAGCTGCTTCTGTTGACCTGGAGAGTTTGGGGGTATCTTGGGTATAAGATTCTCTATCCAAATGCACCCTGTCCCGGTCTCGTGGCCCTACCCTCTTCTCTTGAGACAGTTAGTTTGGCATGAGTGAAATGAGTCTGCATTTCCTCATCCTTTGTAGCTCTGTTGTCTCACAGTGAAGTCTCGGGCTTGGGTCTTCTCTGAAGTGGTGGAAAAAGGGTCTCTCGAACATTCCCGTGGAGCTCTTGGGCTTCCCCAGCAGGTCTTGTGCCGACAGCAGCCCACCCTGAGCCTAACATATTTGTAAGACTTCAAAACCCATTTTCACAGCCAGCCAACTCCAAAACCATTGCAAGAACCACTGCCACAGTCTGTCTGCTAGCTATTGCTTCTGCAGTGGCCAGTGCATCCCTTTCATCTGCATTCCGTTCCAGTTCGCCAATAGTGAGAGTGTTAGTAATCGTGGCATTACTGCGTGCCAGGGCTGAGCCACTCCAGGTTTGGGATGAACTGTCTTAGCCTAAATCTTCTCCAACCAGAGAAAGTTCTTTCTAACCAGAAAGCAGAGACAAAGGCCTTGCAGGCAAATTGTTTGTTTTGGGAAGACAGAGTAGGGGTTAGATATGGGAGTCTTGGAGAAAAAGGGCCAATTCTTGAGTGCATTACCCGGCTCTCACCTCTGCGCTCAGGAGTCCCTATCTACTGGCTCCTGTGCCCCCGGTCATGGGTTGCCTCACAGGACATGTGTCCTTTGTACTTCCAGGTTTACACACATGTGAGCACCCAGTGGCTTTCCACAGGCCTTCACACATGGCTCAGAGAAGTCGGGCAGGGAGAGGGACATTTAGCCAAACTGCTCTTGCACTATTGTGTATGAAGCTGGTTGACACAGTAAAGTCTGGGGATAAAGGTGGGCCAAAGGGATGCGAAGGTACAAGACCCTTCTTTCCTCATTTGAATTATTCGTATGTACAGAGAATATGTTGGTTTTTCTGCACTAGGCTTCTTTAGTGCCTGCAGCTTCTACTTGGAGATTTGCAACGGTTCCTGAAGGTTACAATGGTTAGCATTCAGTAGGAAAGTTTGTGTGTGGTGGATGGAAACCAAGATACGTCAAGAACAGTGGTTTCCAAACATGCTTGGGCAGATTGGGGTTGGATTTGAATGATGATTGCACATATCCTGGGAAAATGAGAAAAAGAAGGGTAATACAGTGAGTTACTCATGAAGAAAAGAGTTGAAAATTTAAAACACTAGTCCAGATTTTGAGGTTATCGTCTTTGGTTTGTTTGTTTTTGTTTTGAGGTACTTGGAAGTTGAACCCAGGGCCTTGCACCTATTTTGCAAATGTTCTGCCACCAGGCTGTACATCTAGCCCATTTTTTAAATTTTTAAATTTTGAGTTAGGGCCTGGTTAAGTTACACAGCTGTCTCTGGCCTTGAACTTGCGATCCTCCAGCCTCAGCCTCCCTAGTTGCTGGAATTACAGACAGACATGCAGAGATTATACTCTTAACTATTTTGGCATAGACTGTTTGCTTCAAAAGATGAAACTGTATAACTAGGTAGCAGGACTTTTATATCCTTAGATGACAATATAGAAAGTGCGTAACTCCCTACCCATCTTTTGTTTTTATTTACCTTTAAAGAATGTACTTGTCTATGAGGATGGCAGTCAGCTTTCTGTTACTATCAAGAAAGATCTGAGACCACCTGCTTTGGGAGGAAAGATTCCTTCTGGCTCATAGTTTTGACAGGAGCAGTCTGTGGGTGCTTGGGCCTGTAGGGGCACAGTGCGTCATGATGAGAGTGGGTGGCGGATGCTTCCCACCTCATGGGGATCAGGAGGTAAGGAGAGGGAGGGAGTCAGGAAGGGGCTAGGGTCTCAATATGCTCTTCAAAGGCGCAGCCCTAAGGACCTAACTTCCTCCCACCAGCCCCCACCACCTAAAGGTTCTACTACCTCCCAGTGGTGCCATGGGCTGGCAAGCCTGCAACCCATGGGCCTTTGGGGGACATTCAAGATCTAACTGTTGCAAGGAGGCACCTAACTTTGACAACTCTAGCCTAGAGCATGAGGTCCTATCAGCAAGCAAGCCTAGGTGGAGTCCTCAGGGAGAAGGGGCCTGGAATAGCAGAGGTTGCTGGTGGAGGCTCAGGGGCTTGCATGTGAGAGCAGTCCAAAGGCCACTGACCTTCCTCCCCTGATACCCAAAGCCAGCCTGGGGCCAGCACAGAGGTCACGCAGGCACAGCGGACCTAGAAGACCTGTAACAGAGGCAGAGACTCTCCACCTCTTGTCTTGCCTGAGCAGGAAGGCTGGCAAGTAACCAGAGAAATCTTTCTCTAGGTGGGTGAAATCTTCTCTATGTTGGTATCTGTGACCCAGCAACAGACTGAGATGGTTTAGGGAAATTGCCATCTTCCTTTCTGCATAACTACCTCTGAGTTTTGGTGAAAAACCAAGAAATTCTAGGTGAGGAAGCTCTCAGGGCATCCAAGTTTACAAGTCTAAGGATGGTTAAGCAATCACATCGTTCATACACATGTACATGTGACCCCCACAAATAAATCGACTATTCCAGAAAAAATTGTATTAAAGTTTCAAAAACCTTTAAGAAAACTAGTTTAGCTCAGTTGGTACAGTGCTGCTCTGTGCTCTCTGAGGCCCTGCATTCAATCCCCAGCACTGCAAAAATGGGAGCAGGACCTGGCAGCCCACTACCAAAACAATCAGTCATCAAAAACCCCATGAATAGCAGAGAAGCACTGACAGTGCCGGGCATGGCACAGTGTCAGGGAGTGTTTCATTGTGTTGCACATAGGATTACTATAAGTCAGACGCGACTCGATGATGTCAGACCCAACTCGATGATGATACATAACAACAACAACAGGGAAACCAGAGATTGGTCATGAGGTCAGGATGCTGGGGACTCCCTTCCCAGCCCCACTGTTTTCTTACTGGGATTTCTGAGGGGATGCAATTTTCAGGAAAAAAAAAATTATGGAAGCTCTAGAAACTGATGGAAAATTTGGGAAGGTTAAGATATAAGTCATTCTTAAAAAAATGCCGCCTGTATTTATGAAGTAACTTTGTTAGTTTAAACATAAAAATGTATTATATATAGTTGTTTTGCTCAGAATTACCACAAATTTGCTGTATTCATTTCAAAACTGCAGTTTATTCAGAAGTCATGAATTTTAGATTTAATCATATTTAAAATGTTTAACATTTTCTTACCGATGGAATCATAGTTTCCTGAACTTTAAATAAACTAGGGTTTCTTGTATATCTTCTTAATTGTTTAAGTAATGTGGATAATTTATCTTTCTCTGGCTTTTAAGAAATTTCCTAAAGATTGCAAAAGCAGTTATACTTCAGAGAACTTAGCATTTCTCACAAGATCAAGTAGATGCAGCAAGCTTTCATATTTGAAAAGGGAACTGGGCAAAAAATAGACCCTGTCTTGTAATTCTCTCCTTGGCTTCACCCAGTTCAGCTTTCCACAGCTTTTGGCTAATACGGTGCCTTTCCCAGGGCTCACCACCAGTGGTCTCTCTTCCATGAAGCTTAGCTTTTATTCTGCCAATAAATAGACTTCTGCAAACAGGTTGGGCCAACTTTTCAGTTGTCTTTTTACAGTAGATTACTCTCCTTTTCCAAGTTACCATGAGAATTGCAAACAAAGGCAAGCTTCTTCTGCATGTGATGTTGGTGGGATCTGAAGCAAGTGAGCAGGTGCTAAGGGAGAGAGGCAGAGCCCATGACATGTGAAGGCTACCCGTGTCCCCTCGGGTCACTTGCATGGAGAGGTTCTCAATTCTAAAGACAAAAGTTTCTCTTTGACATCAAATTCTAGGTTTTCAATTTTGTCTTGTAGCCATTTTGATAACATAAACTATTTCTTGGACCCAGCAAAATGACTCCTTATCTAATAATTATTTCTCACTAATCCAGTTTTTTTTTTTCCTTTTCAATAATTGAAAACAAAAGTACATTTCTGTCTCCATGGGCAGAAATGCATCTTTCACTGGAGTGTTCAAGAATTGCAGCCAGCAGACCTGAGAAAGTATAGATGCTTTGCAATGAGAGACTATAAATGTTTTGCAATGAGAGTAATTTCTGGGTATAAAGATTTTATAGGAAAGTTTTCTAAAACTCTTTTTCCTCTGTCCTTAGCTGAAATGACCAAGAAATGTAAAAATAGAGAGCAACATGTAGCAGCTTCAAACATGCTAGACTGAGGAAAGATGGGACAAGATGGGCGAGGGCTCAGAAGGCTGAGTCATGGTTTCTTACCTGGGATAGATGTGGGGTGATCAAGGGAGCAAAGTCTTGCTGTATTGCACAGTGTAGAGGGAGACGGAGCAGCTTATGGGACAAGGCTCCTCACTTGGGACCCATCTTGTCTCCATGGAGCAGCAGCATTTAGAACCCACTTGTGCCCAAAGCATGGCTCCATTCAGCCACGCCCCACAGTGTGTTAAGAAGTAATACAGGAAGAACAAAGGAGACAATTCCCTGGGAAAATCTACTGGGCAGTCAGCAGGGGAAGGCCTTTGTGAGTTCCTTAGATGCCTCCACGTTCACTTCATTTTAGACCTTTGTACCTGCCAGGCACACTCTTTTGTCTTAATGTGTCATCAATGTACAGTCCTCAGCTTCAAGGCTGCCTCCTCCTTGAGTGCTTCCTTTTGTACTCCTGCCTCCCAGCCCCCGCTCCAATGTGGACAGTCAGTGCTATTAAATATCAAATACAGACCATTAGCAAACAGGTATTTTATTGAATGGATGAATAAAAAGAAATGGGAACAACACTGGCTATTTCTGCCTTCCCTGTCCACCTCTCTCATTCCTTCCTGCTTTCATGTCCTGTACTTACACTACTGGCTTGAAATAGCCACTCTCTTCTCTGCCTCTCCATCTAATTCCTTCCTCTGATTGTCTATTAATTGACACTAATAGGGAGCATTCTTTTGGGAAATAATCAAAGCTGAGTGTGTTAAGACTGTGTAGCACTATCAAAAGTAAACATTAACCCCTTCACAGAGCATTTAGTGACACTTCCCCTGTGACATTCTCTGCTCCCATCGAATCCACTGAACAGCCCCTAGTCATGGGGATATGTATTATCAGAGGTAAATGAGACTTTTTTTTTTTTAAAAAAAGAAGCAATATACTGAAAAAGAAATACTAAATGATTTTAGCCAAATCTAGATTCTGAGGGTGGTTTGAATAGGAGGGGGATTGTAAAGCTTTCAAAAACTCATAGGGAGACAAGAAGAGAAAAGGAGGAGGTAGGAGGTTAGGAAGGATCAGTGTCATTGTGGGAACATTGCATCTCAGTAGGGAAAATGGTAGATATCTTGCATATAAATAACATTAGTACTATATATATTTGATTAAAAGAGCAGAGAAAGAGCACTTAGTAATAATGGAGTCAAAATACACAGTAAAACATCCAAAATATTAAGATAAAAAAATGACAACCTTGCCAAAGATAGTGGCACATGCCTTAATCCCAGGATTTTGGAGGCAGAGGCAGGAGGATCATGAGTTCTAGGCCAGCCTGGGCTGTATAGTGAGACCTTGTCAAAACAAACAAACAACAGAACCCTCAAAAAAGCCCACAAAAAGAAACAAAAATCTACAGTGATATAGACTGTTATCACATATAGATATGTAATATATAGTGAATTAAGCTGCACCATAGTAAATGTAATAATTTGAAGTCATTTATTAAATATATTATCATAATAGAATAAAAGGAAAAACTTAAGAATATACTATCTAGAAGAAATATTAAAAGATAGCAACAAGGATAATAATAAGAATGGGCAAATGCAGCAAATGCAAACCAATGTCTACATCAAGTAAAGTAGAATTGAGGATTAAAACATTAAACAGAATACAGACAGTCTATAATGATAAGACACACACTTAATGAAAGAAGTCATAAACTTACATGCAACAAATGCATGACATCTGTTATAATAAATGCACAGCAAAATGAAATGAGAACTTGGTAAAAATAAAATTGTGGCAGAAGATTTAATTATCCCTCTTTGGATTTACATCATGGAAAGACAGTGAACATGTATCACTAAGTGCTTTGTGCTGCAGATATAACATGTGGTTTGTTGGGGGAAAACTTATAAGCAGGAAAGCAGCACAGTGGTGGCTGCACTGAAATTCTCATTACTTCATAGCATAGGCTGGGTCCAAATGTGGGTGCACCATGGCCGATGGCTAGATGTGCCCACCCACTCATCACATTACATACTTACAGGTTAGCTTAGAAAGACTAAGGAACTTGGTTTCTCCAAGTAACTAGAAATGTGTCCCAGGATCACTTGGATCCAAGGTCAATGCTGGGAGTCTGTGTAGGGAAGTCCCTGAGAACACCTTTGCATGCCAAGAATGACACATTTTCTCAACAGATTGGCTCAATCCAGCAATGTCAGATTGCCGCTGAGCTCCTAAAAGGCATAAGGGACTGTCTTGATTTGTCTCTCATCAGTTTGAATCTATATAGTACGTTCTGAAAGTTAGAACACAGAGGAGAGAAATAATAGTATAATACCAACAACCTTGATACAACCAATTTATCACCTTAATCCTTTAAATAGACAACATACATTATTTTTATATATTTGTAAAACCTTTGTTAATAATTGGCCAAAATAAAAACAGTGGAACTTTCATAGGACACAGTCTCTAGCCTTGAACCAACAAAAGTAGACACAAGCAAGAAAAAAGGGGAGCAATAAATCTTAAGTATATGAAAATAAGAAACAGTCCTAGAGAACATGAGATTCAAAATGGAAGTTTATAAAGAAATTGTGACCTAGAAGTAAAAAAGAGGAGAATTACTGAAATAGTGGAATACAAAAAAGTAGAATATTGATAAATTCAAAGAGAAAAAAAGTGACCACAACAGTGTGTCAAAAAATTGGATAAACAAACTTATCAGCCATTTTTAATAAACACAGGAATAGAAAGAAGGAATCTCTTGAACACAAAGATCACCAAAAATCAATAGTAAATATTATCCTGCAGTGAAAGACACTAAGACAATTTCAACAACAAGAAGAAAATGAGAGATAGGGGTAATTACCATTATTATTTAACAAGAACTTGGAGGTTTTAGTGAATGTAATAAGTCAAGAAAATGAAATAATGACAGATATAAGCATTAGAAAAGAATAGATAAAACAATCTCTTTCTGCAAATAAAAAGATCGTATACTAAAAAAAAAAAAAAAAAAATCTGAGCTGGTATAGCTCAGTGGTAGAGTGCTTGCCCAACATGTGTGTGGCCCTGGGTTTGGTCTCAGTTGTTGTTAGGTGCTGTGGAGTCAGTATCCGACTCATAGTGACCCTCATAGGGTTTTCAATGGCTGACTGTTTCGGGATTGCCTTGGGAGTGGATTGCCAGGTCCTTCTCCCATTTTTGCGGTGCTGGGAATTGAACTCGGGACCTCAGAGACTACAGCGCAGTGCTCTACCAGCTGAGCTAAATCCCAGCAAGGGTTTGGTCTCTAGCACTGAAAAAAAAAAAGGTGAGGAGTCTTGGGGAAAAACCCTACTGGATTAAATAAGGGAATTTGGATGCAATATAATTTTATCAAACTTAATATTTGTCTCTATGCTAGCAATAAGTGCTTAGTAATGAAAGTGGAAAAATTATATCACTTAAATAGTGGCAAAACTAACAGAAAACTCAGGATCTATATAAAAAGACTAAAATATCATACCAGAAGGCATCGGTATAATTTTAGAAAAAATGGAGAGTCATTGTACATAGATGGATAAGAACAACAATCCTGCAAATCTATATGTAACTCATTTTAATTTCAATTTCAACTTAAAATTTGATAGTTTTTTTTTCTTAGAACTAGATGGAAAAATCTTAAATTTCATATGGTAGAATGTTTAAGAATAAGAAAATTATATGAGAGAACAATGAACTGTCTCATGTGCAATATATACAATAAAGCCTCTTTAATAAAAACAATATGGTACTTATACAAGAGCAGACAAGTAGGTTAGTAGAGCAGAATTGATGATCCACAATTACATGTCAGAATAAATGAATTTACGTAAGAGAAGTGTTGTGATCCAACTCAGAAAAGAATGGAGTCTTTACTGGCACTTGCATAATTGGATATCCATCTGGAAGGAAAAAAATGGACCCCATTCTCATATAAAATACAAAACAAATCACAGATGGATTGGACACTAGTGTAAGACAACTGTAGGAAGAAATAATTAAAATATTCTAAGAAAATTTAGACAACAAGAACTAGAGAGATCCTCATGACCAAAATTGGAAATCTAGATGCAATAAAAGTGGGATTTAATTGGCTACATAAAAGTTTATGGTTTCTGTGTGGGAAAAATTATCATAGCCTATGGATAACTAACAGATCTGGGCAAATATTTGTAATGCATATGTCAAGGAGTTAATTTATATAATGTACAAGGAGCTCTTGCAAATTGACAAAAGATGTACAAAGCAATGAAAAGCTCTGCAGTGTGTTTGAATATACAATTTACAGAAGAATAGCTAAACATTATGAAGAGATGCTGAGATTCAGTAGTAATAGAGAAGTGCAAAAAAAGGCAACACTAAACTATCAGCTTATTCCTACTAGATTAGCAGAACTGAAAAGAACTCAAGCTCATTGTTCTCAGGAGTGTTAATGAAGATGCTATTTATTTATTTATTTATTTATTTATTTATTTATTTATTTCAGTAATGGAGATTGAACCCAAGGTCTTATACATGCTCGGCAAGTATTCTACCATTGGGCGGCACCACCAGCCTATTTTTAAATTTTTTATGTTGGAACAAGGTCTTGCTAAATTGTGCATGCTGCTTCTGGCCTTGAAAATGTGATCCTGCTACCTCCTGAGTCACTGGGATTATAGGAGTGTGCTATGGTGCCCCTGATGAAGACACTTTAATTACTGCTTGTGGAAGTGTGAAGTTGTTACATTCATCTTGGAAAGGGACTAGGACATTTATTAAAACTGAATATATCACATGTTCTTTGAAGATGAGTGTGTCAGTTATCTTTCTGTTGTTGTTGTTGTTAGGTGCCATGGAGTTGGTATCTGATTCATAGCGACCCTCATAGGGTTTTTAATGGCTGGCTGTTTCGGGATTGCCTTGGGAGTGGATTGCCTGGTCCTTCTCCCATTTTTGTGGTGCTGGGAATTGAACTCCAGACCTCAGAGACTGCAGCGCAGCACTCTACCCACTGAGCTAAATCCCAGCCCTATCTTTCTGTTACTGTAACAAAATACCTGAGATAATAAACTTGAAAAGAGAAAAGGTTTAGTGTGGCTCACAGTTTGGAGGTTTCAGTCCCTGGTCAGTTAGCTACAGTGCTTTTGGGCTTGGATGAGGTGCCACATCACAGCAAGGGTGTGTGGTGGAGGAAGCTGCTCACCTTCTAGTGTCCAGGAAGCAAAGAGAGGAGGGCTTGGTCTCACAGTCCCTTCAAGGGCAGGCCTCCAATGATGTAAAACCTCTAGTACTGCACTTCTAGGCATTTCCTGCATGGAAGAAAATATGCCCCATTCATGAGGACATGCACACTAATTTCAGTATTGTTTGGAGTGGCTGAGGACTGGAAAAAAAAGACTTCCTTGTCAATAGGGAAATAGCTGAATAAATAATGATATGACCACACCATGAAATACGGTACAATCATAAAAACATGATCTACAGTCATACCAGATTACTAGGAGAAATTTTCTTGAGTGCTTCATTGATTAATGTAAGATGTAGAAAAGTGTGTATAAAATAAGTGTTGCAAGGAGTTATAAAAAAGGCCTGTGTGTGTGCATATATAGGATTATCTGATTGTAGAGAAAATGTGAAAAAACACATAAAATTTTATTTTTATTTATTTTCTGTTTTCTTTTTTGGTGCTGGAGATTGAACCCAGGGATTTGCACATGCTAAGCACATGCTCTACCATTGAACTATATCCCCAGTGCCTTAAATTTTAAAATCTGGCTTATCTGGAACATGGGGAATGGGGCATGAAATACTAAATGGGGTAGGGAAAAGTATCCAAGAAAAGATGGCATGCTCTATCTTCCTACGTGTGTGAAATTATATAAACAGTCCTCGTTTTATATAATTCATGGCAAGAAATCGAACTGAGAACATGGGTCTTATGTGCAAGAGTTTCATGTATGTGTGAATGTAAAAAAATGGAAGTGCTCCCCCAAGGAACAAAATGCAACAAATACCAATAAACTTAGGAAGAGTTATAACTCTTTTAAAAAAAAGATTAAAAGGAAAGAAAGAAGGAAAGAAAAAAAGAGTCACCAGCCTACAGGGATCGGTACGAAGGTAACCATGTTAGTTTTTTTCTGTTTTCTGTTTTTACTTTTTTGTTTGTTTTTGTTTTTTTGGGGGGGGGGCAGGACCTCACTATTTAGCCTGGCATGGCCTTGAACTTGAGATCCTCCTGCCTCAGCCTCCCCAGTGCTGTAATCACAGGCATGTACCATGATACCCGGCTACCCTGTGGTGCTGATAATCATTTTATCCCCAACATCTACCATGATATTTAGTATTTGTTGAATGAATATTGTTGAATAAAACAAAATGTAAAATTGCGACTATTATAATCTTTGAGTAATGATTTTAAGAAACAATAGTATTTGAAGTCAAGAGTCTGTCTAGAAAAAGGCTGATGGAAGTGTAAAGCAGTTCAATGCTTCTGAAGAGTGAGTTCTTTCAGACTTTTAAAGAACAGAAAATCCTGCAACCTGTAATTAGCAGACCATAGAAAATGATGGAAAATTCATCCATTTATTTTATGAAGATCCCACTCAGGAGCCTGTTTTTCAAGGTCTGTTCTTTCTCTTCACATTCTTTATTATAATTTGCAACTTTATTAAAATGTTTATATGCCATATTATGCATAATTTATTATATTATTTATAGATTTGTTTATGTGATAATTTTATGCAGGTCTCTCACCCTTCTATAAGGGCAGGGGAGTATTTGGTTTTTGCTTTCCTTCTGTGGGCTCTGCAGCTCCAACGCCTGGTATAGTGCCTAGCTGATAGTGGGTTCACAGTAAATCTTTGCCCTTCTGACTTACATCTAGGGAAGGGCAGTGAATTTAGTGAATGTTATGGCTTGAATATAAAATGTCCCCTAAAGGTCATGTGCTTTAACATTCAGTCCCCAGCTGGTGGAGCTGTCTATGGAGACTATGGAAAACTCAGGATGCAGGATCTAGCTTTGCAAAATGGCTTTCTGGGGGTTGGCCTTGGGAGGTTTTTACCCTGGACTCATAGTCCAAGTCAGTCTCTGTCTCTCTCTCACTCGCTTTCTCGCTCTCTTGCTCTCTCTTTCAATCTCTCTCTCTCTGGATCCTGCCCCATGAGGCAGTGGGGTTGCCTGACATGGACCCTGTCACCTGCCTAGATGCCTGTCCCGCCTCCACACTTTGCTGCCAATATGGATTGATCCTCCAACTATGAGGTCCCAATAAACCTCCTCCCTAAGTTTGTTTGGGCTTGTTTTTCTGCTATCACAATGACAGCTGACTAATATGGCAAATAATTAAGAGAGCTTCTTGAGTGTTTTAAGAGACATTGTGATGTACATATTCTTCTGGCTAAAAACTTAAAGATGGCAGGGCTTGGTGGCACATGCCTGTAATCCCAGCAGATGGGGAGGTGGAAGCAGGAGGATCGCAAGTTCGAGACCAGAGGTAGTCTGCATAACTTCGTGAGACCCTGTCTCAAAAAAGTAAGAAAAACGGGCTGGGCGTACAGCTCAGTGGTTCAACACTTGCAAAGCATGCAAGCGAGAGGCCCTGGGTTCAACCCCCAGTACAGCAAAAAAAAAAAAAAAAAAAAAAAAAAAAAAAAAAAAAAAAAAAAAAAGATAAAACAAAAAGTCTTTTTTCTCATTGCCAAATCAACATGACCTTAAAAACAAGGGCTTTGCCTTTGTCATCTTTATTTTTTCCTCCAGACTTGAGTAGTCCATGTATCATACCACTCAGGTGAAGGCTATGGGTTGATTTTCAGATACCAGAACACTGCCACCTGGAAGTCAGGGGTGTGCGTGCTATCAGAACCACGTAGAATCACCTGATCAAGGTGCAGTGAGGAGGAGCCCAGCAGTGTGGGTGCTGCAGCTCGTCATGTGAGTGTCAAGGCAAGAGAGGCTGCTGAAAGTCTATGGAGTAAGATATGTTTGTATTATTCAAAGCTACAAAGGAAACAAATAAGGAATAAAAATGATAACATAAATATCAACCATAGGAAGAGAAGACAGGGAGGGGAGGAGAGGAAATGACCACAAGGATCCTTGCCAGTGTGGTTCCTGTGGTCCCTGCAGCAGACAGCTTACAGTTGACATGCTGAGAAAGTGGCTGAAGGACATTGTCCAGCTTGACAAAGTAGCTGCCAGAGGAAGAAAAGGGGTTGTCTTCAGGAGATAGTGCCACAGGACAATGTGGCTTTTCCTCCTAAGCTTTTTATATTGTTTACCTTGTTACCCATATGCATATGCGCATATTTTGATTTTAAAAAATCCCTACTCTGTTTTGTGGCAGGCAGGAACCTTCCTTAAGCTCGACCTGGGAACTAGCTAGTATTTCTGATTATCTTATCAGAGTGCCTGTTTTCCCCTGGGGTTCACAGAGCCAGGGCATCTTCTCAGAAGGACTGTCTGGTCCTCAGGAGCCCTCTTTCTGTTTGAGCCACCAGCGTTAGTCTGTCCCAGAAAGAATGGCTGACCCTTGTCCTCAACCTCACGTTCTCCATACTTTTCCCAGGCTCTTGGCAAAATACGCCAGTGAGCATCCAGTGGGGATATAGGAAAGGGGGTTGTCCTGATATCAGCTCCTACCACCCAGTACTGTGAAGTCAGCTGACCAGCAGGTCCAAGTCCCTCCAAATGCCGAGCAGCCAGCAATGGGAAGGTGACAGCCAACAGGACAGGGTTGAAGTCAGACTTGGAACCCTCTGTTGTCAGTCAGAGCCCTGGTTTTGCAGATTCCCTGTGGTGTGCTGGAAAGAGCATGCAGTTAGGAGTAGGAAGAGATGGGTTCCAGCTTCCTACTGGTGCTCACTTAGCCTACCCAGATCCTTAACCTGTCTTGTGCACATGGTACCTGTCCAGTTACATCATTATGAAAAGTGAAAGAGGGGAGGCATGCACAAGTGTTTTCCAGAATCAACAAAAACTGACACAACTTAATATTATTCATTTTAGCTTGAGCTTTATATTTATCATCGCTCTATTCTTATAACAACTCTGAGCTGTGAGAGATGAAATGATTGTCCCTTCCTTCATCAAACAGTCATGCACTCAGCTGGCACACGGCTATAATCTCAGCACCCTGGAGGCTGTGGCAGGAGGATGGCAAGCCCCAGGTGGTCTGGGGCATGTAGTGAGACCCTGTTTCAGAAACAAAAATGAAAAATTCACGGTTCCCACCCACATGCTCTATTCTTAGATTTTTACATATACTATCTTTTTAAATTTATTTTTTTTAATTCATATAAATTTAGAGCTGTGCTAAGCCATCCTGGGACCTAAGGAAAAAGGAAAAATCAGTGTTACTGAGCCCATCTACATTTAATATTTTGATATTTTTCTTATTGTGAATATTTTTTGCATTAATTTTTATTTAAAAATTACATTAAAATACTATTTATCTTGATTACTGAGTTTTCTGGGCATGTCCCAGCTCACGTCATCCTAGTCTTACCTCTGTGTGAGTTAGTTACTATCCTAATCATGTTCTAGAAAAAAAAAATCACTTCAGGGATTTTAGCTATTGTGCCCAAGTTTTAAAAATTAAGAAAGAGCAGAGCAATACTTTAGATAAGGATCTGTGTAACTTCATGCCATTGTGTCATGCTATTTTGTATTAGTAATTTTTTTAGTTCATGGACAACTGAATGGGATTCATTATGACATTTCTATACCTGTATATCATTGTACATTGCTCATGTTACCTTCCCCATTATCATGTCATTACTGCCCTCCACCATTCACTTCCTCCTCACCAATAGTCTGCCTTCTACTTGCATGTCTTGTTTGTGTATGCATATACACACATATACACATATATATCTCATGTATATGTGTGTGTGTGTGTGTGTGTGTGTGTGTGTGTATGTACATATATACACACCTACACACATATGGGTGACAGATTTTACCTTAAGGGTAAAACATGGTATTTCTCTTTTTTTACCCCATTTTCCTTTCTTATTGCCACCTCTTCTTTTCTTTAGTCCCTTTTCTCCCCCTATAAAGGCCTCCTTCTATTTTCATGACCTATATATTTTAATACCAAATACATATTGAAATCTAACATCCACATAAAAAAGAAAAAACAAGCAATGTTTGTCTTTCTGAATCTGATTTATTTCACCTAAAATGACAATCTCTAGTTCCATCCACTTTCCGGCAAATGCCATCATTTTGTCCTTTATGGCTGAATAAAACTCCATGATGTATATATACAACAGTCTCCTTATCACTCAGCTGTTGTTGGAGATCTTGATTGGTTCTTTATCTTGGCTATTGTGAATAGTGCCACAATAAACAGGTATGAGCTGTATCGCTATGGTATGTTGACTTTTATTCCTTTGGATATATACCCAGGGGTGACATAGCTGGGTCATATGGTAGCTATATCTTTATTTTCTTCAAGAATCTCCATACTGATTTTCATAATGGCTGCACCAATCTACATTCCCACCAGCAATGTACTAGGATTCCTCTCTCCTCACATTCACACTAGCATTTGTTGTTTGTTTTGTTGATGCTAGCCATTCTGACTGAAGTGAGAGTATCTCAATGTAGATTTGATTTGCATTTCCCTGATGGCCAAGGATGTTGAACGTTTTTACATGTGGTTGTTGGTCATTTGTATTTTTTCTTTTGAGAACTCTGTTCAGTTCACGTGCCCATTTTTTGATTGGATACTTTGCTTTTTTAATGTTTAATTTTTTGAGCTCTTTATATATTCTAGATATTAATCCCCTGTGTGTTGTATAACTGGCAAAGATTTCCTCCCATTCTGTAGGCTGTCTCTTCACTCTGTTAATTGTCTCCTTTGCTGTGCATAAGCTTTTTAATTTCATGCAATCCCACTTGTCAATGCTTACTATTGTTTCCTAAGCTACTGGGGTCCTTTTCAGAAAGTCCTTGCCTATGTCTATGTCTTAAAGTGTTTTCCCTCTGTTCTCTCTAGCAGTTTCAAAGTGTCAAGTCTTACATTAAGGTCTTTGATCCATTTTGAACTGATTTTCATACAAGATGTGAGAGAGGGATCTAGTTTCAGTCTTCTCCACGAGGAGGTCCAGTTCTCTCAACACCATCTGTTGAAGAGGCTGTCTTTTCTCTAGCTTACATTTTTGGAAACTTTATTGAATGTCCAGTGGCGCAGCTACATGTGTGTATTTCTAGATCTTCTATTCCATTGGTCTACATGTCTGTTTTTATGCCAGCACCATGCTTTCTTTGTTTCTATGGCTCTTTAGTATAATTTTACATTAAGTATCATGATACCCCTGCATTGCTCTTTCTGCTCAGGATTGCTCTAGCGATTCAGGGTATTTTGTGCTTTCATATGAATTTGAGGATAGATTTTTTTATTTCTGTTAAGAATGTCATTGGGATTTTGATGGAGTTGCATTAAATCTGCAGATTGCTTTCAGTATTATAACCACTTCCACAATATTAATTCTTCTAATCCACTAGCATGACAAGTCTTTCCATCTTCTGGTATCTTCAATTTTTCTTCAGTGTTTTAAAGCTTTCATTGTAGTGATCTTTCACCTCATTGGTTAGGTTTATTCCTAAGGATTTTATTCTGTTTTTTAATCCATTGTGAATGGGATTATTTTCCTGATTTCTTTTCTCAGCCTGGTTGTATTTGGTATATAGAAAAGCCACTAATTTTTGCGTGTTGGTTTTGTGTCCTGCCACTTTGCTGAATGTGTTTATCAGCTATAAGAATTTTCTGGTGGAGACTTTAGGGTCTTTTTAAGTATAAGATCATATATCATCTGCAAATAAGGATAATTTCACTTCTTCCTTTCCTATTTCTATTCCTTTAATTTCTCTTGCCTGATTGCTCTGGCTAAGAGTTCAATTCCTATATTGAATAGTAGTGAAGACAGTAAACACCTTTGTCTTGTTTCTGACATTAGAGTAAATGCTTTCAATTTTTCCCAATTTAGTATGATGTTGGCTGTAGGTTTCTCACATATTGCCTTTATTATGTTGAGTTATGTTTCTTCAATTCCTAGTTTCTTCAGGGCTTTTATCGTGAAAGGATGTTGAACTTAGTCAAAGAGCTTTTCTGCATCAATTGAAATGATCATGTGATTTCTGTCTTTATTTATGTGCTGTATTACATTTGTTGCTGTTGTTGGGTGCCATCGAGTCATATCTGACTCAGTGACCCTCATAGGATTTTCAATGTTTGATCATTTGAAAGTGGATTGTGTCCTTCTTCCATTTTTTGAAACTGGGGATCAAACCCAGGGCTTTAGAGAGCACAGAGCAGCACTCTACTGACTGAGTTAAACCCCAGCCCGTATTATATTTATTGTCTTGCATATGTTGAACCACCTTAGCATCCCTGGAGTGAAACAAACTTGCTCAATGTGTATGATCTTTTTGATGTGTTGTTGAAGTCCATTTGCCAATATTTTATTGAGAATTTTTGCATGTAGGCTTACCAGGAAAATTGTGTTGTAGTTTTCCTTTTTTGTTGTATCCTTATCCAGATTTAGTATCAGTAATGGTGGCTTCACAGAGTTTGGTAATATTCCTTACATTTTACTTTTATGGAATAGTTTTAAGAGCACTGGTGTTAATTCTTCTTTAAAGGTCTTTTAGAATTTGGCAGTGGATGCATCCATCCTTGCACTTTTCTTTGGTGAAAGACTATTACTGCTTCAATCTCACTGCTTATTATAGATCTGTTTAAATTGCTTATATCCTCTTGGTTTCATTGTTTGGTAGGTCACATGTGTCTAGGAATTTATCTATCTTGTCTAAGCTTTACAATTTTTTGAATATAATTTTTCGAAGTGAATTCTAGATTTCACTGGTTTCTGTTATAATGTCCCCCTTTCTATCTTTAATTTTATTAATTTGAGTCTTCTGTCTCTTTCTTGGGCAGGGATTTAGCTCAATTTGCAGAGTGCTGCTCTGTGTGCTCTGACCCTGGGCTCAATCCCCAGCACTGCCAAAACAGGAGAAGGACATGGCAGCCTACTCCTGAAATAATCCCCAGATAATCAGCCATTGAAACCCTATGAATAGCAGAAAAACACTTGACATAGTGCTAGGCATGGACACAGTGTTGGGGAGTGTTTCATTCTGTTGGACATAGGGTCACTATGAGTCAGACCTGACTCAATGACACTAACAACTCTCTTTCTTTCAGATAGTTTGGCTAAAGTTTTGTCAATCTTGTTTATCTTTTTCAAAAAAAAACCAGCTGTTTGTTTCATCAATTCTCCTTATTGTTTTTTTTTTGTTGTTGTTTCCATTTCATTAATTTCTGCTCTAATCTTTATTATTTCTTTCCATCTACTTATATGCAGTTTTTCTTGTTCTTATTTTTCTAAGACTTGAGGTGCATCATTATTTATTTGAGTCTGCTCTGATTTTTTAATGTAGGCACTTATAACTATAAACTTTCCTTTTTGCTGTATCCCAAAAATTGTGGTCGACTGTGTTTTCATTTCATTTGATTATAGGATCTTTTTTTATTTCTTCTGTGATTTCTTCAAGGGACCACTGATAATTTAAGAGTGTATTGTTCAACCTCCATGCATTTGTATAGTTTCTGTGATTGCTTTTGCTATTCATTTCTAGTTTTATTCCATTATGGTTTGATAAGATGCATGTAATTATTTGACTTTTCTCTATTTGTTAAGACTTGATTTATGGACTAAAATATGATCTGTTTTAGAGAACATTTAATGAGCTGCAGTGACAAATGTGTATTTTGTAGATTTTGGATGGAATATTCTGTAGATATCTATTATGTCCATGTGATCTATGGTGCTGTATAGCTCTGAAGTTTCTTTGTTGAATTTTTGTTTGGATGTTCTATCTATTGATGAGAGTGGGGTATTGAAGTCACCTACTATTATTAAAACTGGTCCAATTTGTTCCTTTATGACAGGTAGTGCCTGTTTTATGATATTGGGTGCACCAATATTTGGTGCATGTTGTTGTTGTCATTAGGTGCCATCAAGTCAGGTCTGATTCTTAGCAACTCTATGTACAATAGAACACAATAGTCCTTGACATTGTGCCATGCCCAGCACCCAGTCAGTGCTTTTCTGCTATTCAGAGGGTTTTCATTGGCTGATTATTTCAGGATTGTTTTGTAGTGGGCTGCCATGTCTTTCTCCCACTGTTTTTGCTGTGCTGGTGACTGAACACAGGGCCTCAGAAAGCTCAGAGCAGCACTTTATCAACTGAGCCAATACTTAGCATTTGGTGCATATATATTTGCAATTATTATATCTTCTTGATCTATTGTTCCCTTTATCAATATGTAGTGACTTTTTAAAAAAATCTTTTCTGATTATTTTTAACTTGAAGTCCACTTTATCTGATATAAGGATGGCTACTCTTCATCTTTTTTTTCTGTTTTTTTTTTCTTTTTTAGCTTCCATTTGCTTGATATCTCAGTTTCCATCCTTTGCCCACGAACATCCTTGCCAGTGAGATGTGTTTCTTGCAGACAACAAAAGTTGGATCTATTTTTTAATCCAATCTGCTAATCTGTATCTTTTAATTGGAGAGTTAAGAGCATTTGTATTTAGGGTTATTGTTGAGAGGGGTTTGGCTGGCTCTTGTAATTGTGCTGGGTATTTTTCTGGATGGTTTGCATACTATTTATTCTTTCTTCTTTATTCATACTTGGGTGTTACTTTAGTTTTTGGGTTAGATATGACTGATTCTTTCCTAGTTCTCTTTGTTTCCTCTGTTCCTTTCATGAACTTTATTCTTTCCTCTACTTTTATAATTAAGATTGTCTTTCTTTCTTCTATGTGTATAGGATTCCTTTGAATATCATCTGCAATGCTGGCTTGCGGCCTGAGTTGCTTAGTGTGTGGTTGTCTTAGAAGTTCTTTATTTCTCCACTGATTTTAAATGATAACTTTTCTGGATATAATAATCTTGGCTAGCAGTTATTTACTTTCAGGGCCTGAAATACATCATTCCACACTTTCCTGAATTTTAGGGTTTGTACTGAGAGGCCCCATGTTATTTTGATGGATTTGCCTTTATGAGTGAGTTGAGGTTTCTCCCTTATAGCTTTTAATATTGCTTCTTTGTTCTGTAGTCTTGGCATTTTAACTATAATGTTTCATGGGGAGGGTCTTTTCTGGTTGTGTCTATTTGGGGTTCTGAATGCTGCTTGTGGTTAGATGTTCATTTCTTTCCCTAGATTTGGAAAAATTTCTGCTGTAATTTTATTGGATAGATTTTCTATGCCTTTAGTTTTTATCTCAGCTCCTGCTTCTACCTCATGGATTCTTAGATTTTATCTCTTGATCATGTCTCAGAGTTCTTGGAAGTTGTGGGTCATGCTCTTTTATTTTTCCTTTGTTGATACCTGAGTGTAGTATTTCCTCAACCCTATCTTCAATTCCTGATATTCTATCTTCTGCTTGATCTAGTCTATTGGTGATAGTTTCCACTGTTTTTTACTTGATTTATTGAGTTCTTCATTTCCAACGCTTTTTTTTTTTTACAAAATCTCAATTTTCTTGCTGTACTTATCATCAATTTTATTGACTTTTTCTTCTATATTGTTGGCTTTTTGATCTAGGTTGTGTATTGATTTTCTTACTTTATTTATCTGCTTGCTTATGTCCTCTTTGAAGTCATTGATCATTTTTACAAGTAGGCTTTGAATTTTTTGTCTGATATTTCAACCTTATTAGTATCTTTCCATTTAGTAATTAAATAATTATGGTCTTTTGGAGGAGATGTGTTGCCTTGCTTTTTTCATGTTTCTTATGTTTCTGTTTGGTGATTTGTGCATCAGTTGGGATGGATATGTCTTCCAATTTTATTTGAGGATCTTCTTAGTGGCTTTCACTTGAGAGTTCAATCTCCAGTACCACTCCCAGAGGAGAAGACAAACTACTATAACAGGTACAATAGCCAACTGAACCAGATATAGAAATACACTTAAAATCACTTAAAGAGAACTACTACACCATCAATGCCCATAGAACATAAAATGGTGACAATAATATAGAGGAAGCTGTGAAGTTACAAATTATTTAGGGTCAATGTAAAAAAGGTAATTGCCTAAAATAAAAAAGGGGAGGGCAGAGAAAGGGGCAAAAGAAGGAAGCAGCAAGGATTAAGTAAAATAAAGGAAAAAGAAGATCCAGAGAGGAAAGGAATGCTAACAAGAGAAAGAAGAAAGAACAAAAGATTAAAAAAAGATGGCACAATAAAAAATGTATAAACAAAATTAAGTAAACATAAGAAGGACAGTAAGAAGTAAAATGCCTGAGATTTCTTTTTTAAAAAAATGTAAACATGATAGTAAAAGTATAGTAAATAGACAAAGAGACACATAGGTAGCCAAAGTTTAAAGGAAATAAAAAAGAAAAAATATAAAAATCACATTAGAAAAAAAAGATAAACAAATAAAACAAAATGATGAGAAGAAGAAGAAGAGAGAAGAAGAAGAAGAAGAAGAAGAAGAAGAAGAAGAAGAAGAAGAAGAAGAAGAGGAGGAGAAGGAGGAGGAGGAGGAGAAGGAGGAGGAGGAGGAGGACAAAAGAGCTAGACACCATGGTGTACAGTTGTAATCCCCGTGTCTTGGAAGGCTGGATGATCTTGAGCCCCAGGCCAGAGGCATCATGTCCAACCCAACAAGACTTTGTCTAAAGGAAAGAAGAAAGAAAGAAAGAAAGAAAGAAAGAAAGAAAGAAAGATAGAAAGAAAGAAAGAAAGAGAAAATGGCTAAGAGTATTGTACTGCACAGCGGTATAGCACTTGCCCCATGGAAATCACTAGGTTCAATCCCCAGCACAGTGGAAATAAAAAGTACTAGAGGACCTACTTTGTGTCCTCGGCTATTGGAGTCTATTAGGTGGAGGTGGTGGTGAGTTGAAGATGGTATCTTTTATCTGGCCTCAGCTTAGAGTTGCCAGTCTCTAAAGTTCCCCTCATGAGATGGAATCATCTCTTCTCCCCAAAGTTACCCACTTTGCCCAAGCCTCCTGCTACCCAACCTCTCAGTGTTTTAGTTTCTCATCTTCCCTCTGTAACTGCCTGCTGCAGTTATGTCACCCCCTGGGTTTGTGGTAGTTCACCCCCAGTCTCCCTGAACAGTGATTATTTTTTTGTTTTCAGGCCTCTGAAGTGGCTTAGTGTCACACAATAGGTTCCCTGTCAAGATGGAACCTGGTCATGGGCCTCTCAGATATGGAATGTAGGAAAATGAATCTCTTCTCCAATGCTGACTCCCCAGTCAGGAAGAACCCTTGTCTCTCCAAATCCCCCAAATGGATCCCAGGGTTTCAAGGCTTGTGGGCTTGTCCTGTGGGACTACTAGTGTCTTCACCAGCACTGTCCCCTTACCTTTTGGGATAGAGCCTCCAGGCCCCTTGCCCTGCCAGAGAGCCACAGCTGGAGATGTGTCCTGCTGTCTTCCTCTCACTGCTCAAGCTCCTTCTGCACTCTGACCATCCTATAACCTCCTTTGTAATTTCTGTGCTTTTCCAGTCTTCCTCTCTTTGGAATAGCATCTACTCTTTCTAATTCTGACTTTTGTTTTATAGCTGTACATGGAGGCTGCCTCTGGTCTGCTGTCTTATACCCTATATCATGCTATCTTTTAATTGACAGAACGTACAGGAAAATTCCATTAAGATCTACACAGCACTTTTCAGTAATACCTTTTAAAATATTATGTATTTTCTCAATGGATTTGATTTGGGATTAAATGTGCCCACAGTCTGGACACTCTCATTTTCTTTGATTTACATAGCATTATCTATAGATCCTGACTCAATGGCACCTAACAACAATAACAAATCTATAGGTAGGAGTTTGATGAATAACAATTAAATATATACTATTTACAGTTCACTCCCACATACATTATCTGTTTGCTCATTACAAGCTGGTGAAATAGCATAGGTGGATTTATTTCTTCATTTTTTGAACGATGTTCACAAATGTTCAATGACTTAGGGAATTCTATGCTCACTTTGACATTGTATGCATTTTCCACAATGTGTTTTTTTCAGGTAGTAATGGTGGGAGTGCCCACAGTTCTAGAGTGGAAGGCTCAGGGAGAAACTTAGCTCATTAAATCAACCATAAGGTGATACTCAAGAGTGTCTGAGCACTCACAGCATGGGGTGGAGACCGGAGGTTGAGAACCTGCCAACCTATTATTCCCAATCCCAGAAACCCCAAACAAGCGGTATCTGAGAATTTTTCCATGGGTCTGTCATCTCTGGGAACTTCTCAGAGTCAACTTGCAGCCAGGAAATGGTGTATATACTCTTAGTGTGCATATGGTTTTCACGTTTGATCCTTCATTGAGACTTTCTCCATCAGAAAGGAGGAGGCAATGTGTCCTTTGTCCTTATGTTTGGTGTGGGGTATGAAGCTCCAAAAAAGAAGAAGACCCTCCTGTTAGTGGGCAAACATCCAGGGTTGATACCATATATTTTTAAACTGATCTGCAGCCCTTCAACAATTTTAGAGACCTAAAAAATTGGATGTGAGTCAGAATCACACGCAGATTAGATTCATGGTTGAGAGATAGTTTGTGGGAAATCATAGAACTGCTGAACATGTTGTAAAATCAACACAGTGCAATAGTGTGGATGATATTCCAGTGTGGATTAGACTCAGGAGTATATGGTATACCTGAGTGCACCAAAAAGGTGCATCCTCCTGAACATCAGCCACAGGTTCCTGCAGATTGGCAATGTGACTGGGCAGGCTCTCACTGGGGTCCAAAGGGAGAAATGAGTCCAGTAACCCAGAGCTTGTCTCCCTGTCTCAGATCTCAGTCCTGCTCTTCTCAAACTTGCTCTCCAAACTATAGTCAGAAGGATCTTTCTCTGCTCTCCACCTTTCCTTCCCACCATCCCATAGGAAGACATCTGTGCCAGAAACGCTGCTTGTGAACCTTTCTAGCCCCATTTCCCAGAGCCCCATCTTCACAGGTTGTGATTCCACACTTCTCAGCCATTGTTACAGCCAGATTCACTGGCCTTTCTCTTACATCTAAAGCCAAGCTATTGTTGTTAGGTGCCATTGAGTCCGACTCATAGCAACCCTATGTACAATAGGTGAAACACTATTGTTAGTGCTTCTCTGCTATTCATAGGGTTTTCAATGGCAGATTGTTTTTTGGGCGTGGGTTGCCAGGTCCTTCCCCCAAGCCTACAGCACCTGGTGTTCCCAGGTGGTCTCTCATCCAAGTACTAATCAAGCCCGACCCTGCTTAACTTTTGAGATCTGATGGGATCGGACACCACAGTGGTACAGCTGCAGGAAAAGCCAAGCACATGGTATATATGCTGTGTTGATTTTCTTTCTCTTTGATGCCCTTTCTTAATGTTTCTTCTTTCCTCAGCTCTTGGTTTAGATGTCATATTTTCTGGGAAAACTTCCCTGCCCCTATAGTGGGTTTGCAAGTCCTCTCCATGTGTTTCTACTCCCTCTGCCTTGCCCTGGTAGGGCACAGGGGTCAGTGCATGGTCATAGAGTCTCCTTGGCGGACCCCCGGCTCACCTCCATGCTACTCCAATGCTCTGGTCTCTTGGTCCCCTGATCTCTCCTCCAGTGCTCTGCCCCATTTCAATCACTCACTTCATGGGTGTTCCTTCTGGCTCCTGGTTCTCTACTTTTGTCATGGTAGGAATTCAGGAGAAACTATTTGGTAAGTCCAAAATTTCGTTCACCCATTTGTTCTGCAGCATTGTTTGTTAACATGTTATCCATGTAATACCTAAGTGCTTTGTCAAAATGTGGATCTCTAGGCATCACTCAGAGATTCTGCTGGGGAGGGGTCAAGAGTGTATCTTAACAGATTGGGCACAGTGGCGTTTTCCTATAATTCCAGCAACTCGGAAGGTGGAGGCAGGAGAATTGCAAGTTCAAAGCCAGAAGCAGCCTGTGTAATTTAGTGAGACCCTGTCTCAAGATAGAAAAAAAAATGTTAAGGGGGCTGGAGTGCAGCTCAGTGGAGCACTTGCAAAGTATATAGGAGGCCCTGGTTCAGCCCCACTACCAAAGAAATAAGCAAAATACAAAAACAAAAAACAGATCTCCTAGGAAATTCTTAAACATATTAAAATTGATCAGTGATATTTTTGAGTTGCCACAGACTGCAGTATAAAGTCCTAAGAATTTCTCAGACTACAATCTCCTTGGGGGAGGTTGAGTGGGAACTGGTGGCCTTTCCAGGGCACTTTCTTAATGCTGTCTAATCCTCACTTTGAGACTCCATCCTATGAGGGAATCTCCTCTTGCCTTTGGCTTAGACCTGCTGAGGCACATCCGCTGGGACTGGTGTGAGGTGGGAAGAGAGGCTGAGCTCTGCTCTGGAGAAAGGCTCTTTTGTGGAAGCCAGCCTCTCCCAATGTCCTTGGCTCTTTCTCTCTCCAGGTTTTGTCTCCCTGGGTGTGCCAGACACTTTGCAAATGTGATAATGAGGGCTGTAATTTGCTGAGCTGAGCAGCCAGGCTCCCTGGGAAAGCAAATGTCAGCTGTTGCTCATATTGTTCCCTCTTCTCCCCCTTCCTCCACTACCCTGGACTCAGCTTGAGCTCATTAGGCGCTAGCACTGTGTAACAAAGCCTAATAAACGCCTAATGGATAGTCCTGAGCAAGCAAGTGGCAAAACCTGGATTTCCTCTTTCCCCGCTCCTCTTGAGAAGGATGCCTGCTGGGGGCAGGGCAGGTGAAAGGACCCTCACAGCTCCTTAGACAAAGCTCCTTAGACACCTGAGGCCAGAGCCTTGGCCCTGGGGACCACATGACCACGCCCCTCCCTGCTCAGCCTGGGGCAGGGGGTGGGGTGGGGGGATCTTCCATTACAGTCAAGGCCCTGGATTGACCAGATCTTAGTTGAGAGAGAGAGAGAGAGAGAGAGAGAGAGAGAGAGAGAGAGAGAGAGAGAGAAAGAGAGAGAGAGAGAGAGAGAGAGAGAGAGACAGTGTGACCATCCTCCTCCACCGGCCTCCTGTCACCTGATAACAGGGTCGGACAGGGCCATGTCGAGCTGTCTCCCAGGCGCTCTTTTGTACTCTCAGAATAATCTAGTTTCAAAGAGGAGAACAGATGGATTGCATTTCCCTAACTTTTAGCTGGTTCCAATGTGCAAACAGTTAAGATCATAATGTTAACATTTTCTCTCTGTTTTATGTGCATATAAAATATTCCTGAAGAATGTGCTTTTGAATGCAAAGTTTGATCCAATTACAATTTTATAGTTTATAAAAACATAAAAAGTATGTTTTCTGGGTGTCTGAGACCCTGTTGGCCTTTACAATAAACTTGGAAGCTTGCAGGGAAACATAATTGCCACCATGTCAAAGAGGGCCCTGTGGAGCTCAGGATGATGAGCCCATTATGTAAATATGGAAACATCTCATCGTCTCTTGGGGTGAATGAGATACTGATGAATGGAATTAAAAACAATCTTGTGGTCTTGGATCAGATTGGAAATGGTTGTTGTTTTCTGTCATTGAAGAGCTGTTTAAGAAAAAAAACCAAAATAAATAAGGAAAAGAATCTTGCAAACTTTACTTCTGTGGTTTAGAGGACATAGGTGGCTCCGTGCAAAATCAGGCAGCTTCCCTATTAGTGGGGCAGAAGAAACAGCTCCATGGCAAAAAGCACACAGGAGATCGTTCCTTCTCATTGTACTTTGTAAAGTCAACCCGAGTTTCAGGAAGTTCCCACCAGGGATGAAGGGGCAGAAAAAGCTCCTGGGATTGGAGTTAGGGCTCTTTCCAGTCTTATTTGCCTTGTACCTAGGCAAAGAAACTTAAACAATTTGGGGCCTTGACCCCTTCTTCATTAGTAAATAAATAAATAATAGGAAAAGGGAAAGAAAGATTAAAAAAAAAAAAAGAGGACTAGGGCTGAGATCTCTTTTTCAGCTCTACAATGCTAGGATTCCCAGTCTCCCTTCAGCACTAATCACCAGTTGTTGGAATACATGGGACAACCACAAGCAGCATGTTGGGAGGGAGGTGCCCCTTAAGTTAAAGGATCTTAGGATGCTGCTCTAGCTGGAGGACCTGGTTCTTGGGCTGAAGGGTGGTTAATAATCCTTTGTCTGGGGAGGCTTGCACACTGTGTTTTCTGGTTTCCTACATAAGTACAGAACGGTCACAGCTTGTTCCCATGATGAGATGTTGATTAAGAATTGCTCTTGACACCATGCGCAGGATTGTGAAGAACAGCTTTGTGAAGTAACCGTGGTCTGAGTTTCTTTCCAAGGACTGGTCCCACTCCAGCAACTTCCCTGTGGCATTCAGGTGCCTTATGAGGAGAGAATTTTTCCATTGCATACATCTGGGGCAGGCCTTCTAGCTCTGGAGAAACCTGAGATTATTGAGTGAGAATCGCTGTCACTGTAGTGATTTGAGGCTGTATCATTGATAAGGAGAATCCCGACTCTCAGAACTGGAGGAAGTGTAATGATGGCCTTGTGTTACACACAAAGAGAATATGTGCAGCTCAAAGAGGTCAAAAGACTTGGGAAAGTGACACAGGTTCTCAGGTCAGGACTCCAGATGTTTTCATGTAATCCCTCTGGCCTGTTTCATATGGGGCGTCTGAGGAGACCAAAGTGGCTGGAGCCAAATGAAGGAGGGTGGGCAGGCATCTGACTTTATTAGAACTGCTGAAACAAATTTCCATAAACTCAGTGGCTTAAAAAAGTTGAAATTTATTCGAGCACAGCTCTGGGAGGATCATCTCCCCACTGAGGGCGCTGGAGAAGAATCCTTCCTTGCCTTCTCTGGCAAGCCTGGCCTTGAGCATTTCTTGGATATAGTCCCATAATCCCAATCTGCCTGTTTCTGCTCACATATGGCCTTTGGTGTCCCTGTGGGTCCTTGTCTCTGCTTATAAGGATGCAGTTGTTGGATTTGGGGACCACGCTGATGCAGTGTGGGTCCATCTCAATCCTTAACTAATTACATTGCCCTTTTCCAAGTCAGGCCACCTTTTAAAGTTGTGGGGGGACATGAGTTTGGGGGGATACTATTCAACCCACTCTAAGTGAGAGGTAGGAAAAGCAGTCAGACAGAAGAGCAGGTCCTGGTGCCCCCCCTCCAACCCCCTGGAGTGCCTTCTTCCCCCTTGCCTGGGTTCTGGCTCCCCTCCCCCATGGCTGAGCCTCACTTCCTCCCAGTCTCCTCACATGCCATTTGTAATCATTTTGGCTTTTCCTCTCTGTGACATGAGAAGTCTTTAGAGGGTTTTAGCAAAAGAGCCACATGATCTGATTTATGTTTTATGAGATTTCCTCTGGTTGCTGTGTAGAAAATTGGCTGTAGGAAGTCAGGGTGAAGAGAGAGAGAGTGATATGGTTTCCACAGTCTGTCAGGAGAAAGACATCCTGCGGTGGAAGTGGTGGGAAGGCAGGATGTGAGATTTGGAGTATGTTTTGAAGACATAGCTGGAGTCTTGGCCATGTAGATTGGAGATCCCCGTTAGACATCCAAGGAGAGATGTTGACTGAGCCATCAGATTTGTAAGTCTGCAATTAAGGGGAGAAAAATGTACAAGAATCCTAAAGTGGTTGTTGTTATTAGGCGGTGTTGTTAGTGACCCTATGTATAATACAATGAAACACTCCCTGATTCTGTGCCAGGCACATGATCTTACTTATGTTTAAGCCCATTGTTGTAGACACTGTGTCAATTCATCTAGTTGAGGGTTTTCCTTTTTTGTTGTTGACCTGCCACTCTCCCAAACATAGTGTCCTTCTCTGGGAATTGGTCCCTCCTGACAACATGTCCAAAATACATAAGATGCAGTCTAGCCATCCTTCCTTCCAAGGAGCACTTTGGTTGCACTTCTTCTAGGATGGATCTGTTGGTTCTTTTGGCAGTCCATGAAATATTCTATATCCATCTCTGGCACCATAGTTCAAAAGCATCAATTCTTTTCCTGTCTCCTTTATTCACTGTCCAGCTTTCACAACCATATGATACAGAATCCTGAGGTTGTTGCTGTTAGGTGCTGTTGAGTTGGTGTTCGACTCATAGCGTCCCTATGTACAACAGATGAAACACTATTGTCAGTGCTTCTCTGTTATTCATAGGGTTTTCAGTGGCTGATTAGTTTTTGGGAATGGGTTGCTGGGTCCTTCTCCCAAGCCTACAACACATGGTGTTCCCAGGCGGTCTCCCATCCAAATATTAACCAGATCCAGACTCTGCATAGTTTCCAGGATGTGACAGGATCAGACACCACAGTTCTACGGCTGCAGGTTAGATGGTATTTTAAGCCATCTTACCAGCTGAATTCACTAGAGGTGTAGAAGACAGAGGAATACAGGACCCCTCAAAAGAACAGTGTCCTGGGGCTCTGCCTTATTTAGAGGTTGGAAATGTGAGGAAGATTCAGCAAAGGAAACTGAGAAGCAGAGGTCTGTGAGGAGGAAAGAGAACCAGAGAGTGGTCTCCCAGAAGCCAGGGAGAGGAAGGTTTTCAAATGATGGGAGTTAGAAACTATCTCAAAACTGGCTTATAGAGATAAAAGCTTGACTTTTCATTTTTTTAGATCAATTGCACAGAGTGGTGAATACAGCAAATAACCAAGGGCTGTACATTCCAATATTACTGAAGAGCAAATCTCGAATGTTCTTATCACAAAGCATGTTAAATTCTTGAGGTGACAGATTTGCTAAAAAGCTTGATATAACCAGTCCACTTTGTGGTAGCCTGCAGTGGTACCACCCTGGCCTCAGATCCCATCAGGTCTGGGAAGCTAAGCAGGGTTGGCCCGGTTAGTCCTTGGTTAGGCTCACCTCCTGGGAACCTTGAATAGGCTCCCTGCCTGGGAACACCAGGTGCTGTATGCTTGGGAAACGAACGAGGCAACCCACTCCTGAAACAATCAACCGTTGAAAACCCTATGAATAGCAGAGAAGCACTGACATAGTGCTTGGCACGGCACAGTGTTGGGGAGTGTTTGTTCTGGGTCGGTAGGGTTGCTGTGAGTCAGAAAAACTCAGTAGCACCTAACAACGTTGTTACAAACCCCTGACATCTTGTATATCATAAGTATATATGACGATAATTTGTTAATAGGCAACTTAAAAAATTGGTTGTTTGGTCTCAAAGGATGAGGCCTTAGGACATTGGGGGCCCCTGGTGCCCTCCACCGGAGTTCTAGTGCTGTGACAGGAGAGCAAATGTGACTGAACAACACCCCATAAAGCTAGAGGTTGGCTGGGGTGCAGCTCAATGGCAGAGCAGGTGCCCAGCATGTGCGGAGCCCTGGTTCCCATCCCCAGCCCTGCAACGAACTACCTGGAACCTGGGGGAGGGGTGGGAGCTGGACAGAACCGGCCCTCCCACTCTCAGGGGAGTCTGGGCAGTCTACCCAATCAGCAATGTCACCCCACTTGCCCGAGCTCTCAACCCAGCATGGGGCAGTGAGACCGGAGGTAAAGTCAGCCAAGGGTCCTGAGAGAGAGGCATCCTCATGCTCAGAGGGAAAAGTGGGTGGCTTTCCGCCAAGAGCTCTTCCCCTTCTCAGCTTCTGATGTCACCACTGAGGCAATGCCACCCACAGAGGGCACTGGTCCCTTCTGAGCACAGAGGAAGCCTTGGCAGAGGTGGCGTCCTGCTGCCCCTGCCCTCAGGCCTCCCCTGTCCCCAGGCCCTGCGCTACTCATGTCCCAGGTCACTGGGCTCTTGTTTCCCGCAACCTCCCTGGCTGTCCCCCACCCTCTTTGTAATCTCTCAGGGACTTTGGTAGCTGGAACACTACTCCAGATATTGAGCCCAGAATGGAAGACTCTTAAAGCTCCAGGTGGGCCCAGGAGGTCCATTTTGGGGGTGAGGGGTTCACCCAGGGGGCCTCCGGCCCACGCATGAAGAGAGCTTTCTAGCCTTCCCGGAGGCTTCTGCATCTCCCGCCCCGGCAGAGTCCCCAGGGGCTCATTAGACCAAAGTACTTCACAGGAAGATGGAAAAAGTTCTTGGAAACCTACAGAGGCCAACTTGTGGGGGTGAGCAAGAGGTAAAAGAGCTTTGTGGCAAGGGAGGAGGCTTGGTGGAGGATGCTTTCATTTAGCCTGTGATGACAAGATAAGGCATTAATAGATTTAAGCTGCGTGGAGGAATGCAGAGATAACGGGGTGATAAACCTCCCAACCAGATGGTGCTCCAGATGCTGCAGGGGGGTCCCCAGGTCCATCCATCCTCCCCTGGGGTTGCAGGGCTGGGGTTAGCAAGGCTGGTCTCCAGCCTTGGGAGTAGGTGGGAGGTTGACATGCACCACAGGGCTGTTCTAGCCCATTTCTGGGAAGCTCAGGAATGCACAGGACTGACTTTGTATGGGAGAGGTGCTTCTTCCATTCAGGAGAAGGACACAGTCCCAGGTTTCAGATCAGGAATCCAGGATTTCCCAAATTGAAGTTTCAACAAAGTGACACAATTAAGCTACAAGTCAATGGAATTAGTCCACCTGGTCTTGGGCCCGGCGGGGGGGGGGGGGGGGACAACTGGGAGGGTTCCTCTCTCTCTGCAGCTGGACATGGGCAGAGTCCAGTCTGTACTGTTTAAGCGGAACTTGGTGGACATGTGGACATGCTGTCTGGTTGCAAGAACGCATGGTCCGTATTTCTGAGCTCGGGCATGTTAGGGCCCAAGTCCTGCCTACCTATGGCCCTTGCTGTTCTGATTCTCTTCTTACCTGGAGCAGATCGTTGGGCTTAAAACCCAGTCTCATCATCTCTGCACCCCACCAGATTGGGAGGAAAAAGCCAAACAAATGCATAAGTGGATTTACAGGATGCACTTGGCAGCAACCAGCATCTGAAGAAGCTGTCAAAACAAGCATCTTTACAGAACAGCGAGCCAGGGCAGCTTACTGGAATCATCTTCCCTAAAATGTTCTGGGAGAAAAAAGCCCCTAACTCTTGAGGCTCTTTCTTACCCTTCTCCATTCCCCTAACCTCACCCCGCCCCCCGCCCCCCCATGGTCTCCCTTCCTCATTGCTGTCTGCAGTGGGAGGGAGGCAGTGAGGGGATGACAGTGTAATCTTCCTCCTCTCTCTCACTCCATCCAGCAGCTCTTCTGAAGCCCACTCCCCAGGGTCCCCTCGCAGCTCTCTGGACCACAAGGGTAATTTGAACCTGCATCTGAGGATGGCTTCATCTGTGTTTACAGCTAGAAGACAAGCTGCAAGAAACAGGATTGCATTTGTTCTTCCTAAGTCAAACCAGCTGTGCTCTCCTGCCTAGGGCTGCTTCCTTTGCAAATGCCAAAAGTCACTTGTGGTTGGAGCCACTTTTCCTCCCGGAGAGTTGTTTGCCCCTCATCCAGCCAGCTTTCCTCCTGTGCTTCTTCCCGGCCAGCTGCTCCCCTGCAAGGTGTCGCACAGCTCTGCCTGGCTTGTGAGGACAGGCCTCCAGCCCAGGGGCCCAGCGCCTCTTGGAAGACCCCTTAGCTGGCTGGGATAGGGTATGAGGCTAGGCTAAACTAGCCCTCTCCAGAGTCTTTCTTGTCCCCCCTTTTAGAAACCAACTAGAAATTCATGCCCATGAAGTTGTAAATCAAGAACCACGCTGGGAAGAAACATAAGAAATACTTGGCTCAATTTACCACTCATTGGAGAGAGCATCATTGACTCTATTAGTATTTAGAAACAACTGCATTTCTAATTGGTGATATTTACATAGTCCTACAATAAACAAACAGAAAACTTTTGCATTGAAACTGGTCAGTATTCCTCTCATTTGGATGAGAGTTCCTTGGGAACTGGGATAGGGTCCTCCTACCCAGGAAATTTCACATGACATTCCATTCCACAAGTATGTGTGGAACACCTACTATGTACTCAGTGTCTGCCCTCAAAGAGCACCTAATCTACTTAGAAAAGGGTAGAATAAAAGCATTTGGCATGTGAAAAGATCTGTTATATTCCCTTGTATTATTAGCCAAAGACAAGTTGAGGCTTAAGGTGGTCAGTATAATGGAAGTTCAGTGCAGGGAGACACAGTAGGCTGGGGGTGATTAATAAAGGCTTCATGGAGGGGGCACAACTTGAGCTCAGTCTTGAAGTGGCCCTGGGTTAATAATAAAGAGATATGGAAAACACAGGGGGCTTGTTGGTGAAATTTAAAATTAACCCCATCTCACTCTGTGAAACAAACAAAAACCAAAACACCCTCCCCAAACAAAACTAATTAGTGTCACTTGTGTTGGTCATATGTATTTACAGTGTTGGCCAATTTTGGTGGTGTAAATATACTCAACATGGCCAATTTCAAGGTGCCAATGTGAAGTTACTGAAATTGGAGTCACTGAAATTGGAGTCAGGAAGAGATATTTGCTGGGAAAGTTGTCAGTACCAAAATAGAGCCATTTAAGTCAGACCCTGACAATGTGGAATGAGGAAGCCATTAGGGAGGAACCTTTCTTCAGTAAGCCTATGATAATAACTATTGCAACTCTCTGAAAACCACAATAATTTCAAAAATTCTGGATGAGTCATTCCTATAAAGACATCCTTCCGTCAATGTGTGGTATTACCAATGAACAATCGCCAACTCCTATGACAGCCAATGAAATTATTTCAAAACAACTTATGTGGACATTTCCCCCTTGTCTTTAGCCTCTCATTACTCCAACCCTCTTGAATATGCCCACGGACCTCTGTAGCCTGTGCAACTTGGATTGTATTCATTTGGTATTCCCAAATAAGCTCTTTGTTTTGGAGTGTCAGTCTCTCTGTCATTATTTTGGTTTGATGGTGGGGTGGTTCATGTATTGGAAACTTGATCCCAGTGCGGTGGTGTTGGGAGGCGCTAACAAGGGGAGATGTGTGGGTCACAGGGGACTGTCCTCATGGATAGACTAATGCCATTATTGTGAGAAAGGGCTCATCACTGCAGGACTGGGCTCCTTATATGAGGGTGATGTTAGCCTGCTTTTGTCTCTTTCTTTCCCTCTCTTTTCCCTTCTACCATGTTATGTTGCAGCAAGATGGCTATCCCAGTGCTAGCCACTCAATCTTCTCAGCCTGTGTAACCATGAGCCAAATGTGTCTGTTTATTATAAATTACCCAGTCCATGGGATTCAGTTATAGCACCACAAAACAAAGACATGAACTTGGTACCAAGACATGAAGCTGTTGTTCTAAGAACTATCTGAAAATATAGAAGGGACTTTGGAACTGGATAATGAGTAAAAGCTGAAGGATTTGGAGAAATAGGCAAGAAAAAGCCTACATTGCCCTAGACAGATGATTAAGGAATTTTTGGTGAGGGATCAGAAAAAAAGAACTGTAGGCAAAGTCTGAAACTTTTTAGAGACTATGGTGCTTACGTGGTCATGATCAGAATGTTGGTAGAAATATGGACAGTAAGTGTGGTTCTCAGAAGGAAATGAGGAACAAGGTGTTGGAAACTGGAGTAGAGGCTATTGTCATGGCTTGAATATGGAATGCCCCCACAGGCTCATGTGTTGAACATTTGATCTCCAGCTGGTGGTACAATTTTGGGAGGGAATGGGAAATTTAGGAGGTGGGGCCTCGCTGGACCTCGTAGGTCTCAGGAGGCATGCCTTGAAAGTTATACCTAAGCCCCAGTCCCTTCCTTGCTGTCTGCTTTCTGTCTGCCATAAGGTGATCAGCTCTTCTTTAACACATTCTACATGGTGCTAAGCAACCACAAACTGAACCCTCTGAAACTGGGAGCCAAAATAAACTCATCTTCTTTTGTGTTGTTCTCTCTGGTATTTTGGTCACAGCTACAAAAAATAACATAGAAAACTGGTATCAGAGAAGTGGGGTCATTGCTGTGTCTAAACCTTACCTTGTGGTTCTTAGGCCTTTGGAACTGGTTTATAGGAGGAATGTGGAAGAGTTTGGATATATAGGCTGGAGAAAGCCTAGAATGCTAGAAGCAGAATTTAATGTGTGATTCTGGTGGGAGCTCAAAAGACCAGAAGGCTGACAGCAATGAGGACAATGAAAGCCAGGCTTGTGAAGTTTCCAGTGGGAATGAGGACTTTGTTGGTAATTGGACTAGAGGCCAGGCACGTTACCTTCTGGCCAAGAACTTGTCTATAGTTTGTCTAGGCCAGAGACTTTGCATGGTGCTGACTTTAAAGGTGATAGATTAATCTGGTGGATTAATCTATCTATCTAGATTAATCTAGATTAATCTAGATTAATCTAGATTAATCTAATCTATCTAGATTAGTCTGGAAATTTCACAGCAGACTAGCATTCAGGCTGTGGCATGGTTATTGCTGGCTGCTTTAAACCAGGTTTACCAGGAGAATCAGGAATGAAAAGGGGGCTGAAAGACTGAAAAACTTGAAAAACTTGAAAAGCTTGGTTAGAAAAGCTACTGTAGACTTGAAGCTTAAAAATTTGGTTTCTGAAGAGGTGGTTGTTGTTATGTGCCATCAAGTTGGTATCCAACTCACAGCAACCCTATGTACAACAGGCATAACACTATTGTCAGTATTTCTCTGCTATTCATTGGGTTTTCAATGGCTGATTGATTTTTTTGAAGTGGGTTGCCAGGTCCTTCTCCCAAGCCTACAGCACCTGGTATTCCCAGGTGGTCTCCCATCCAATTACTAACCAGGTCCGACCCTACTTAGCTTCTGCGATCTGATGGGATTGGACACCACAGTGCTATAGCTGCAGGCTCTGAAGAGATCGTTGTTGTTGTTAGGTGCCATCGAGTCATGTCTGACTCATAGTGACCCTTATCGGGTTTTCAATGGCTGATTGTTTTCGGGATTGCCTTGGGAGTGGGTTGCCACGTCCTTCTCCCGTTTTTGTGGTGCTGGGAATCAAACTCGGGACCTCAGAGACTGCAGAGCGGCACTCTACAAACTGAGCTAAGTCCCAGCCCTTGAAGAGATTAGCACTATTAAAAAGAAGCCAAGAATTTTGCACTGGCTTCTCAGGAATTGCCTGAAGGCATCTCAGGAATTGACCAGACCCCATCCACAGAAGCCACAGAATATAAAAGAGTAAACTCACTTGAAAGACTTTCCCCTTGGCCAGGGGCATGGAATATCCTTCTAATCCCTGACACTTGGGAGGCTGAGGCAGGGGGTATGCAAGTTTGAGGCTAGAGTCACCCTGTGCAAATTAGTGAGACCTTGTCTCAAAATTAAAAATAATCTTAAAAAGGAGGCTGAAGTGCAGCTCAGTAATAAAGCACTTGTCTAACATATGTCAGGTCCTGCGTTTAATTTCCTGGTGCTTAAAGGAAAAAAATGGAGTTTCCACTGAAAAGTGAGCATTTGCACAGAGCCAACCTAGGAAGTTGTTCTCACAGGTTTCATTTTACCATGTTCAGCTACCCTAGGCACTCAGAGCCTGCTTCTGCTATGGTCCAAGGGGCCCAGCTACTGCTTGAGTTGGTAGCAGACCTTGATGTTATCTCTGTGATTCTGATTTTGTAGGTATCTGGAATGCAAAGAGTCACAGAGTTTTCCACCTAGGTTTCAAAAGAAGGCCTGGGACGATAGGCACTGTGTGGCAGGGTCAATATCCCTGTAGGTAGCCCCTGAAATGGCAATGAATGAAGCTGTAACAGTGAAGACTAAGCTGCAATAGAGATTACAGGAAGTTGGGGATACCAGGAACATGGAATATCTGTCAAGGAAAGCTGCAGCCAGCTCAGGAGAGAGGTCACGTGGACTGTAAATGGCAAAACCACAGTGGTGGGGCTGCCCAAGTCTGTTGGAACTTGTATCACAATACCACATGCCCTGGTTGCCAGACATGGAAATATAGGATTTTGTGTTTGCCCTGCTGGCCTTCAGTCTTGCTTTGGACTGATCCTTCCTTGCTGTTCTTCTATTCCTCCCTTTTGGAATGGGAATGTTTTACTTTGTGCCATTATATCTTGGAAGTATATCTTATTTGTGATTTTACAGGAGCTCACTGATAAGAATTTGCCTTGAGTCTCAGTAGAGATTTTGAATTTGGACTTTTGAACAATGTTAGACTTTGGGGATGCTTGGAGATAGACTAAGTGCATTTTACATTATGAGATGGCCAGGGACCTTTGGGGGCCAGGAATGGAATGTTATGGATTGAATATGAAATGTCCCCACAGGCTCATATTTTGAATGCTTGGTTCCCAGCTGGTGGTGCTATTTTGAGATGGTGTGGAAAATTTAAATGGTAAAGTCTTGCTGGGGGCCTTAGATCCCAGGGGGAATAACTTTGAGGTTATATTCCTTGTTCCCAATCCACTTCTCTCTCTCTGCTTCCTGTCTGCCATAAAGTGAACAGCCTTACCTCCACATGCTCCCCTTGCCATGCTGTTTTGATCAAGCAATCATAGACTGAACTCTCTGAAACTGTGGAGCAAAGTAAATCCTTGCTCCTTCTAGTTGTTCTCCCAGGTATTTTGGTTATAGCTGCGGAAGGCTAACTAATACAGCCACCCTTGTTATAAAATGGCAAAACACTGGGATGAGCTGTGTCCATGCCTGAGCCCTTCCTGTTGTTGTTAGGTACTGGCGAGTTGCATATGACTCGTGACCCTATGTACAACAGAACAAAACACTCCCAGATACTGTGCCATGACTGGCACTATGTCAGTGTTTCTCTGCCATTCATAGGGTTTTGGATGACTGATTGTTTTGGGATTGTTTTGAGAGTGGGCTGCCAGGTTCTTCTCCCAATTTTGTGGTGCTGGGGATTGAACCCAGGGCCTCAGAGTGCAGAGAGCAGCACTCAACCAACTGATCTAAACCCCAGACCCCACAAAAATAGGTCTAAGAAGGCAGAATTTAAGAGAAGAATTAGCCTGTCTGGTGGAAGAAAGTTGTAAGCAAAATATTGAATGAAGGAACTGTGTGGCCTCTTTTAATTGTACACAGCAAAATGAAAGGAGAGAGAACTTATTTAAAGATGGAATTTATAATTAAAAGGGAAGCAGAATGTAAAATTTGGAGCATCCCCAGCCTTGTCATGTGAAGAGACCGGGTCCGTGGGAGAGAATGCAGAGGGTGTGGCCAAGTTATCCTCTGATAAGGAGATTAGTATGGCTAGAAGATGCCAGGTGCTCTTCATCAAGACAATAGGAAAAAGATGATGTCATTTCAGAGGGCTTTGGCTGCCCCTCCTGTCACAGGTCTAGAGCAGGGGCTTAGGGGAAGGTTTCCAGAGAGCTCCTGCAGGACCTCAGCATTGGCCACCCTGCATTCTGGCACAGTGGTTCCTGCTGCCCCAACGTATAGGGCCCTATAGGGCCCAGGTGTGACCAACTGACTGCTCCAGAAGGCCCAAACTGTAAGCCTTCGCCATGTCTGGACAGTGCTAATTCTGCAGGTTTGCAGGGTGCAAAAGCTGTGGGGGCTTGACTTTCTCTACTTGGCACACAAAGGATGTAGTGGGTAGCCTGGGGTCCCCAGAAGAGACTTGTTATAGGGCCAGAGTGAATGCAGAGAGCCCCCACCAGGGCAATGCCCAGTGGTGGTGGAGGGTTGGAGCAGCCAGGAAGCATCCCCGGCAGGGCAATACCTACTAGAGCTATGGGAGGGGGGCCACGCTGTAGGCCCCAGAACTCCAGCCTGGGAAATCTCCAAACCCAGAGCCTTCAACCCTCTAGAGCGACTGCATGGACTGTACCCAGCAAAGCTGTAAGGGGCAGACTGCTGGAGGTGTTGGGGCCCATTCCTTCCCCATATATGCAGAAGGTGGCACACGGAGCCAAAGATTATTACAGACTCTGGAGTTTTAATATTGTTTGTTCTGTAGACTCTTAGACTTTCTTGGGAACTGTCACTGTTCTGCCTTTGTGGGTGCTGCCTTTTGGCTCAGGAATATCTATCCTATGCCTGACCCACCATTGTATCTTGGAGGCAGGTAACTTGTTTAGTTTCTCAAGCTCAAAGCAGGGGGGGAATTTCCTCAGGATGAATTCTGCTTGGCCTCTCACCCACATCAGATCTAAATGAGATTCTGGACTTGGGACTTTTGAGTTGTTGTGGAAATGAGTTATGATTGTGAAACTACTGGGATGGAGCAAGTGTGCTTTGCACGTGAGAAGGACATGAGTTTTGGGGGCTAGGGGAAAAACGCCAGTTTTTGCCTGTGTCCTCCATGTTTATTTGGAATCTTGATCCCCAAGATAGTGGGAACTGGGTGCTGGGAAGTGGGGCCTAGTGGGAGTGAATGGGGGAATGCTGTTATCTCAGGAGTGGGTTTGTTATCATGGGGTGGGTTCCTTACAAAAGGGGGACTTCTCCCCCACTCAGCTCTCTGTCAGCCTCTCTTTGCCCTTCTGCCATATTATAATGCAAAGACTCTCAGCCCATGGAGATTTCCCCCAAGGCTCAGGGGAGGTCAATCTTTTGTTCTAGTCAGGTTTTTCAGAGAGTGGATGAGGCCCACCCACGTTATGGAGGGCAATCTGCTTTACCCAAAGTTCACTGATTTAGATGTTAATCTCAACCCAAAACATTCTACAGAAACATCCAGAATAATGTTTAGCCAAATATCTGGGCCCTGTGGGCCAGCCAAGTTGATGTATAGAATTAACCACCACACCTTCATAGGAGCAGGTTTGGTGAAGTCCTGGAGACAAAGTTGTCTGTGAGACTGTGCACTGCCTACTGTGTGAAAGAGGCAGGGGGACAAAGACCTTGAAGAATTTTGCTGTAAAAGGGAAATGGGGAAGTAGGAAATGGAGCTATGGAAAAATAGAAAGTCAAGAAAGGATTTATTTTTATTTTTGAAAATTTTTTACTTTAATTTTAATTTTTTATTTAATTTTTATTTTTTATCTTTATTTATTTGTGTGTGTGTGTGTGTGTGTGTGTGTGTGTGTGTGTGTGTGTGTGTGTGTGTGATATTGGTAGCCTGAACCCAGGGCCTTGTGTATACTTTGCAAGTGCTTTACCACTGAGCTATACCCCTTTTTGGTTGTAAAGCCCCTTTTGATTTTTTATCTTGAGACAGGGTCTTGCTAACTTAGGAGGCTGCCTCTGGCCTTGAACTTGCTATCTTCTTGCCTTGGCCTTGAGTTGTCGGGATTATAGGTGTGTGGCACTGTGCCTGCCAACAAAGGATTTATTTTTAAAGATGAGCAATATAATGGGAAATTTCAACTTGATGGGAGTTTTCCAATAGAAAGAAGAAAATGATGTAGACAAGAATGGACAAGTATAAGAAGGGAGTCTTTGATAAGAGGCAACAAGATCCTGTGTACAACTAGAAGGGTGGCCTTATGATTGCTTTGTTGTTGTTGATAGGTACCGTGGAGTCAGGTCGACTCACAGCAACCTTCACAGGGTTTTCAATGGCTGATTATTTTGAGATTGCTTTGAGAGTGGACTGCCACGTCCTTCTCCCATTTTTGCAGTGCTGGGGATCGAACCTGGGTCCTCAGAGAGTACGGAGCTGTACTCTACCAGCTGAGCTAAACCCCAATTTATGATTGCTTTAGTAAACTAAAAAATCAAAGTCATTTTTAAAGGATTGGGTAGAGGATATGGGGCTACTGCAATATAGAAATTGCTAGTAGAACATGAATTGCTAGGTCAAGAAAATACTGGATATTTGGTATTGATTTGACGGAGAGGGAAAAAGTCAGTGTCTCCTCCTCATTACTGCAATTTCCTCAAAGGAAGGAGAAGGAGGCAAGAGCAAAGAGGTGAAGGCAAGCTCAGGCATCTCTTCTCCACATGGGGAAGGCTGAGGAGACTGTGCTCTAGGAGAGCATAATTCTCGTGGTACAAGGTCTCCAGTTGTTGAGGGCTGACATCATTTCTTATTCATCTTTATAGTCAGTAGGGAGCTTGCACAATGCCCTGGTTATTATAGACTCTCAGAAATTTGAGTAAATATGTAGGTGGTTTTTTCATTTAATAAGTGATACAGGGCTTGGGGCACTGCTCAAGAGTAAAGCTCTTGCAAAAGTATGTGTGAAGCCCTGGGTTCAATTCCCAAGTATGGGGAAAAAAAAAAGTGATACAGAAAATTTGAATCTAATCCACAGACTGTGGACTCAGGGGAATTCTGGAACTGAATTTATTTTGTGCCATTTTCTCCAATTTTTAAAATGTAACTAATTGATTTCTTTCTAGTTTATCTTTGTTGTTGTTGTTGTTGTTAGGTGCCGTCGAGTCGGTATCTGACTCATAGCAATCCGACATACAACAGGTGAAACACTATGGTCAGTGCTTCTCTACTGTTCATAGGGTTTTCAATGGCAGATTGATTTTTGGGAGTGGGTTGCCAGGTCCTTCTCCTAGTTTATCTTTAGCTGACTTAAAATAGCTCTGTTTTTAGACTTGTAGAAATTCCTTAAAACTATTGCCTTACAATCAGAAAATACTGCTATGGTTTTTGGACTTCAATAGGGGATCAAAATGTGAGTCTCAGTTTTAAGAGACTGGTAGTGCAGAAAATGGAGGAAGGAGCACGTAGGTTGGAAAACTTAGTGTGGGTAGGTAAGAGATGGGCTTCTGTTTTCATAATGATCTCCATTTGTCAAATGCACTCAACATTTTGAAATCCTCATTTGACATGACTTCTTAACAGTAATTGGAATTGTTAGCACCTTTCTGGTAGGCTCAAAGTCCTCTACATTGTTTGTAAATGTCACCAAAGCTATTTCTTTAGGTTTGCTACTCTTCCTGATGCCTGCAGCGGTAGCCCTGTGGCATCCAATCCCATCAGATCTTGGAAGCTAAGCAGGGTCCAGCCTGGTTGGATGGGAGACTGCCTGGGAACACCAGGTGCTATAGACGTGGGAAAAGCACCCTACAGCCCACTCAAAAATCAATCTGCATTGAAAATCCTATGAACAGATGAGAAACACTGATAATACTGTTTCACCTGTTGTATGGAGGGTCACTATGAGTTGGATACTGACTCGACGGCACCTAACAACAACTCTTCCTGACATATACTTTCCCACTAGGCAATTTCTTCCACACAAATGCTATCTGTAGGCAGATTATTATATCAATTTGAAGCTTCAGACTTGTAAAGCCAAATGCTTTTTTGGCCTCTCATCTGGAAATCTCCAAGGTATGTTAAATTCAGGCAGAACTAGTTTTGATGGACCAAGCTACAATTAGTTCCTCTTTGTGCAAGTCAATATATCTGGTTGCAATTATATGTATACCTACGGTCACTACTGTTAGCTTGAGAACCAGAGGAAGAAGCCCAGTTCATCTGTGGATTCCTAGCTCTGGCCCCAGGGCTTAGCAAAGGGTAGGTAGATGAATGGATAAATACACGAACAAATTCTCATCCATCAGCTCTTGTGATCTTTCAAAGTTTCAAACATAAACAGTTAATGGGTTCAGACTATTTGATTTCTGTCTTCACTGTTCCACTGAAAGGGTTGCTATCAAAGTTAACAACCACCTTTCTGTGGCCAAATTTGTGGATACTTCTCTAATTTCATTTTAAGTATCTTCTTGACCTTATTGGATGTGAGTCTCCTTCCCTTTGGCTTTTGTAGCATTGCATACTTGTGGTTTTCTATCTGCCACTGACATACTTTTGCTTCTTTGCTAGATTCTCTTATTTGGTCTCTAAATGTTGGTTGGCCTCTAAACCTTGGAGGGTTACAAGATTCCAATCTGGAGCCCATTTTTGTCTTTCTCTCTGCTTCTCCGTTAGGTGACTATCCAGTTCCCTGACTTTAATGATGACCCATTTGCTGCTCATGAGATCATACCTCTGATGAATTTTCAAAGTATCAGGCCTATAGATTTTTGCTTACTTGATTACTCTATTAGAATGTTTGATTATATCACCTGTAGCTTGGATAAGATGAAATTATTGATTTCCCAGCCCCTTTCTGTCTTACTGGTTTTCCCTTCCTTTCCCAACTCACTATGTGGCTTTAGTGTTGACTATGCCGAGGACCCCAGGAAGCAGCCTTGATTTCTCTTTGGTCTTCATTTCTTTGTCTCCATAATACAGTGCTTTGCAGAGTAGCAATCAACAGGGACTTGTGGGTTAAACTAATATTTTACGATTTGGTGCATGGTAAAATGATTTATAGCTGCAGCTGTAGCCCTATGGCATACTATCCTGTCAGATCCCGGAAGCTAAGCAGGGTCGGGCCTGGTTAGTACCTGGATGGGAGACCGCCTGGGAACACCAGAAGCTGTAGGCTTGGGAGAAGGACCTGGCAACCCCCTCCCAAAAATCAACTGCCATTGAAAACCCTATGAACAGCAAAGAAGCACTGACAATGGTGTTTCCCCTGTTGTAGAGAGGGTCGCTATGAGTCGGATACCGACTCGACGGCACTTAACAACAACAACAAAAATGATTTATAAATGGACTTTGGAAAAATAATGATGCTAATATGTTTTTGGCCTTTTGATTTCAGATATGACTTTATTATTTAGTTTATTTTTAAATGATGTATAAAATAAAGCAATTATACATATTTATATGTACAAATTATATCTTATGATGTTTTACTACATGTACACATTACATAATGTTTAAATGTGGATAAACATATCTTTCTCAACACACCATTTCTTTATGGTGAAAACATTCAAAACCCTTTCTTCTGGCATTTTGAAATATAAAATACATTCTCATTGCCTATGGTTATCCTTTTATGCAATAGTACACTAGAACCTCTTGCTCTTATCTAACCATAACTTCATACCTTGATTAACCTTTTGCTTTCCCTCTCTTCCCCTTCTCCTCAGCCCCTGCTAACTACTGTTCAATTCCCAACTTGTATAGATCAACTATTTTAGATTCCACATATGAGTGAGGTCATTCAGTACTTGTCTTTCTGTGCATGACTTATTTCCCTTAACATCATAATCTCCAGCTCTGACCATATTATCTCAAATGACAGGATTTCATCATTTTCCTGGCCAAATAGTATTTCACTATGTATATATACCACTTTTTTTTTTTATCCATTTATCAATTGATGGACACTTAGATTGTTTCTATGTCTTGGCAATTGTGAATACTGCTGCAATAAACGTGGGAGTGCAGATGTCTCTTCAACATATTGATTTTATTTCCCTTGCATACATACATGCAATCCCAGTAGTGGGATTGCTGGATCATATGGTTGTTGTTGTTTGTTAGGTGCTGTACCCTATATGCCTGGCACTACTGTCAGTGCTTCTCTGCTACTCATAGGGGTTTCATTGGCTGATTGTTTTGGGAGTGGGCTGCCAGGTCCTTCTCCCAGGTCATATGGTAGTTCTATTTTTAGTTTTTTGAGAAACTTCCATACTGTTTCCTATAATGTCTGTACTAATTTACATTCCCACCAACAATGTGCAAGAGTTCCATTTTCTCTACATCCTTGCAAGCACTTGTTATCTTTTGTCTTTTTGATAATAGCCACTTCTACTTGGATAATGTGATATATAACTGTGTTTTTGATTTGCATCTCACTGATGATTAGTGAAGCTGAGCATGTTTTTTTTTCATGTATTTCTTTTTCATTTGTTGATTTTATTTTGAGAAATATGCACTTAGGTCTGTTTCTCATTTTTCAGTCAGGTTTTTTTTTTGTACTGAGTTTTTAGAGTTTCTTATATATTCTGGATATTAATGTTAACACCTTGTCAAATGTATAGTTTGCAAATATTTTCTCCCATTGTATACATTGTCTCTTCACTCTATTAATTATTTTCTTTGCTGTGCAAAAACATTTACATTTGATGTAACTCCATTTGTCTATATTTGTTTTTGTTTCTTGTGCTTTGGTGGTGTTATCTAAAAAGACTCTTGCCTATTCCAATGTCCTGAAGCATTTCCCCTATATTTTCTTTTATTAGTTTCATACTTTCAGTCTCACAATTAAGTTTTTGATCCATTTTGTGTGGATTTTTATGTATGGTGACAGGTAGGGGTCTAGTTTCATTCTTTTTTGCATGTAGGTATCCAATCGTGATAGTTTGCTAATATTTTTGTTGGAAAAATTTGCATCTGTGTTTATTGAGGTTATTGACCTATAGCTTTCTCTCTCTCTCTCTCTCTCTCTCTCTGTGTGTGTGTGTGTGTGTGTGTGAATGCTCCCATGTGTTCATCTGGTTTTAGTATCAGAGTAATGCTAGCCTCATAGAATGAATTTGAAAGAAGTTATGCTTCTTCAATATTTTGGAATAATTTAAGAAGAATGGATATTATTTCTTTAGATGTTTGGTAGATTTCAGCAATGAAGTCATCTGGTCTTGGCCTTTTCTTTGATGGGAGACTTTTTATTACTTGTTTAATATTGATACTTGTTATTGGACTATTCAAGTTTTCTATTTCTTCTTGTTTCAAACTTGGTTAGGGGTATGTGTCCAGGAATTTGGCCATTTTGTCTAGGTCATCAAATTTGCTAGTGTATAATTATTCATAGTAAATTCTATTCCTTTGGAGCTCTGTGGTGTCAGTTGCAATTTGCAAATTTTCAGTTTGCAAAATTGCATCTTCCTTTTCATCTCTGATTTTGTTTATTTGATTCTACCCATTTTCTTAGTCTTGGTAAAAGTTTTTCAATTTTGCTTATCTTTTTGAAGAATCAGCTCTTCATTTCATTGATCTTTTTAATATTTTAGTCTATTTCATTTATTTCTCCTCTGCTCTTTAGTATTTCTTTCCTTCTACTAATTATGTTTTGTTTTTTCTTGTTTTTCTAGCTCCTCAAGGTGCAATTACACATTGCTTATTTAAGATCTTTCTGCTTTTTAAATGTAGGCTCTTATTGCTACTAACTGCCCTCTTAATAGTGCTTTTGCTGTATCCCATGGATTTTGGTATGTTGTGTGTCCATTTTTATTTGTTTCAAGAGTGTTGTTGTTGTTGTTGTTGTTGTTATTATTATTATTTTTTTTTTTTTGCGGTACTGTGGGTTGAACCCAGGGCCTCCCACCTGCATGCTTTGCAAATGCTGGACCACTGAGCTGTGCCCCCAGCCCTTTTTTTTTTTTTTTTTACTTTTTGAGACAAGGTCTCGCTAAATTACGCAGACTGCCTCTAGTCTCGAACTTGTGATCCTCTTGCCTCCGCCTCCCAAGCCGCTGGGATTACAGGCGTGCACCACTGCGCCCGGCGGTTTCAAGAGTATTAAAAATTTTCTTTGTGATTTCTTCCTTGATCCATTGGTTATTCAAGGATAGGTTTGGACTGTGGGGGTGTAACTCAGTGATGGAGTGTGTGCTTAGCATGTACAAAGTCCTGGATTCAATCCTCAGAACAAAAAAAGGGAGAAAAATGAAGAATGAGTAAGTTGTTCGATTTCCATTTATATAGTTGTATCACATTGTTGTTGAAAAAGACGCTCAAGCTTATTTTAATTTTTAAAAATTTGTTGAAACATGTTTTTTGACCTTTCATAGAATCTATCCCGGAGAATGTTCCATGTGCTGTTGAGAAGAATGCATATTCTGTAGTCGATGGGTGGAATGTTCTGTAGATGTCTCAGGTTCATTTGGTCTATGGTATAATTTAACATTGCTATTTCCTGGTTGATTTTCTGTCTGGATGATCTGTCCATTACTGAAAGTGGGATGTTAAAGTCCCCCACTATTATTGTACTGGCCTTTACCTGTTCCTTTGGTTTTATTAATATTTGCTTTACATATTCCAGTGTTCCTACATTGTTGCATATTGTGATGATTAAACTTCATTGTCAACTTGGCTGGATTTAGAATCAACAACAACAAGAGATTGGTGAGGTCTGTCTCTGGGTGCATCTGTGAAGATGTTTCCAGAGAGGATTAACTGAAGAATGAAGTCCTGTCCTAAATGTGGGCACACCTTCTCATGGGGTAGGGCCTGGATGGAGAAAGTCAGTGGGGTTTCAGCATTCCCCTTTCTCTGCCTCCAGGTCTCCTCTGATTCCTCTCCCCTATGATGTGAGCTGATTGGGGTTTGGCTCAGTTGGTAGAGCACTGCTTTTCAGTCTCTGAGGTCCCAAGTTTGATCCCCAGCACTGTAAAACAGGGGAAGGACGTGACAATCCTCTCCCAAAGCAATCCTGAAACAATCAGCCATTGAACACCCTGTGAGGGTTGCTATGAGTTGGACACAACTTCACCGCACCTAACAACAACAACATGATGTGAGCTGCTCCACCATGATAGCTGAGACCTCTGAAACTGTGAGCCAAATTAAACCCTTCCCCTTTAAACTGTCAGTTAGGTATTTCATCACAGTGACACAAAAGTAATGAATACGTATATATTGAGGATTGTGATTTCCTCTAGCTCAATTAACCCCTTTATAATTCCATAATAGCCCTCCTTGTCTCTTTGTCCTGCTTTTGACTTAAAGTTTATTCTCTCTAAGTATGGCTACTCTTGCTTTCTTTTGGATTCCATTTGCAGGGAATATTTTGTTCCATCTTTTCACTTTCAGTCTATATGCGTCCTTAGAGGTGAAGTGAGTTTTTTTTTTTTTTTTTTTGTCAGCATTATACAGAGGAGTCTTGTTATACTTTAAATATGAAATGTCCCCCACATTACCCTCACTTATACCCCCTCTTCCTCCTCTCTGATTCTCTTCCTTATCCCTAATAGTCCACTTTCTACTTTCATGACCTTCCCTGGCCCCTAGATTCCACACAATATTGAAGCCTTGGTCCCCACCTGATGGTGCTATTTTGGGAAATTGTGAGAACTTTAGGAGATGGGGCATAGCTGCATTCTCTGATTCTCTTCCTTATCCCTAATAGTCCACTTTACTTTCATGACCTTTCCCAGCTCCTAGAGGAGAGAATACATGTGATCCTCATCTTTCTGAGTCTGGTTTATTTCACTTAACATAATGACCTACTGTTCTATTCATTTTTCTGAAAACAATATGATTTTGTTCTTTATGGCTGAATAAATGGCAGGTCCCAGGAGGTATGCCTTTGAAGGCTATTACTACTCCCCAGTCTCATCCTCTCTCTCTCTTCTTCCTGTCCACCATGAGATGAGAACCTCCTCTACCACTCACTCCTGCTGCCATGATGTTCTGCCCACATGCATGGGGCCACGCAACCACAGACTGACCCCTCTGAAACCATGAGCAAAATAAATCTTCCCTCCCTTACATTATTTCTGTCAGGTATTTTGGTTATAACTGCACAAACAGTAACCAATGCAGTCTTTTAAAAAAATCCATTCAGCTGGGTGCATTAGCACATGCCTATAATCCCAGTGATTTGAAAGGCTGAGGCAGGAGGATTGTGAGTTTGGAGAGGCAGCCTGCATGACTTTAGTGAGATACTGCCTTAAGATAAAACATTTGAAAAGGGGGTGGGATTACAGCTCAGTAGCAGAGTACTTGACTAGCTTGTGCCAGGCCCTGAGTTCAACCTCAGTACTGAAAAAAATAAATTAAGTCACTCTGTCTTTTAATTACGGAATTTAATCAATTTACTTTTAAGGTAGTTATAGATAAGTAATGTCTTACTATAGTTGTTTAGTAACTTGTTTTCTAGTTTTACAGGGTTCGTTTCTTTCTTCCTGTTTTACAGTCTTCCTTTCTACCAACAATGTGTTTACTATTAGCAGTTTACTCTAGTAGTGTGTTTTGATTTCTTGCTTATTATTTTTGGCTAATCTATTACAGGTTTTTGTTTTCTGGTTATCATGAAGCTTATAATAAATACCTTTACATTATAAGCTATTTTGAAATGATAGCAATATAACATGATTGTAATGTAAGAAAAGAAACAAAAAGAGAAAACATACTAATGAAAATTCTATGCTTGCATCCATTCTTCCCTATATTTTAAATTGTTTTCTTTTTCATTACTGTGTTAGTTGTACAAAATAATGTTTCATTTTGACATTTTTATACATGACTATAATGTACTCTGATCATTTTTACATCCCATTACCCTCACTTATACCCCCTCTTCCTCCTCTCTGATTCTCTTCCTTATCCCTAATAGTCCACTTTCTACTTTCATGACCTTCCCTGGCCCCTAGATTCCACATAAGAGAGAATACATGTGACCCTCATCTTTCTGAGTCTGTCTTATTTCACTTAACATAATGACCTCCTGTTCTATTCATTTTCCTGCAAACAATATGATTTTGTTCTTCATGGCTGAATAATACTCCGTTGTGTATATGGCACATTTTCTGCATCCACTCATTTGTTAATGGGCATCTATGCTGATTCCATGACTCAGCTGTTGTCAATAGTGCTGCAATAAACATGGGTATACAGACACCTCTATTGTATGCTGACTTCAATTTCTTGGGATATATACCCAGGACTGTATAACTGGATTATATAATAGTTCTGTTTTTAGCTTTTTTAGGACTCTCCACACTGATTTCCATAGTGGTTTCACTAATTTACATTCCAGCAATGTACAAGGGTTCCTTACTCCTCCACATCCTTGCCAGCATTTGTTATTTTTTGTTTTCTTCATGATAGCCATTTTTACTGGTGTGAAATGGAATGTCAGTGTAGGTTTGGCTTGGAGTTCCCCTGAGGGCTAAAGATGTCAAACATTTTTTTCTCCTGTATTTATTGGCCATTTCTACTTTTTTCAAGAAGTACCTGTTCAGTTCATTTGTCCATTTGTTGATTGGATTATTTGTACTTTTATGTTTACTTTTTTGAGCTCTTTATATATTCTGGATGTTATTCCTCTGTCAGATGAATAGCTAGCAAAGATTTTCTCCTATTCTATAGGTTGTCTCTTCATTTTGTTAATTGTTCCCTTCGCTGTGCAAAAGCTTTTTAATTTGATGTAATCTTACTTGTCATTTCTTATTATCATTTCCTGTGATATTGGACTCCTATTCAGAAAGTCACTGTCTATATTTACATCTTGAAGAGTTTTGTCTATCTTTTCTTGTAATTATTTCAAAGTTTCAGGTCACATTTAAAAATTTTTATGTCCCCTTTTACAGGTTTCTCTATTTCACTCCTATATTGTGGCTATTATTTTTATTATTTTGTTTTTTAGTCCTCATATTAAAGATATGAATAGTTTATGTACTACCTTTATAGTATTAGAATATTTTGAATTTGTCGATATATTACTCTTACTCTGAATTTTATACCTTCTATGTTTCCTTCTTACTTGTTAACATTTTCAGTTTGAATAACTCCCTTTAGCTTTTGTTGTAGGGAAGTTCTGGTGGAGATACATGGTCTCAACTTTTTAGTCTGTGAATGTCTTTATCTCTTCTTCATTTCTAAATGATAGCTTCACTGGGTGCAGTGTTCTTTCCTTGGGTACTGTGAAGTCTCATGTCACTGTCTCCTGCTCTATAATGTTTATTCTAAGAAGTCTTCTTTCAGGCAAACTGAGACACTCTTAGGCATTATTTGTTTCTTTTATCTTCCTGCCTTGAGGATCATCACCATCTTTAACCTTTGACTAATTATAAGTCTTGGAGTAGACTTGGTTCAGTTAAATCTGCCTACTGACCTTTGACCTTACTGCACCTGGATATTTGCATTCTTGTTTAGATTTGGGAAGTTTTCTGTCATTATCTCTGAATAATCTTACTAATTATTTGGCATCCTGAAGTCTTAGAAGCCCAGTAACACAAATATGTGTTCTTTTAATGCTGTTCCAGAATTTCCATATACTTTCTTTGTTCTTCATTATTTTCTCCTCCAACTGTGTATTTTAAAATAGTCTGTAATCAAGCTCACTATTCTTTCTTCTGTTTGATTTATTCTGCTATTTTTGTTATTTTGCTTATTGTATTTTTCAGCTCAAGGGTTTCTGTTTGATTTTTTAACAATTGCTTCCATCTTTCTATAAAGTTTCTCTGTTAGAATATCAAATTGTTTTCTGTGTTTTTTTGAAGGTTGTTCAGTTTCCTTAAACTGTTGTTGTTGTTAGATGCCATGGAGTCAGGTCTGACTCAGTGGTCCTCATGAGGTTTTCAATGGCTGATTGTTTCAGGATTGTTTTGGGAGTGGACTGCTATGTCCTTCTCCCAGTTTTGTGGTGCTAGGGCTCCAACCCAGGTCGTCAGAGAGTGTGGAGCAGCACTCTACCAATTGAACTAAAACCCAGCCCAATTGCTTTAAATTGTTGTTGGTAGGTACTGTTGAGTCAGTGCCAAACTCATAGTGACCCTATGCACAACAGATGAAACAGGATTGCTAGTGCTTCTCTGCTGTACAAAGGGTTTTCAGTGGCTGATTATTTTGGGGGAGTGGATGGGATCAGTCGCCACATTGGTATGGCTGCAGGCATTTCCTTAAATAGCTGTCATAAATTTTCCATCCAAGAATTTACCCATATTGGCTGATTTCTGGTGTCATATTTTGGCATTAGGAGGAGTCTTGGCTCTTTTTTTTTTCTTTTTAATTTTTGTTGACACATTATTAATTGTGTACAATGACATCTGTGCATTGCAGGATTAGACATTTATTGCATTCTGTGACAGTCTTTCCAGAAATTCTAAGCAGGCTGTTTATTTCTCTGAGTGTGCAATCACCCTGCTATTTCAGCACTAGCTGGCACCCTAAGTCCAGATTTGCCATGAGTTCACCTTTGTGTGTTGTCATTGTTTCAGCACTAGAGGGCAATCCAAGCCCAGGTTTATTCCAAATTCTCAGTTGGTATTTTGGTCAGAGTGAACCAGGTGAATATCTAAAAAGGATAGTACATCAATAAATGTTTCTCTAGAGATAGGGTAGGCCCAGATGCCTCTTCTTAAAGTCACTTTCCTGTGGTCAGGTTCTGTAGATTCCGCTGGGCTCAGTGCAAAATCATTGTGGAGGGATCAGCCATGCTGTGTCACTGGTTGAGCCCATACCGTAACCAGATCAGTTTAGCACTGGGGTAGAACTAAGGCCCACGCTGATATGCGCTATTTACTATTGAGGTGGATTTTTGGCCCAACACCACTGGAATTAGTCACATGTGATCCTTGCTGGAGTAGAAGTCCAATGGACTGTATTTACTTGGTATTTGCATCTGTTCCAGAGGTATGAGGGCATTGGCCTATGGATAGAGGTTGTTAAGGTCTGTCCAGTGTATGGTTTTACCTGCCTGGTACTGAATTTCAAGGCAAAGTCCTATCATGCCTTACTCCTAATGAATAGATTCTTGTTCTGTACTATCTAGCCTGAAATTGAGATAGTGTTGGTGAAGGTAGTTACTTAGCCATCAAGACTGATGCTAAGCTAGGTTGTAGCTGAGTCTCATAGCTGCAAGGATCTACACAGTATCAGGGGTGTACCCAGGCCCCCACCATAGCTGACTGTGCTGCAGGCTGAAACTTAAGTCTGTCCTGTCAGGACACAGGTCCCTCTGCCTATTTCTAGGGCTGATCTAGTGACTCTATCTATCTGCAAACACTGGCCTGACTATAGGGGCCTTTGTTTTCTGCTGTTGCTGGGTCTCCCCATAGTGGGGCTGACAATGAGCTCTAAAGCAAAGTCACATGCTGACTTTCCTGTCTTGCTCCCCAGCAGGTGGAGTCCTGCTTCTAAATGATTTGATTTTTTAAAAAAAAGTTTGCATTCTTTCACCCTTTGACTACCAATTTTAAATAAAAATAAATGACAATATGTCTTTTATTTACAGAAACTCTTCATTGCAATGAACAAAACAAGAACATGATTAGCAAAATCATTGGAACGCATGAGTTTGTAAAATAGCTTTTTATACCACCTTATTTTCCGTCAAATTCATAATATTCCCTTTTTGACATATGTATCTTGGTGGTAGTTCAAGGGTTAAAGTTTACTCTGTGTGTAGTAAAATTGTGTGTCTTAACAAATGTGTGATGTCATGTGTGCACCATTCAGTGTTCTACAGAAGGTTCCATTGCCTGAGACTCTCCTGTGCTTCACTTACTCAATTCCATTCCTGTCCTCCTGAACCTGTTGCAAATATTTATCTTTTTTACTGTCTCCATAATTTTTCTTTCTACAGAATGTCATATGATTGAATTACATAGTAAGTAGCCTTCTTTACTACCTTCATTCACTTAATAATGTGCACTTAAGTCTCATCCATGTCTTTTGTGGTGTGATAGCTCAGTTTAAAAAATTGCTCAATAACATTACATTATTCATTTACCTATTGAAAGACATTAATTGCTTCTAGTTTTGGGAAATTATGAATAAAACTGCTAAAACACTTATGTGCAGGTTTTTTGTGTGGACATGTTTTCTTTTGTTCTCTCTTTTTCCCCCTCCCTCCCAGAAATCTTATTTTATTAGTAATTTTTAATGTACAACTTAATGGGTCTCATTATGACATTTCCATACATGTATATCTTTGCACATGTTCACCTCCCCCATTACACTTACCTGACCCTCCTCCCCCATCCTCTCTGTCTCCACCAATGGTCTCCCTTCTGTTTACATGATTCTTTGTACATATATCTTTCTCTCTATATATAGATCCCAATTTTGTCTTTCGGGCAAAATATGTGGTATTTCCTTTCCTTTCTCCCATTATCCTTTCTTCTTGCCCCTCCCCCTTCTCTTTAGTTTGTTGTCTTTCCCTACATAGTCCCCTTAACTTTCATGACCTATATATTTTAACATTGAATATATGTTGAAGGCTAACATCCACATAATGAGGGAAACGTGATGTTTGTCTCTCTGGGTCTGACTTATTTTGCTTAAAATGATGATCTCTAGTTCCATCTATTTTCCAGCAAATGCCATAATTTTGCCCTTCTTTATGACTGAATAAAACTCCATGGTGTATGTTAACCACAATTTTCTTACCCCTTTATCCCTTGATGGACATCTAGATTGATCCATATCTTGGCTATTGTGTATAGTACTGCTATAAACATGGATGAACAGGAATCTCTATGGTATGTTGACTTATATTCCTTTGGGTATATACCCAGGAATGGTATAGCTGGATCATAGGGTAGTTCTATTTTTAGTTGTTTGAGGAAACTACATACTGAATTCCATAGTGGCTGCACTAATCTGCATTCTCACCGGCAGTATAGTATGGTTTCTTTCTCCCTGTACCCTTGCCAGCATTTGTTGTTGTTTGTTTTGTTGATCCTAGCCAATCTTGCAAAGATTTTCTCCATTTGTGTAGATTGTGTCTTCACTTTTATAATTGTGTCCTTTGCTGTGCAAAAGTTTTTAATTTCATGCAATTCCATTAGTCAATTGTTGCTATTGTTTCCTGTGCTATTGAGGCCTATTCAGAAATATGTCTTGCCTATGCCTGTCTTGAAGTGTTTTCCTTATGTTTTCCTCTAGCAGTTTCAAAGTTGCAAGTCTTACATTAAGGTTTTTGATCCATTTTAACTGATTTTTATACAAGGTGTGTGTGTGAGAGAGAGAGATCTATTTTCAGTCTTCCACATGAGGATGTCCAGTTCTCCCCGCACCATTTGTTGAAGAGGCTTTTTTTCCAACTTATAATTTTGGCACCCTTGTCGAAAATCAGGTGACTACATGGGTTTATTTCTGGATCCTCTTTTCTGTTTCATTGAACTACACGTTTGTTTTTGTGCTAGTACCCTGCAGTTTTTGTTACATGTCTCTGTAGTATAATTTGAAATCAAGTATTATGATGCCCTGTGCATTGTTCTTTCTGCTCAAGGTTGCTTTAGTGATTCAAGGTCTTTTGTGTTTCCATATGAACTTTACAATTTTTTTTTTCTGTTTCTGTGAAGAATGCCACTGGGATTTTGATGGGATTGCATTGAATCTGTATATTGCTTTTGGTAAAATAGCCATTTTAACAATATTAATTCTTCCAATCCATGAGCATGGGAGATCTTTCCACCTTCTGATGTCTTCTTCGATTTCTTTCATTAGTGTTTTAAACTTTTCATTGTAGAGATCTTTCACCTCCTTGGTTAGGTTTATTCCTAGGTGTTTTATTTGTTTTGAAGCTATTGTGAATGGGATTGCTTTCCTGATTTCTTTCTCTGCCTATTGTTGGTATATAGAAAAACTACCAATGTTTGTATGTTGATTTTGCATCCTACTACTTTTCTGAAAGTGTTTATTAATTCTAAGAGTGTTCTGGTGGAGTCTTTATGATCTTTTAAGTATGGGATCATATCATTTACAAACAGCAATAATTTGACATCTTCCTTTCCTATTTAAGTCCCATTCATTTCTTTCTCTTCTCTTTTTATTGTGGCTAATAGTTCAATTCCTACATTGAATAACAGTGGAGGCAGTGGACACCCTTGCCTTATTCCTGGTTTTAGGGGAAATACTTTCAGTTTTTCCCATTTAGTATGAGGATGGCTGTATGTTTTTGATATATTGTGTTTATTATATTGAGGTATGTTCTTCAATTCATAGTTTCTTTAAGGCTTTTATCATGAAATGATGTTGTACTTTGTGAAAGACCTTTTCTCCATCTATTGATATGACCATGTGATGTTTGTTTTTGAGTCTGTTTATTTGCTTTATTAGATTTATTGTCTTGGGTATGTTGAACCACTCTTGCATTTCTGGAATGTAACCAAATTGATCACAGTGTATGATCTTTTAAATATGTTGTTGAAGTCAATTTGCAAGTCTTTTATTAAGAATTTTTGCATCTAGATTCATTAGGGAAATTGGTCTATAGTTATACCTTTTTGATATATCCTTATCTGGTTTTGGTATTAGGGTAATACTGGCTTCATAGAATGACTGTGGTAGTGTTCCTTTCATTTCTATTTTATGAAATAATTTCAGGAGCATTGGTGTTGATTCTTCTTGTAGAATTAGGCAATGAATCCATCCAGTTCTCCCAGTTTCTTTGTTAGGAAACTCTTTATTACTGCTTTGATCTCACTGCTTATTATAGGTCTGTAGAAAGTGTTTATATCCTCTTGATTTAATTTTAGCAGGTCATATGTGTCTATGTATTTATCCATCTCATCTAGATCTTTCAGTTTTTCGGAATATAATTTTATTTATTTATTTATTTTTTTTTTTGCGGTACTGGGGGTTGAACCCAGGGCCTCGCGCCTGCATGCTCTGCAAGTGCTGGACCACTGAGCTGCACCTCAGCCCATTTTTTTTACTTTTTGAGACAGGGTCTCGCTAAGTTACGCAGACTACCTCTGGTCTCGAATTTGCGATCCTCCCGCCTCCGCCTCCCGAGCCACTGGGATTAGAGGCGTGCGCCACCACGCCCGGCCAGTTTTTCGGAATATAATTTTTCAAAGTAATCCCTAATGATTCTCTGGATTTCATTGGCATTCATTGGAATGTTCTCTTTTTTACCTCTGATTTTTTATTAATTTGAGTCTTCCATCTTTATCCTTTGGTTAGTTTGGCTAAGGATTTGTCAATCTTGTTTATCTTTTCAAAGAACCAGCTCTCTTTTTCATCAATTTTAAATTGTTTTTTTTTTCTTTTGTCTTTATTTCATTAATTTCTGCTCTGATCATTATTATTTCTTTTCATCTACTGGCTTTGGGTTTTGTTTGTCATGTTCTTCTAAGAGCTTGAGGTGCATCATTAAGTAATTTATTTAAGTCCTGTCTGATTTTTTTAATATAAGCCCTCATAGCTATAAACTTCCCTCTTAGAACTGCCTTTGCTGTATCCCAAAGGTTCCTATAAGTTGTGTTTTCATTTTCACTTGATTCTAAAGATTTTAAATTTCCCCTTTCATTTCTTCAACACCTATAAGTCATTTGTTGTTGTTCTTAGGTGTCATAGAGTCAATGTCTGACTCATACTAACCTTATGTACAACAGTGAAACACTATTGTTAGTACTTCTCTGCTATTCATAGTGTTTTTCAATAGCTGATTGTTTTTTAGGGTGGGTTCCTGGATCCTTCTCCCAAGCCTACAGCACCTGGTGTTCACAGGCAGTCTCCCTCCAAGTACTAACCAGGCCCAACCCTGCTTAGCTTCTGAGATCTGAAGAGATTAGACACCAAAGTGGTATGGCTGCAGGCATAGATCACTTAAGAGTGTATTATTCAATCTCCATATATTTATACAGTTTCTGAAATTTCTCTTGCTGTTTATTTCTGTTTTTATTCCACTATTGTCTGATAAGATATATTATTTTGATTTTTCTGTATTTATTAAGACTTGATTCATTTCCTAAAATGTGATCTAATTTAGAGAAAGTTCCATTGGTTGCTGAAAAGAATGTATATTCTGTAGCTATTAGACTGAATATTCTGTAGATGTCTTTTAAGTCCATTTGATCTATTGTGATGTTTAACTCTGATGTTTCTTTATTGATTTTTTGTCTGGATGTTTTAAGTATTGAGAATGGGGTACTGAAGTCACCCATTATTATTGTATCTGTCTCTTTAAGTCTAGTAGTATTTTTAAAAGTGAAATTTGGTGCGCTGATGTACAGTGTATATATTTTTACAATTGTTATTTTTCGGGGTTCGGCTCAGGCCCGGCAGAGGTCAGAGCCTTGCCATGACACCACGTGGGTATTGGGGACCCACAGGACTGGGTTGGTGTTATGGCCTGTGGCACCAATGAAGGACCTCAGGAGACCTTCAATGGGAAAACACGAAAGGAAGGTTTATTGGGTGCTCCCCAAGTGGGGTGCAACAAGCAAGCAACCCCTAAGCAAGTGCTATAAGTGCTGGCTCATTCCATGCTGCAGGCTGAGTGCTGAAACAGCTCAGCCTTTACGGCACAGCTACAGCAGCCGGTGTTCCGTTGGGCTGGAGGTCAGTTGGTCTTGACTCTCGCAGCTGGCCTTCTCTGCCTCCATCCTTCCCAAGGATGGGAGGAATTGGGAGGTTTTTCATGGCTTGATTGTAGCCTTTGGTGCTTTGGGGCCCCTGGTCTTGATTGCATTGGCTTGCTAGAAGAGTCCACTGGAGTAGGGAGTGCTGGTCGAGGTGATGGGGTCCAGGTAGCAGTTGAGGGACGGTGAGAAGTAGTAGGGGTAAAGGGGGTCCAGGGGCCCTGCTTATATAGGGTCTCAGAGGGGGGCACATGCTGGGATTAGCCAATCAGGGCACACACCTGACAGGTACAGCAGGTAAACTGACATACCTGCCAGGCAGGGGCAGTTATTTAACGAAAATGCCAAGGATAACCAATCAGGATTAAGGCAGTTGAGGCAGGCCAGACTGGTCAGGCACCATTTTTGCTCACTCAGTGGGAGGGGTAGGTGTGAGTGAGTAAGATGTAGCTCTGTGGTCAAGTAGGGGTCAGCCCCTCAGGCTAACATGAGGGTCCCTAGTTATGGGGTAGATTTTTAAAAATCCCCAAAAGTTATTCTTTTGATTGGTTGTTCCTTTTATTAATATGTAGTGACTTTATCTCTTTGGACTAATTTTAACTTGACATCTACATTGTCTGATATAAAGATAGCTCCTCTTCCATTCTTTGGTTTCCACTTGCTTGTCATATAAATTTCTATCCCTTTGATTTTAGTGTAAGTATCTTTGCCAGTGAGATATATTTATTACAGACAACAAATTGTTAGGTCTTGTTTTTAAATCCCATCTACCAATCTGTGTCTTCTATTTGGAGAGCTAAGGACATTTATATTTATGGTTGTTATTGAGATGGGTTTGCTGGTTCTTGTAATTGTGTTGCAAGTTTTCCTGGTTAGTTTGTATATTATTTATTCTTTTCTTTCTTTTTTATTCAGAGTTTTCTAGGTTTTTGAGTTAGATATGACTGATTCTTTCCTAGTTCTCTTTAATTCATCTGTTCCTGTCATGAAATTTATTCTTTTCTATACTCCCATGGAGGAGACTGCCTTTCTTCTTGTTGTGTATGAAGGATTCCTTTAAGTATATTCTGCAATGCTAGCTTGGTGGCCATGAGTTGCTTTAGTGTGTACTTGTCTTGGAAGTCTTTATTTCTCCATCAATCTTAACTGATAACATTTCTGGATATAATTATCTTAGTTGGTAGCTATTTACTTTCATGGCTTAAAATATATCATTCCATGCTTTCCTAGATTTTAGTGTTTATACTGAGGGGTCTGATGCTATTATGATAGGTTTGCCTTTGTGAGTGAGTTGGTGTATTTCTCTTATAGTTCTTAGTATTGTTTCTTTATTCTGTAGTCTTGGCATTTTGATTATAATGTATAATGAGGAGGTTCTTTTCTGGTCGTGTCTATTTGGTGTTCTAAATGTCTCTTGTAGTTGGATGTCCATTTCTTTCCTCAGATTTGGGAAATTTTCTGCTATAATTTCATTAAATAAATTTTCTATGCTTTTAGTTTTTAACTCAGCTCCTTCTTCTATCCTCTGGATTCTTAGGTTTTTGTCTATTGATCATGTCCCAAAGTTCTTGGAAGTTGTGGTCATGTTCTTTTATTTTTTTACTTTGTTGATATCTGAATGTAGTATTTCCTCAACCTTGTTATCCATCCCTGATATTCTATCTTCTGCTTTATCTAGTCCACTAGCTATGCTTTCCAGAGTATTTTTTATTTGGTTTGTGGAGTTCTTAATTTCCAACATTTATGTTTTTGGTTCCCTCCCCCCAAATATCAATTTCCCTGCACAATTTCTCATCCATTTTACTGACTATTGATTTTGTCTTCTCCATTGGTGACTTTCTGATCTGGGCTCTATATTCATTTCCTTACTTCTTCCGTTTGCTGCCTGTGTCCTCTTTGGATTCATTGATTATTTTTACAAGTAGACCTTTAAATTCTTTGTTTTATATTTCAACTATTTCAGTATCTTTGGATTCTATAGTTAAAGAATTGTAGTCTTTTAGAGGAGAAGCATAGCTTTGTTTTTCATATTTCTTGTGTTTCTGATTTGTGATTTGTGCATCTATAGTGGTGGATATTACTTCCTATTTTGAGGATATTTTCAGTGGGCACCTTTCCCTTGAAATCATAATCCCCAGTGTTATTCCCAGATGGGAAGGCAAACCACTGTAAGAGGAATAATACCTGATCAAATCAGATATAGAAATAAACTTAAAATCACTTGACACCAACTGCTGCACCACCAATGTCCATAGAACAGAGAATGGTAAGAATAATATAGAGTAAGTTATGAAGTTACAGAATATTTAGGTGAAGGTACAAATAGTAATTGTGTGAAATAAGAAGGGGAAGCAGAGAAAGGGGAGAAAGAAGGTACTGCAAGGGTTAAGTAAAAGAAAAGAAAAAGAAGGTCTAGAAAGGAAATGAATGTTAAGAAGAAGGAGGGGAAAAGCAAAAGCTAAAAAAAATGATAAAATTATAAACAGAATTAGGTACACATAAGCATAACAATAAGACATAAAAAGCCTAGGAGATTTCTTTTTTAAAAAAATAGTAAAAATGATAATGAAAGTATAGTAAGTAGAAAAAGATACACAGGCACAAAGAGATGAAAAAGAGAACTGAAAAAGGAAAAATAAAAAATACATTGGAAAAAAGAGATGAGAAAATGAAAATTAACAATAAAAACAGGGAATAAAAGGAGTTAAAAAGAAAGAAAAAAGAAAACAAAAAGAAAAAAATGCCCTGCGTACCCAGTGTCTCTAGAAGCTGAGGCAGGAGAATCCTGAGTCCCAGGCCATTGGCAGCCCTGTGCAATTCAGTGAGCTCCTGTCTCAAGGCAAAACTAGGGAAAAGGCTGGGGTACTAACAGTGGTAGAGCACTCATCCCTTGCAAAACCATGGGTTCAATCCTCAGCACAGCAAGAAGAAATGAAAAGAAAAGAAAAGAGATGAAGAAGGAGGAGGAGGAGGAGGAGGAAGATGAAGATGAAGAAGAAGAAGAGGAAGAAGAAGAAGAAGAAATATACTAGAGCAACTTTTGTAGTGTATAATACTGGAGCCTGATAGGTGGAGATGATTGTCAGTGGAAGACTGAGTCTTTTTATCCGGCCACAGTTCAGAGTTAAGTCTCTAAAGCTCCCCTCAGGAAATGGAGCCATCTCCTCTCCCCAGAGGGTGGAGATTGAGTCTGAGCAACTTTCCCAAGCCTCCTGCTCCCTGTTCTGCACAGAGTATTAGCATCCCATCTCCCCTCAACACTGTAACCACTTGCTGTGGCTGTGAAGCAGACTGGGGCTATGGCAGGTCACCCCAGGCTCTCCACTGGTGATATTCTTTGTTTTCAGGCCTTGTGCATAGCTAAGTATCGTACACTAGGTTCCCTCTCAAGATGGCACTGGGTTTCAGCTAAGACATGGAGCATGGGGACAGGACAAAAGTCACTTCTCCAATGTTGAGTACCCCAGTCAAGAAAAGCCACTGTCTCACCAAATCCCTAGAAGAGTTCAAGGGCTTCAAGGACTGTAGGCTTGTCCTGTGGGACTGTTGATCTCATGGCCAGTGTTATCTGGCTTACCTCTTTGGATGAGAATTTTGCTTCTCTTCCCCCTAGGGAGCCACAGCTGGAGGTGTGTCCTGTTTGGTCCCTCTCATTGCCCAGCTTTGTTTTGCAACCTGAAACTATCTCAAAATCTCATCTTGGTTTCTGTACTTTTCCAAACCTTTTTTCTTTGGAAAAGAGTAAACTCTCTCCTGTTCTGACTCTTGTTTTCCTACATCACATGGAAGCTGCCCTTAATCTGCCTTCTTGAACTGGAAGTTGACATAAGTTTTCAAGTCAGCTGGGTAAAAATTACCTAGAAGGGTGACTGCTGGATTATATGGTAAGAGTATGTTTATGCTTGTAAGAAATTGCCTAAAAGTTTTTCAAAGTAGCTGTACCATTTTGCATTCCCGCTAGCAATCAATGAGAATTCCTATTGCTCTGCATCCTTGCCAGTTTTAGATATGGTCAGTTTTTGGATTTTACCCTTTTTAATAGGCATGTTGTGGTATCTCATTATTTTAATTTTAATTTCCCTAATGACAAATAAGGATTGTCCTTTTTAAAAAAAGTACTTGTCTTTGGTGAGCTATCTATTCATCTTTTAGCCATTATTTAACTCAACTGTTTATTAGTTGAGTTTTAAGGGTTCTTTATATATTTTGGATACAAGTCCTTCATCAGATCCATGCTTTACCATTTTTCCCCCAGTTCATGGATTTTATTTTCATTCTTTTGCAGTGTCTTTCACAGGGCAGAAAATTTTAATTTTAATAAAGTCTAGCTTAACGTGTTTTTTTTTCTGTTTTGGATTTTTTTTTGATATTGTATTTATAAACACATTTCCAAGCCCATTTCCTAGATTTCTCTATGCTTTTGTAGGAGTTTTATAGTTTTGTATTTTAAGTCTATAATCCATTTGACTTAATTTTTGTAAAAGTTAGGAGGTCTCTGTCTAGACTCATTTTTTCATGTAGAAATTCCCAATTGATAAGGGAATACTTATTGGAAATAAGTTTTTGGTCCACAAAATTGCCTTTGTTTTTTTCTTAAAGATTGGCTGGCTATTTATATGGGCCTATTTCTGGTCTTCTTGTATTCCATTTATTTATATCTCTATTTGTTCATGCCTGTAGCCGTACCACTGTGGCATCCAATCCTATCAGAACCTAGAAGCTAAGCAGGGTCAGGCCTGGCTAGTACTTGGATGGGAGACCACCTGGGAACACCAGGGACTGTAGGCTTGGGAGAAGGACTCAGCAACCCACTCCCAAAAAACAATTAGCCATTGAAAGCCCTATGAATTACAGAGAAGCACTAACAATACTGTTTCGTCTGTTGTACATGGGGCTGGACACAGATTTGATAGCACCTAACAACAACTATTTGTTCACAAGTTTCACAAGTACCCCATTATCTTGACTACTGTCACTTTACAGTAAGTTTTGAAATTGGGTAACATCTGTCCTTCAACTTTGTTCTTTTTCTTTGGTATTAGGTTAGCTATTCTGGGTCTTTTGCCTTTCCAGCAATTTTAGAATGTTTTCAATATCTACAAAGTAGATTAGTGGGATTTTGATTAGGGTTGCAATGAACCTATAGATCAAATTCAACAGTACAGAATCTCTCAATCCATGAACATGAAACTTATTTAGATTTTTTATTTTGTTCATCAGAGGTTTATAGTTTTACGTATAATCCATATGATATTTTAGTGGTCATATATATAGAAACATTTCGTTTTCTGGTGCTATTATATATGATACTGTGTTTTTAATCAAATTCCATTTATACATTCTATGTATATAGGAAAGAAATAGACCTTTTTAATATTAACTTTGTATCTTGCTATAATCATTTATTGGTTCCAGAATTTGCATAATATAGTTAACATTTTTTTCTATATATACAGTCAGGTCACCTATGAACAAAGACTGTTGTATTTCTTCCTTTCCATTTGATACATACTTTTTTCCCTTTTCTTATCTTATGTTGGATAAGAGTGGTATTCTTGTCCTATTCTTGATACTAGGGGAAAAGTACCTTGTTTTCTCACCATTAAGAATGATACTAGCTTGGCTGGGGATGGTGGTGCATATCTGTAATCTCAGCACTCTGGGAGGCTGAGGGAGGAGGATCACAAGTTTGAAGTCACCCTGGGCTACACAGAGCCTGTCTCAGAAACAAAAAACAATAAAACAAAAGGAAAACAAAAACAAAATCAAAGAATGATACTACCTTTACTTTTTTTCTTTGTTGTTCCTCTTGATGCTCCCCATCAACTTGGGAAAGTTCCTCTATTCCTAGTTACTGGGTTTTTATCATGAATATGTATTTAATTTTACCAAATGCTTTTCTTGCATGAATTGATATGATTAAATGAAGTATCTTCCTTAGACTGTTGATGTGGTGAATTACATTATTTGATTTTCAAATGTTAAACCAACCTTGCATTTCTGAAATAAATCCCACTTCATTATAATGCAAAATTCTTTTTATACATTGTTGAATTCAATTGGCTAATATTTTATTCTGGGAGAAGGACTCGGCAACTCACTCCCAAAAATCAATCCGCCATTGAAAACCCTATGAATAGCAGAAAAGCACTGACAATAGTGTTTTGCCTGTTGTATGTAGGGTCACTATGAGTCAGATACTGACTCAATGGCACCTAACAACAACAACAACAACAACAACAACAACAACAACAACAACATTTTGTTCAGGGTTTCTGCTGCAATGTTTGTGATACATAGTCATCCACAGTTCTTTTCCTTAAAATGTCTTTATTTGATTTTAGTATTAATTTTGGCCTCAAATAATGTGTCAGAGTTTGTTTTGCTCCAGCTTCTGGAAGAAATTGTAAAGAACTGGTATCATTAAAAAAAAATGGTATCATTTCTTCCTCACATATTTCATAAAATTCACCAGTGAACCATCTTGGACCTGTTTTTTGTTTGTTTTTTATTGTTTTTGTTTTCCAGGAGATTTTTAATTATTGATCCAATTCTTTTAATAAATATGTACCTATTCAAATAATTTATTTCTCTTTGTATGAATTATGGTAGCTTGTGTCTTTTAAGGAATTGATCCATCTCATGTATATTATCATCAACTTTTTAGTCATGGAATTATTCATAATATTTCTTTATTTTCCTCTCAATGTCTTTCAGTTCAGTAGTGATGATTTTTCACTTCTGATTTTAGTATTTGTGCCATCTTTCTTTTTTCCTATTTACCTAGCTAGAAGTTAACCAATTTCACTAATCTTTATAAGGAGCCAGCTATTGTTTCTTTAATTTTTTCTGTTTTTTTCCTAATCTTATTTATTTCTGCTCTAATTATATCTTTTTCCCCCCCTGTACTAGGGAGTTGAACCCAGGACCTCACACTTGCTTTGTAAATGCTCTACCACTGAGTTGCATCCCCAGTCCGTGTTTTACTTTTTATTTTATGACTTTATTTTATGACTTATTTTATTTTATGACAGGGTCTCACTAAGTTACACAGGCTGCTTCTGGCCTTGGAATTTTCCAAGGCCAGAAGCAGCCTGTGTAACTTAGTGATTCTTCTTGTGAGTCTTCTGCCTCAGCCTCCCAAGCCAGAAGCAGCCTGTGTAACTTAGTGATTCTTCTTGTGATTCTTCTGCCTCAGCCTCCCAAGCCATGGGTTTGCAGGCATGTGCCACCACACCTGTCTTGGTATTTATTTTTTATGCTTATTTTAGGCCTAAATTGCTCTTCTTTCTTTAGAGTACTAATATGGAAGTTGACATTATTGATTTTAGGCCCTTCTTTTCTAACACATGCATTTAATGCGTAAATTTCATTCTAAGTACAACTTTTAGCTCATCTCATATATTTTCATAAATTGAGTTTTCATTTTCATTTATTTCAAAATATTCTATAGTTTCTTTTGGGATTTCTTCTTTGACCTGTGTGTTACTGGGAAGTATATTGTTCAACATTGTACATTTCCAAATGCTTCAGGATTTTCCAGCTATCATTTAGTGATGTCTAGCCTAATTCCATTATTGTGTGAGAATATACTTTGATATGACTCCATTCTTTTAAATTTATCTTTTTTTTTTTTTTACAGCCCAGAATGTGTTTCATCTTGGTGAGTGTTCTATATGAATGTGAGAAGGATGTTTATTCTCCTGTTGTTGGATAAAGACATTGACTAATGTCAATTAGATTAAATTGATTGATTGTGCTGCTCAGGCTATGTCCGTACTGATTTTCTGCCTGCTCAATCTGTCATTTATTGAAAGAGGAAAGTTTAAGTGTCCAACTATCAGTGATTTATCAGTTTCATCCCTAAACTCTTTCATTTGCCACCTTGACTTGGTAAGGCTGATTGTTTTTCTGCTATAATCATGAGGGGTGGGGAGTACTTTGAGACAAAAAAGCAAGCAAATAAAAAACAAAACAAAATAAAAACTAACCAAAATCTTTCAGTTGTGACTTGAAGGAGTTGTAATCTTTTAAGGGTAAGCTCTTCTCTAACTTCAATCTGTAATAGCTGGTTATTTACAAAATAATTTTCTACATTTTGTTATTGTTATCTTGGAAATGATTCACCAACTAATTCAATCCAACAGTACTGGAAGCAGGCTTGAATAGAAGTACTACCGTCTTTGTGATGGGTTTCCTGTCTCCCTCATGACTTTGTTGTTAGGTGTTAGGTGCCCTTGTGTTCTGTCCAACTCATAGCAACCCTCACAGGGTTTTCTATGGCTAATTGTATCAGGATTGTTTTCTGGAGTAGATTGCCACATCCTTCTCCTGTCCCCATGACTTTATAAGGTCCATAAGGAGGCTCCCCAGGTCCTACTCCCTCAACCCCACTGAATCCCCTCTTCTTTCTCACCTCCAGCCTCTGATGGATATTTACAGAACTAAGTTTTGAATTTTTGTTTTATAAATGATATCTCTTTGTGTAAAGAATTTTTCAATTTTGGAATAATAACTCTTTTTGTTTGTTTGTTTGTTTTTCTTTTGCTTAAATGCTTAGAAATTCCTTCTCTAACCCTAGGTGGGATAAATATTCACCTAAATGTTCATTTATTTATGGCATAATTCTCCTCCATTTAATGCTTTAATCCATGTGTAATTCACTTGAATATGTGGTGTGAAGTAGGAATCAAACTGTGTATGTGTGTGTATTTATCAATTACTCAGCCAATTTTCTCAGCACTATTTTGTTGATTAACACATCTTCCCACTGAGATGAAATATGATAAGATGGAGAAAGTGTTCTTCTCTATTCTATACATTTTCTGTGGTGGAGAACTCTGTTGATGTGACCATCCTCTGTCTATCCATTTCCTCACTCCACTCCTAAAGAGGCCCAATGACTTCTCTGTGTAATAAATTGTGGAAAACCATAGAGCATACTTAGTTCAACCTCCCTAGAAGAGGGGTGGGTACATGGCTGGAAAGAGACCAGGCAGGTCCTACCGTGGGGACTTTTGTACCTGGAAGGAGACATTAGGAAAGGGGCCCATAGTCTCCATGTGCACCTTCATTTTAGTCTACAGCCCTATGACTTTCAGGTAGATATGTACTCCTTTGTGTCTGACCTTTCTTCTAGATTCTGTTTGTTTGTTTGCCAGTCATTGTGCCAGAACCATTCTTTTAAAGTATTGGAGCTTTATGATACTTATTATAATATTTTCAGACCAAGCTGCTCTTATTATTTTTCTTTTTCAAACATTTTTAGTAAGTCTTGATGTATTTTTTGAGATATATCTTAGAATAAGTTTGTTAACATAAACATCTTGTTATGTTTTTTATTTAAGCATGTTATACTCATCTGAGGATGGACATATTTTTAATACTGAATTTCTCAATTAGGTTGCTCTGTGGCTTTTGATCTTCAAGATTTTAAATTTTTTCAATAAATTTTATAGATATTTATTTACAGATTTTTATTTACAGAAGACTCAAACAGTTTTTATTTTAAAAAACTGGAGAGGATTTTTTTCTTTATGAGCACATTTATGAAGATTTTGGTTACTCCTGAGGTTAGCTTTGTGCATAAAAGGATTATTTTTAAGATGTTAACATTAATATTTTATTTATTAAGATTGTAAATAGAAAACTAGATATTTCCTCAATCTTTTAAATTACAAACCTAGCCATAAAATTAGTGAAATATAACAAAAATTTAAAGTTTTCCTTTGATTAAAGTTTAATTAATATGTGGTAAACACATAGCCTCCTAAACAATCTTTCAATCATCAAATGTATATTTATAAGTTTAGCATAATTGATTTTCTTTTCAATATTTCAAATGACTCTAACAAGTGTAGCCTTCCAAGTACTTGAACAAATCTATTAAATCTGTTGGAATAAACTGATAAACATGGGAAAAAATTTTTTTTAAATGTTCAGTGCTGTTTAAAACGTTAGGTAAAGTCTCTTCTGCCTTTCAACTTGCAACTATAAAGTCGCTCAATTACATGTTGTAAGTGGAATCCCAGCTCTAATCTTTCACCCAACCTCCTAAGCCAAATACACACAGGTTTTTTCAACAGTTTAAAAACCCATTTCTGAATGCAACACAAAAGTATTCATGTACTAGTTTGACTTGTTTCCTCATTTCTGTATTTATTTTCCTCTTAGTGTTTGTAATTTTTATTTTGTTTTTGTTTTTATTTTTGTGGGGCTGGGAATTTAACACAGCGCTTCAAGCTTGCTAGCAATGCTAGACCACTGAACCATATCCCCAGCCTTCAACTGCACACTTAGTCCCAAAACTTCCTAGGAAGGAAACAATTTCACCACCTCAAGCCAACAAGACTTAGTTCCTCAGTCAAATGAGGGAAGAGATTTCAGGAGAATAAAGTTGTGTATGGGCAAAAGTTTCTGGCAAGACATGAGATCTGATTCTTTTCTAACCACTTGGTGACACATTGATTCAGTCTTCCATCATCACTAAAAACAGGGATTTCAGGTTTATAGACTTTGGAAGAGATTGCTCTTTTCTTAGTTTAAATTTGTTGGTGTTCACTCTGACCTGGAGGGGTAACGGAGCTTGCCTCAACACAGATACTTAGGGACCCTTGGAAATAGGCAAGAGCCAGTGGCACTAAAGAGGGACTTTGGGAGCCTTCTTGCAAACAGGAACAGAATTTATTAAGCTGCACCTACCAAGGTGAACAAAACAGGGAGCAGCACAACGATGTCCAATGAAAGTGTCCCACGGTGTGTCTCCTGTTGCCTCTTGCAGTTCACCTTCTCTGCTCTCTTCCTTCCCAAGGCAGGGGAAGAAAAGCAGAGAGCTCTTGGTGTCTTGCTTGGAGCCTTTGCCGCTTCAGAGGCCTTGGGCTTGACACAGAGTCTCGCTTGTAGTCCTCAGATATCTTCACTGATGGCAATGGAGGTTGCAGGTCTCAGGAGTAGGTTGTGGGGGGGTCAGAAAGGGCTCAGAGAGCAGGTGAACAGGGGAGGATCAAGAAAGTAAGGGACAAAAGGGAAGCTAGTAGTTTCAGTGGTGGCTTATATAGCTTCTATGAAGGGGGCATGGACCAGAAATAGCCAATCAGGGAGCAGCTTGTGCTGGGTGTGGCAGTTATATAACTAGGGATTTGAAAAAGAAAAATTTTTATAGGGGGGTTAGGCACAGGCCAGGCCAATTACCAAGCTTCCTTTTCCGACCAATCAGGTGGCTCTGGGCAGCCAATCAGATTGAAAGAGGCCACACCAGAGCTAGGCTTTTAGGAGGCCATGTTGGATCACTCTATGGGAGGGGGCGAATTGGAATACCAGGATGTGGGACAAAGGTCGCTAGCCCTGGAGGATAGATGTTGTCCTCCAAACGGGCCAGACAAGCCTCCATTCCTGGAGTTCTTTCTAGGACTCTCAACTCTGTGTCCCGAGTTACCAGTGGGAGGGGCAAGAAGAGGGTAAAACTTGGTTAAGGTTCAGGCCTCTACCTGGGTCAGACAAATCTTTACCCAGGCCCCCTCTTGGTCTTTCTCAGGGACCCCCAAATGATTGCCAACAAAGATTGACCATTACTTAACTCCATTGTCTGATATGAAGTCTTCAGCCTCCTGCCCAGTATTCTTCACATGTTTAAATCTATTTCCTGATTGATTATGCCCTGATTGTTTTCCAGATTCTTCTATATGTCCTGGCCACTCTTTGACAGCTCTTCACTGACACTGAATTCATTCTCATAACAAGAGAGAATATTAAATGAGCATCCATTTATCCAACACGATGTCTCATCAAATCTTACATTTATTTTAGTTTTTGAAAAGCATTAAAAACATTTCTGATACAGTTGAAGGCTCTGGTGTCCTGTTTACTGATTTTGTTTTCTGCCCCTCCCAGAAGAATAATCTCTTAAATTTTGTTTATAATTTCTAAGCATTTTTTTATTTTATCATAAGACATAAATGTGCCAATAAAATATGTTGTTTTGTATATCCTTACATCTTATGAACATATTATGTTGTAAATATCATATTGCATCTTTCTTTTTTGATAGTTCACATGATGCTTTTGAAAATTACTAATGTTGGTGTATGCAGCTCCAGTTAACTGCCATATAATAGGAATATATTAAATCTATCATAATTTACTCAGTCGATGGAACTTTTTTTCCCGCTTTAAAATTATACACATTTTGCAGTTACTATTTGTGCACATGTCTCTGTGCACAAAATATATGTGAGCATTTTCTTAGGTTACATATCTACACAGGGACTTCAGAGTTGAAGACCTGTAATTTTAACTTTACAACTTTCAAATTGCTGGCTTGCGTGTGAGTCCCCATGGCTTCCTCCTTGCCAACAAGTTTCCAAACTTTTATAATATGATGAATGTGAGATGGTGTCTCCTTCCTGTTTGAGTTTAGAATGCCCTAGTTACTTGTGAGGTTGAGCATTTTTCTTTTGCTGACCGTTTATCTTTCCTCTTCTGGAGATTGCCTGCTCACATATTTCAACCATTTTTCTACCATCATTTTTCTCCTTATGTTGTATTCGTAAGCCCTTTATAAATGCTAATTTCAATCCTTTTTAGTGTTATGCGATGAAAGTACTATATTTTAACTTTGACTGGGGTCAAGTTTATCAGTCTATTCTTATGGTTTATGTTCCTTGTGAGGTCATAAAGATCTCTGATCTTGTTTTCCAAAGGTTTTTAAATTTTGCTTGTTATATTTAGGCCTTAATTCACCTGGACTTTATTTTTTGGTGTGTATGGGGAATAAAGAGTTTCTATTTTCCCAGTGAACAGTTGTTGTTGTTAGGTGCTATCGAATTGGAGTCCAATTCATAGGGACCCTACATACAAGTGAAACAATATTGTTAGTGCTTCTCTGCTATTCATAAGGTTTTCAATCACTGATTGTTTTTTGGGAGTGGGTTACTGGGTCCTTCTCCCAAGCCTACAGTGTCTGTGTTCCCAGGTGGTCTCCCATCCAAGTACTAACCAGGCCTGAGCCTGCTTAGCTTCTGAGATCTGATGGGATCAGATGCCACAGTGGTACAGCTGCAGGCTTCCAATTGAGCATCAACATTTATTAAATGAGTAGTTTGGGCTCCAATCACGTATAATGGTGTATCAATAATATGTCAAATTTTCATGTATATTTAGGTGTAGTTTTGGATCTGCTAAACAGAATGTGTGTGTGTGTGTATTTGTGTGTGTGTGTAATCCCAAAGGCAAAATTACTTGATTTTCGTATCTATAGCTTTGTATTTATTTATTTGTGACCATTTGTCCTTCAGTTGTATTTTAAATCTGCTTATCAAAATCACGGAAAATTGTTAGGATTTTTATTGGAATTGTAATGAATTTATGGATTTAATTTGGGTAGAATTTGCATCTTAATAATATTGAGTCTTTTCTATACATGAATATTGTACTTATTCCTTTATTAATTTTTCAATGTATTATGCCCTTTATTAATGTTCTGTAATTTTTCCAATAAATGTATCTTACACATTTTTGGTTTATTTATATATAGATTCTTTATGACTTTAATTGCTCTTGTGAATAGGATCTATTTTCCTATATAATCTCATGTATAATTCAAAAATTATATTCTACATTTTAGGGAAGAGACATCTCTCTTATATGTATATATGTCACAGAGAAAGTTGAATTTAATATTTGAGATTCCAACTTTTGTCAATACTAAAAATTAGACTTATTTCTTCCATAATATTTATTTCACTCTATATTTATGGAGGTGTTTTTGTTTTTTTTTTTAGTACTGGGGGTTGAACCCAGGGCCTCACACTTGTATGGCTTGCAAGTGCTGGACAACTGAGTTTCCTCCTCTGGCCCATTTTTTTTTTTTTACTTTTTGAGACAGGGTCTTGCTAAATTACACAGACTGCCTCTGGTCTTGAATTTGCGATCCTCCTGCTTCCGACTCCCCAGCCACTGGGATTACAGGTGTGCGCCACTGTCTGTGGCTCTTCTTTTTGCATTTTTGTACCCTGTATTTTCTTTCTAACCCACATTTTTCTTTTCCTTTCTCAGAGGATTTGGAAGTTTTGGGAGATATTTATAATCTTTGGAAACATTCATTCAGATGTATAAATGTTTTGCAACACAATAAATAGTCAACATGACAGAAAACTTACTTAATATTGACAACCACTGCACAGCCCTCTCTCCCTAGTCTTGCCAGTTTATCATGTCACACTTGTTATCTAGAGTAGTACTATTTAGGACAAATATGTAATTTTGTTTGTTTGTTTTCCGATGCTGGAGAACAAACCCAGGGCCTTGCACATGGTAGGAAGCACGCTGCCATTAAGCTAAACACCTAGTCCCTCCTATGCAATTTAAAATTTTGGCATAGCTAATTTAAAAAGTGAAAGGAAATAGAGAAAACAATTTTAATAACATTCTCTTTAACTCATGCCCCAAATGTATTCATTTTAACATTAAAAATTATTAAGATATTTAGCTTTCTTTTTTCTTACCAAGTTTTCAAAGACCAGGGTGAGGTTTCCACTCCATCATAACCCCCTCCAGAGCAGCCACATTTCAGATGCTCAGTAGCCATGTGTAGTCAGTGCATAGCTCAGGCCTACAGTTTTCACATTTGCCTACATTAAACACAAAAATTGCCCTAAATTACTAATTATAATTAGTAACAATTACTAAATGTATCACATGTATTTAAATTTACCAACAAACATCCATTTTCCTGGGTGTGAGTGCCAATGATGGAAACCAGGGCCTCAGGCATGGTAGGCAGGTGATCTACCTCTGAGCCACAGTCCTAAGCCCTCATCATTGTTGGTTAAATTCCATGCTTTCCCGTATTTGCTTTTCTTTTTTGCTGAAGTACATCATTTATCATTCTTTTAGTGAGGGACTGTTAGATATGAATCTTTGTAGATCTTAAATGTGTAGTCATCTACCTGTGTCTGGATGGATGTGAGATGCTCACTGCTTCAACTTTACTCGTTGCTGTGTATTTCTATTCAGTTCCTGGTCAATGGTGAAGCTTATTGTACTTTTGAACTAGCTTTAGTCTCTAACCCCCTATGTGTCTGTCAGCTTGTTGTGCTGTAGGTGCTTTCGTGTTGCTGTGATGCTGAAAGCTATGCCAACGGTATTTCAGATACCAGCAGGGCCACCCATCATAGACAGGTTTCAGCTGAGCTTCCAGACAAAGACAGACTAGGGAGAAGGACCCAGCAGCCCACTGCTGAAACAATTAGCCATTGAAAACCCTATGAATAGCAGAGAAGCACTGGCAAATATAGTGCCAGAAAATGAGCCCCCTCAGGCTGGAAGGCAGTAAAGAGATGACTGGGGAAGGGTTGCTTCCTCAAAGTAGAGTTGATCTTAATGATGGGAATGGAGTAAAGCCCTTAGGACCACCTTTTGCTGACATGGCATAACTCAAAATGAGAAGAAACATATAGCATCTGCAATGATGGGCTCAAACATAAAAAGATTGTGTATATAGCACAGCGTGGCATAGTATTTTGTTCTGGATCTGAATTGATGGCACCAAATAACAATAGTCTCTAATATTCTATTTTACATTTTATCTATCATTAAAAAGGTACATGGAAACACAAGCTGATAGAACAATTCTGTCCAGAAATCAACAACTTTGTTAAAGCAGAATCTCAACCATTTTATTTATTGTTTTATTGCATCTGGGTTATCTTTCTTTAAAAAATATTTTCTATCCTTGTATTCATGTGATATAGGAAGGATACTAATTTTTGAACATGTATTTCTAATTACATGCTGTCCTCTCTAATTAGTTCTGTTTATTTTTAAAGATGATTTTGTAGGTAAAAGGTAAAATAACTTCCAAATATTTAATTTTATCTCCCTCTATTCAGACATGATTTGTATAATCTCCTGCTTTAAATTTTTATTGCGTGGGCTAGAACTTTCACGTTAATTAATAATGGTGACTTCTGATATTCATGACTGGTCCTTGACTTTAAAGGACACTTATCTAATGTCTTATCAAGTATAATAGTGGAACTTGATCCAAAATAAATACCCTTTATTAGGTTAATGGAGTATATTTTTATTTCCTGTTTAAAACAAATCAGAAATGACAATAACATTCTTTTAAATGCCTTTTAGTTTCTCTCAAGATATTCATATGTTTTGACTTATGACTGTGTTAATGTATATTGATTTAATAAGATTGAATCATCTTTCATTCCTGGAAAAAGCCTTATTTGGTCATGGAGTATTATTCTTCTAATGTACTGCTGGATTCCATTGCTAAAATTTAGCTAGAATTTTAGATTAAAATAACAATTGATATTAAGTTGTAGCTTTCTGTGCGTTTGTAGGGTTTCGTTTGAGAGTTGTGCAGACTTTGTAAAAATAACTGGGAAGCTTTCCATCTTTTCCTATGCTCTCTGAAAGTTTAAATAGCATGGGAATTATCTGTTTTTAAAAGTTTGAAAGTATTCATCTGTAAAACCAAAAGATTATTGCTTCTATTATTTTTTATATTATATATTTTCTATTTCAGAAGTAATTTTTAATATTTCCAATTAGTTATTCATACTTAACTTTTTGTCTAGTGTAATTGATCATTTTCATCACCCTTGAGCTTCCCTCCCTTTTTTTTTTTTTAACTCAGGATCTCACTATGTAACCCAGCATTGAACTCACAGTCCTCCTTCTCCAGCCTCCTGAGTGCTGGGATTATAGGAGTTCACTATCATGCCCAGTTTGAGCATCCATTTAAGTAATCATTTGTGACTCTGGAAGGAAGACTTTATCAGGTCACATCTTTCCTTCATACATGAAAGGTAATTTTCCTGAGAATAATTCTTGGGTCATAACCTCTTTTTCTCAAAACCATATAGAGCTTTCTTTTGGCATTTAGTATTATGGCATAGAATTGTAAAGCAGACTAGTGTTTATTCCTTTGAAAAATATCTTTTTTTTTTAAAGCATACTATTCCTAGACCTTTAGAGGATTTTTATCTGTATGTGATGATTTAAAAATTCTAGGATATGCTTAGATGTAGGTTTCTGCTTGGTGATTTTTGCCTTGATTGTGATTTACTCTCTCAAAGTACATTCCCACATCTTTTTTTTTTCTTGCTTTTAATGTGTTTTACTTATATGTACATTTGAATTATACAGTCATGTGCCGTATATCAATGTTTCAGTCAGTGATGGACTACATATATGATGGAGGATACACACGATCATATCACTCAGGGACAGCATGGTCACCTTAGTTTGTGTAAGGGATGACATTGTCACAGTGATGGCATAGCTGAAGCGTGTGTTCTCAGAAGGTAGCCCTGACATTAAGCAATGCATGACTTATAAAAAGCTGTTCAGTTCCAGTTGTCATTTTTCATGAGAATTGGTTCTAATCCTTCTGATTATTCACTCATATTATAGAGACTTAATGTCTTAGTCTTCAGGCTTAGTCAACAGGCTCTGGTCTCAATACAAATACATAACTTGGAATTTCTCTCAAGTTTCTTTTGGCTTGATTTGTGGATATAACTTTTAGGTTTTCCTTATTCTTTCTCATCTATATTTTCACCTCATCTTGCTATCCTTACATCCTTTTTTCTTGAGAGCATTTGCCTTTATTTTTGCATCCTTTTGAGAATATCAAAAGGTTTTATGAAGACATTTCATGAACATTATATTAAATAATTTTCAGAAGTATGTTTTGTTCTTGAATCTTTGGATTAAGTTTCCTTTCCCCTCATTTTGCTCTGTTTTCTCACAGACCCCATGATGGTTTGTTTTCTTTGCTGTGGAATCTGTAGGAGTAAGAACTGTGTTGACTCAGAGCTTTTCAGCAGATTTTTTTTCTCAGTGCTGGGGATCGCACCCATGGCTGTGGGCACGCTAGGCAGGTGCTCTACCCCAGAGGAGCATCACCAGCTGCGAGCAGATTTTGAGCATTGCTGCTCTGCTTGGTACCCATGTTCCCTCTTCTGATTTCCTGAAGATGTGTACAGCCTTCCACCTGGGGTAGACATCTCTAGCTGCCCCTGGTTAGCAGAAGAGGGCCTGTCAGTTCCTAGCAAAAAGTGACACACCAATTCTTTTAGGAACTGACCAGTTCCCCTTCTGCATCCATAAAGCCAGGTTTGTACGTGACTTCACTTCCAGGCCACTTTCAGGTGCCAGGCAAAGAACAGACCATTTACAATCTCATAGGAATTTTCTGTGAGACCCTGGGTTTTATCCCCAGTACCACAAAAATGGGAAAGGACCTGGCAAACCAATCCCAAAAAATCAATCAGATGTTGAAAACTCTATGAATAGCAGAGAAGCACTGACCTAGTACCTGGCACAGCATAGTGTTGTACATAGGGTCTCTGTGAGCTGGACTCAACTCCGTGGCACCTAACAATAACACAAATGAGTCTAGATGGATGTGTGCTTCTCCTTGGAGAAAGGCTGAATCTAGGCTGGAGCCAGGGAAGAATAGGTGAGCCTGGAATATCTTCCTACGTATTGTGTGGCTAATTCCTGTGGACTGGGCATGGGCTGAACCTACTAACTGCTACAGTGATACAAAACACCTGGTGGGGGTGGGGGTGGGGCACAGGGTGCAGCCTTGGCCCTGCAACTATAGTGACCAAGTAAGCAGGCCCGCATTGTGTCAACATTCCCTCCTGGAGGGAGGGGAATGAGGGTCAGGAGATTTTCCACTGAGGGGAAATGTATATAAGGCTGCAGCAGAGCAGCGGAGGGCAGGAAAGGGAAATCTTGTCCATCACACAGCTAGCAATGAGGTGGCCACTCCTGTGAGGACGCCCAACTGGGAGGTCGTTAATGGCGCTGCTGCTTTGTGACATCTTGGTGAGAACTTCTTAGGGGCAGGGAACACTCCTTCCCTTGGTATAGCTGTGCATAAAGTTTCTTTGCAAGTTACCCACATCTACTGTGTAAATCTCCTAATAAACTCACGGTTCACAAAGTTTAACATGTTCTGTCCTTTGGTTTGTCTGCTTTCCCTTTGGCTTTTACGGAATATTAAGTTAGAAGGTAAGATAATGCTCAAGAACTAAGGGGATGGGTCAAAAGGGCTCAGGGCCTGTAGGGAATTATGGGATAGCCCCAGGGGATAGAGAAGAAGCATGTGGTAATCAAGGAACTCTCCTTGATTGGCCAAGGAGTAGCATCTGGTTTCACCCTTTATTTGAATGTCACTCCTAATTGGTTGCACCCAGCCCCTCAGGCCCCCCACCTGATTGCCATCTTGAGGCAGTTAAGGAAGCTACCCGAAGACTATATAAACAAAGCTCGCTCTGCATGTGATTTTATGGATGGTGATGCTGAGTGCTGCTGCCTGCTGCCTGCTGCCTGCTGCCTGCTGCCTGCTGCCTGCTGGGGTTTGCTTGCTGTTTGTATGCTCTGCAGCTCCATAGAAGATGGGCCACACCATCGCCAGATCAAGAGAGAAGACTGCCTGCCACTGCAGAAGCCATGCCATTGCCAGACCAAGACGGAGATCATTGGAGACCAGCAGCGGAGAAGAAGCCAGCCTTCCAGGGGGACATCTGGAGGCCCGCCCGGCCCACTGGGAAAGACAAAGAGCCTTCGGACCCATCGCTGGAGGCAGAGCTGCAACACTTGAGAGTCATGGCACTTCTGCCATCCTGAAGGGCAGGCCTGAGAGCTGTAAGACCTGTAGCATTTATTTCATTATAGGAGCAGTGTAATAAAGTATGATCTATAGGCATTCCAAAGCCAGCCGTCCTTGACTCCATCGCTTGTGCTCACCAGTCCCCGTCCCTGGGCCCCTGTGTGGGGTCCTGATCCTGTTCAGAGGAGAAGAGCTAGTCCAGTTCCCACCCGCTGGGGAGGGGCAACCCATAAGGGCCCAACCTAAAGTGTCTCCCACTGACCAAATGTAGGATGGCATAAGCACATGAAATAAACAGGGAGTATTGGCTTACAGCCTATTGAATAAAATAGAAGTTCCAAGTTTATATTGATATAAAAAGCAAATATATAAGTGAAAAAAAAAAAAGAGATGGGAGAAAGGAAAGCTCTTCCAGGCAGCAGAATGTCAACTAATAATGTCATTTGGCAAACATCAGAAAGGCAGGCTTTTTTTTTTTCCTTCCCAGTGCTGGGGATGGAACCCAGAGCCTCCTGCAGGCTGGGCAGGGGCTCTACCACTGAGCCACATGCCCAGCCATGGTAGTCGATGCAAGTTGAAATTGTCATTGGATCCCAAAGCTGGTGGATGGAAGTTTGATGATGAGAGAGAATATTGGTATAATATCAGAATCTCTCCCAATAAAATAGTAATGAAATATAAAAAGGGAAATGGTGATTCTTATAGTGGAGAAAACAAGTGGACAATAGTTGACCAGGTCATCAAGTTCAACATGCCCAACATTGGGAAACGTGGACGTAGTTATCCTACTTCTGAGGTACGTGGAAGAGATTCACATCATTTCTATGATATTGTCTCAGAATTTTGAAGGAATTGTTCCATTATCTTCTCTGTCTCTGTCTCTGTCTCTGTCTCTCTCCTCCCGCCTCTCTCTAATGACCTGGACAGTTTTCAATGCCTCTCATTTATTATTTCTATGATATTGTCTCAGAATTTTGAAGGAGTTGTTCCATTATCTTCTCTGTCTCTGTCTCTGTCTCTGTCTCTCTCCTCCCCCCTCTCTCTAATGACCTGGACAGTTTTCAATGCCTCTCATTTTAAATTTGTCTGATTTTTTTCCTCATGATTAGAGAGGAGTCCCACATCCTTGGGAGGGAGACCCCCAGAGGTAAAGTGCCTCCTCAGCAAATCATGGGTCCATAGTGCAATTTCTGTTGATGTTAACCTTGACACTGGATGAGGTAGCAGACTGCAAATTTACTCTAGCCCCACCCTCCCAAACTGTGCTCTCTGGAGGGAAGTTACTAGGCATAACCCACATTTAAGGAGTGAGGATTATGTGTCACTTTCTTCAGGGTGGAACAGCCACAGTTGGAATTTTCTTTTTCTTTCTTTCTTTCTTTCTTTCTTTCTTTCTTTCTTTCTTTCTTTTTCTTTCTTTTCAGTACTAGGGGGTTGAACATGCTAAGCAATTGCTCTACCACTAAACTGCACACCCAGCCCCCTTTTCATTTTTTATTTTGAGTCAGGGTCTTGCTAACTTGCACAGGTTGCCTCTGGCCTTGAACTCATGATCCTCCTGCCTCAGCCTCCCAAGTCACTGGGATTATGGGTGTGCACTAAGGGCCCAGGTATATTTCACTTCTTATATCGAATTTTTCATTCCTGGAATCTTATTTTATTTTATCCATTTTTCCCAGTAATCTTATTTTATTAGTAATTTTTAGTATATAACTTAATAGATCTCATTATGACATTTCTATACATGCATTTCATTGTACACTGCTGATGTTCTCCTCCCCCATTACCCTCTCATGACCTCCTTCCCCCCTGCCCCTCCCTTCCCACTAATGATCCCCTTTCTACTTGCATGTCTTGTTTGTGTGTATATATATCTATCTATATACACCCTGATTCTTCCTTAAGGGCAAAATATGTGATATTTCCTGGTGCCATATTTTAAATTTCTAAGATCTGCTTTTTGTCTCTTGAATGTTGCTAGTTTACCCATTCTTATCCCATGGAGGAAATATTTTCTCTTACACCTTTTGAAGTTTTCTTCCCCTAACTGGACAAGTTGCCTTTATCTGTTTGTTCTATGGGGTTGTCCACCTTCTCTAGCCATTTCTATGCTCCAGCACCATGGCACACCCTGAGCCAGAGGGCAGAGTCCAATGTGGGCTTGTTTCTGACCTGCTTTGGCTGGACTGCTTCACCAGCATGCCCCAAGGAGAGTATCATTAGGTCTCCTCTCTTGCTCTGATTGGATTTGCCTTCTCCAGAGAAGGGTTTTCTAATGTCTTTCCTGGAGAGCTATAGGGCTGCTTATCAGTCATCTGGATGCCAAGAGGGAGGAAAGGGGCAGGCATTTCAACATGCTTTCACTTTACTCATATTTTCAGTATGACACTTCCCCTGCCCCCACAGTGCCTTGGTGTTCTGTGGTCCCAAGACACGAAATTTGACCCTCTTCAGGGTCTTTGATTTTCTGCCAGGGCCAGGGAAAGAGCAGTTGCCCAATGACATCTGGAGCCTCAGAATCTCTTAGATTTTCCTCCTCCTCTTAACCCCCACTTGGCCCCATTGGTTCTAGCTGCTGGGTGATTTGCAGTGCAAACTGGATTGCTTCTCATGCTCCTCCAAGTTTTTCTTAATGCTCAACTTTGGGCAGCTAGGCCAATTCTACCATCATCTTTGTACTTTCAAGTGTCCTACATTTGTTGTTATTCTCTCTGTCCAGATCACTTGGCCTTTTCTTTTTTCTTTTAGAGGGGTGGTGTATGTGTGTGTGTGTGTGTGTGTGTGTGTGTGTGTGTGTGTGTGTGTGTATTTGGAATCAGGGTCTTGTTATGTAGCCCAGGCTGGCCTTGAACTTGTGATCCTCCTGCCTCAGCCTCCTGAGTGTTGAGATCATAGGCATACATCACCACACCCAGCTGATCTCTTGGTCTTATAGGAAGGAGGAAGAGAATAACATAGGATTGGCTCTCCATCTTCAGCCAGGAATCTCTAGGCTCTGTACCCTCTGATTCACAGTTCCTTCCTTGGAGAAGGTTGTCTGCATGTGTGTAGGCTTACACATGCTGTGGAGAAGGCTGCCTTTGTTTGGAGAAGGTTGACCATTGCCACCACTGTTGTGATTTCTTCTGAGAGACCAGATGCTCAACAAGCCAAAGGGTGAGCTCCATGGCCTAAAACAGCCCTAAGAATTAAAATTGCTTCATTAGGGTGAAAAACATTTCATTGATTACACAAAGTATACAGATGTTTCTAAGGCTCTATTTATAGCTAAAATAAATACATATTTTTGTTTAAGCAGAGGTGACAGTGTTTTGAATCTGGCTTATATTAGATGAGTGAACTAGCAATTTATAAATGGCTCCCTCATTCCTCACCTGTAGTGTAATGAGGCTTAACCAATGGGCTTTGTGCTTGCTAGGCAAGTGGTCTATCCCTAAGATACATCCCCAGGCCCTCCCCACTCCTTTTTTAGACAGGGTCATTCCATGTAGCTCAGGCTGGCCTCGAACTCACAATACTCCTACATCATGCTGTGATTGTAGTTACATCCTACCATGTCCAGCTAAATGCTATCTAACAAATCTGTAGACAAGGAAAATGACTTCTGGTCAACTCCACCATAGCAATAACCAAAGATCTTAAGTAATACAATCCTACAATTTAGCACATTTTCCTACTGGGTGGTTTTGTTCCCTTGAAATGTAATTGTTTCCTATCTTATTATCTATTTTTGGGTAGACTGGACCAATGGAATAGTTGGAAAAATGCAACTTGCTGCTTATCCTTCTGGCTGGGCAGCTCTTGGGCATCTCCCATGCCTACAAGTTATATATGAGGACCACACTTCCCAGGATGCAACAGAATGCTCCAACCCACTTCTAAATTCCCAGACTGTGACTTCCTGGCCTGACACCCTCTAAATGGATATAAGAAGTTTGGGAAGGAGGTCTGGGTAGATAGGAACAGAATTCTTCCAAAAATCGAAGAAAAATAAATGAATAAAAAGCTGGGATTTAGCTCAGTGTTAGAGAGCTTGCCTGGCATGAGCAAGGCCCTAGGTTTGATACCCAGCATCACAATAAGTAAATAAATTAATTTTTTAAATGTGCTTGGATGTTAGAGGAATGACTTTTATTTCCCAAATGTTACTGCATCAGGAAGAAGGCAATGTAGACTAATATAGAGTTTTTCAATGGTTTTTCAGGAGGTTTTTATTTTATAAAGCAAAGTCCATGATAGGGTCATCAGAAGTTTTCAAAATTATGGACCATTATCTATGTGTATAGAAATACATTTTTAGTCAAAATATTTATTTAAACATATCAACTGCTAACCTATTCCTTTTAGAATTATTTCACTGCATGTGAATCTCATGTAAAAAATGTTGAACAATTAAGTAGCTCACTTCATACAGGTCCAACTCACCTTCTCCTTCCTCATTCACACATTCTTTTTGAGAATTCTTTTTATATCTTCATTTGAGACAGGAACTGATTTGCAATGCTAAAACAATTTCAGCAAGGATTGACTCAAAAGTTAAGAATAAATGAGACTGGCACACTTTTCCAGTCAATAAACAATGGTATTAATAATAAAAGGCATTTGCGGTTTGTAAATTCCCATTTTGCTGGGGCAGAAAGCCAGAATTCTGGATCCTCAGCCTCACATGGGCCCCACAAAAGCTGACTTTGAGGGGAGGGTTTTGCATTTTGTTCTGCCCTCAAAGTTAGTGGCGATTACTTCAGACTGAGGCAGGGACCTCCAGCAAGCTTCTGGAGGTGTTTCTCAGGGCTCAACTTGTGGGAGGGGCTTGGGATACCGGCCCTGCTCTCTGCTGTCCTCTGAGGCAGCAGGCTTTCTAACCTGTGTTGAGTGTTCTTAGGTGCCCTTGAGTTGTGTCCCACTCGTAGAGACCTTCATAGGGTTTGCAATGGCTGACTGTTTTGGGATTGCCTCAGGAGTGGGTTGCCACTTCCTTCTCCCATTTTTTGCGGTGCTGGGAATCAAACCAGGGACCTCAGAGATTTCAAAGCGGTGCTTTACCAACTGAGCTAAATCGGAGAGTTAAGCTACCTTAATCTACCGATGTCTGGGGTTCCTCTCTGTCCAGGTGAGTTACAGAGGTTACAGAAAGCCTTTCCTACTTTTGCTCAGGTTGTGAATTCAGAAGTTTGAGCTATAGTATTTTTTCTTAAAAACAACAACAACAACAACAACAACAACAACAACAACAACCCCCGAGTTTTCTAAGGGTCTGTTTTTTTTTTTTAAGTGGTTAACAGATAAGAGTTTTCTGCCTCTCTCTGATTAATTGATGAGGCCTCTGCCCAATTAACTAACGCAAACTTCAGATATGCATGATTACTGCCTTTTCAGAGCCCAATGGCACTTTAAAAAGAAGTGTTCAATGGCTCATTTCAGCTCGACCTAAATATCCTCACAGCGCAAACGTTATTTTTGGCTCCGGGCATATGCTGCGCTATCTCCCCTTCTCGAAGGCCAGTGGCTGGCGGCTCTGCAGAGTCTATTCAGGCCCCTTCCCATTTGCATGTCTATCGGTGGTCTTTCACAGCCCAGCAGTCCCAACAAGGGCTCTGCAAAGGCAGCATTGTTCTTCAGAACCGCCCCATCTGAGCTGTGGCCCCAGCAGCGCTGCTGAAACGAGGTACCTGCTAGTCTTCCTGGGATCCCGACGCTTTTGCCTCTGTTTTTGGCTTCTCGCTGCCCTCCCAACTCGCTGAGATGGCTATTTGTGGCGCACTCTTGGATTTCCGTTTTGATGAAGTTGTTAGAAGCCACCTCAAGTTCTATATCTCATACCAGTTGGGTCTTCTATTGTGCTCCTTTCCACTCCCTCCAAAACTGGGTGGAGGGTGAATTGCCCTGTGTGTGTGTGTGTGTGTGTGTGTGTGTGTGTGTGTGTGTGTGTGGTGGGGGGAGGGTGAGAATATTTGCTTCTCTCTCTCCTTCTAAATTAATATCTCTAAAGTTAAGTCTGCCTGAGTATAAAGAGATTATACTGATAATATTTTGAAATCAACATTTCAGATTAGACCATGGAAAAGTCATCATGGTCAAGAGAACAAATTAAAATTTCTGTCAGGGTTGGAGGTAGCTCAGTAGGACAGTGCTTGCCTACCAGGTGAACGTGTCATGGGTAGCACAGCACAGGGGCACAGCTCAGCGTGGCCACCTAGTCTGGTGAGTTCCCCTAGTTGGGACCCCAGTACAGATTACGCAGGGTCCTTGGCTTCCTTGCAGAAAAGAATTTCAGGACAAGCCAGAGAGCAAGTAACAAAGTTATAGAGCTTATTAAGTCCACACTTTAGAATATGTCAGGGGAGAGAGAGAGCGAGAGAGCGAGAGAGCGAGAGAGCGAGCGCTTAGCATCCAAGACACAGATGAGAACTTACTAAGGTAGCAAAGTGCAGGAAACCTAAGAGAGTGCTGGCACATATGTTCCCTCTAGTTTTATTTAATTTAGGCAATGGCCCATGTGATATCAACCCTGGGTGCCTAACTCTGGGTATCTAATGTGACAGGAGCCTAGAAAGACCGTCAGTCATAGGCTGTGGATGTGCCAATAAGATCAAAAGAAGTTTCATTGTTTAGGTTTTTCTATTGGAGGAACTTCCCTTTAGTAGAATGAGATTATATATTGTATAGGTTTAAGAAAAGACTCAGGAGGGAGCTGCCTGGGCATGTCTCAAAGAAGCACAAAATTACAGAGGGGAAGGCAAAACTCAAAGGTTACACACATTTTGACCCCAACCCTGGCTTATTGCTATTTTAACTCTTTCATTATTTAAAATGTCTCTCAAAAATAACATCTCTAGGCAGGCAGTCCTCACAGCAGCCTTCTTGGGAATTGTGTCAAAGTTCTCGCCTCTCAGCCGGTGAGATTCAAGCCAGGTCCTGGAGTAAAAGCTTTTTCCCTTTCTATGTCCCCCACATTTCTCTGTCTTTCTATCCTGCCTTACAAGGACCTGGGTTTGATCCTCAGCACTGAAAAGGAAAAAAAAAAAAAGCCAAACCAACCCAACCCAATCAAACAAACAAACAAAAAACTAAGCAACAAAAACAAACCAAAAAACCCACCAAACCAACCAACCAAATAAAAAAGCCTTCAAAAATATCTGCTCCAAATATTTCCTTCACATTGTGGCTGGTCTTCTTGTTTCTCTTAAAGAAGAGTTGGGCAAGAATGTATCTGAATAGATATGTGTGTTCCAACTTGGATGATTATGTACTTGGGGTGCCAAAAAATTTTATATACACAGGGGTGCCAAAAAATGTATACACATTTTAAGAGCTGTTATCTGATAGAGGCTGTTAGGCAGGAAGAAAGGGAATTCAAGGCCTCTGCAGCTGTCTATTTCCTAGCCATTTTCCTCCCAGCTGCCTGAGACATGAATATCAATGTGAGCTTCCCCTGAGACAAATGCTTTGATCTGGTGGTCAACACTTTCTTGGTGGATAATATCCTTGCAAATAGTATGGTTGCTAGGAGATTGTACCCTAGATAACCTTGTCTGTAACATGTAGCACCTTTACAAATGGTCTACTCTGTAACTAGAACTCTGTTTACCAACAAAGGGCACAGGTGCCTCCAGGTTCAGCCTAGGGAAGGGGACCCTCATTTGAAGCAGTGACCCTCTTATGATAAAGAGAAACACCTGTTTTATAACCTGGGCAGGCCAGCCTACACAGTGGGGTGAGAGAAACGTGATATACTTGAAGACAAGTTCAAAGAGAAGGGAGGAATATCTGTCCCCTTAATGAGAGAGGGACTTACCACTCCAAAAGTCGTTCCCTACCACACAGACGCCACAGTGTCCAGATGTCCACAGTTTGCAGTGATCATTCCACAATATCCAAAGGTGTTTGCAGTGTCCAATCACCTATGATTCTCAGCAATGTCTACAGCATGTTCAGAGCCACCCACAGAAGTTTGCAGCAGTCACCTGCTGTTCTACAATTCTACATAGAACTACATAGGAGCCGCCTGCAGCCTCCTTGGTGGACCTCTGTGATTCCTGACCTCCAACTCAGAAGTCTGAATGCTGCTGTGGGTGGATCTTCACAGCAGGACTGGCCCACTCTCTGATTTCTAGGTCAGAAAGCATAACTCTCCCTCTCTTGCTCTACCTTTCCATCTCCTTTTCCTCCTGCCAGTCTGACTCCCTGGCTATTCCTTCTCTCCTCTCCCCATGACAGCTTGAGTCTCTAGCCTGCTCACCCTGAGCCTGTCTGCCCTGCCTCTCATGCTCTTCTTTTCAACTCTAAGTAAACCATCTTTTAAGTTCTCCTCTGGGTACATTTATAAAGCCATTCATAAATGTGATCAAGGACTGAGGTTTGCTGCCCACTTCTTGCCATGGTAATACTGGACTCTGGGCCTGTGCTTTCTAGTAACATCATCCATGTATGACTTTTCAAAGTTAAGAGGTCCAGTGAAAGGATGCTGCTCCGACATGCACCTTTCTTGACTTTAAACCAGGCAGTGTTTCCTTATTCTGTTCAAAGGACTGCTTCACGCACTTATGCTAGGTTTGACACACACAGTGCTGTGTTTGATGGGCACAAGAGATGATCGGGGTCTCACACAGCAACAAGTCCTGCTTCTTCTGCTATGGGAACTACTTTGAGCACCTCTTGTAATTGCAGGCATCAAGCATGACTTGTATTCATCTTTCATTATCTATATATTATTATAAATTTAACACAGTTTTTTCCTTTCTTAAAATACATATACATTTTTTTTTTTTTGTTGTTGTTAGGTGCCGTCCTGTTGGTATCCAACTCATAGTGACCCTCATAGGGTTTTCAATAGCTGACTGTTTTGGGATTGCCTTGGGAGTGGGTTGCCAGGCCCTTCTCCCATTTTTGCAGTGCTGGGAATCAAACTCGGGACCTCAGAGACTGCAGCGCAGCACTCTACCAACTGAGCTAAATCCCAGCCCCATACATTTTTTAGTACACTTTATATATGATACATAGGTTCATCCCAAATATATGTTTGAATATATTCACATTTAGGGTAACATATGCATTGAAGACTAGATAATAATATCTTTCATTACCTTAAATTTTATTCCTTCAAATTTGTACTTGGGGTCTTCTTGGGGCCTGCTCACCTGTAAATCTGGGAAGTACTGTTATATACTTTTGTATACACTATGCAAAGGCATTTGACTGTGTGGATCATAGCAAATTATGGATAACATTGCAAAGAATGGGAATACCAGAGCACTTAATTGTATTCATGAGGTATCTGTACATGGGCCAGGAGGTAGTCAAGAAAGTTTAAAGTAAAAAAAGCTGCCTGTAAGGCTGTATCCTTTCACTGTACCTCTTCAATCTCTATGCTGAGCAAATAATCTGAGAAGCTGGACTTTATGAGGAAGAACACGGCATCAGGATTGGAGGAAGACTCACGAGCAACCTGTGTTATGCACATGGCACAACTCTGCTTGCTGAAAGTGAGGAGGATTTGAAACATTTACTGATGACAATCAAAGAACATATCCTTCAGTATGGATTGCATCTCAACATCAACAAAACAATCCTTACAACTGAGTCAGTAAGCAACTTCATGATAAACAGAGAAAAGATTGAGATTGTCCAAGATTTTGCTTTCCTTGGTTCTACAACCAGCCCCCATGGAAACAGCAATCAATAAATCAAAAGATGTGAACAGCCCAACTTTAATAGTTCTGGAAATAAAAATAATTATGCAATAATAATAAAAAAAAGAAATCAAAAGATGCATTGCATTGGGAAAAGCGGTTGCAAAAGACCTATTTAAAGTGTTGAAAAGTAAAGATGTCACATTGAAGGTGAAGGTGTGCCTGATTCATGCCGTGGTATTTTCAGTCACATCATACAATTGTGAAAGCTGGACATTGAATAAAAGAGAAGGAGAAGAGTTGATGCTTTTGAATTATGGTGCTGGAGACAAATATTGAATGTACCATGGACTGCTGCCAAAACAACCAACAGATCTATCCTAGAGGAAGTGCAACCAGAGTTCTCCTTGGAAGTAAGGATGGCTTGACTGCATCTTATATATTTTGGATATGTTGTCAAGAGGGACCAATCCCTAGAGAAAGATATCATGTTTGGGAGAGTGGCGCGTCAACAGATAAAAGGAAGACCTTTAACTAGGTGGATTGACACAGTGGCTTCAACAATGGGTTTAAATATCAAAAAGATCATGTGCTAGACACAGAATCTGGGAATGATTCATTCTGTTGTACATAGTGTTGTTATGAGTTGGACTGACTTGACAGCTGCTAACAACAGCTGTATACAGTAATCTGATACATTAAACTCATAAGTAAAGCGACATACTATTTCAAATTTCCATGTTATGGACTAATTATTATCTTAAGTGACTCAGCTCACTAATAACTTGCCCAAAGACATTTCACAACTTAGAAGCAGACCCAAGATGAGAACAGAGGCTTTGTGACTTCAGCTTGCACCCCCGTGCCCTTGTCTGTCTGTTCTCAGCTTAGTAACAACTTCTCTCAAAAGCTGCAATCACTTTATATGATTGTGTATTACTTTTATGGAATTAGACTGTTAGAAATAATGAGCAGATAATTAGTTAAAAGCAGATTATAAAACTCATTTAACTTGGGTAATACTGACATATTCTTTGCTTGGCCAGACTTTAGTCACCCTCTTGACCCTCTCCCAGGCTCATCTCTGCTTGTCCTTGTGAAATATGTTGTTGTTGTTGTTGTTGTTAGGTGCCGTCGAGTCAAGTCCGACTCCTAGTGACCCTATGTACAGCAGATCGAAACACTTGCCGATTCTGTGCCAGGCAAATGATCTTATTTATGTTTAAGCCCATTGTTGCAGACACTGTGTCAATCCAAATATAGTCTTAGCAAAAGGAGTTGTGCTCAGTTACTTTAGCCAGAACCCCTCAGCCTCAGTACCTAGTTGGGTTCCTCTTTGTCCCATACCCCAGGTACTCTCTCACCACCCAGGCTTATCTTCAGCAAGAACCCCATTAAGTCGGTGCTCCGGTCTGGATACATGTCCCTCAAAGGCCCATATGTTAAGGTGTGGTCACCAGCCTGTGGGGTTTTGGGGAGGTGGTGGAAATGTTAGGAGGTGGGGTCTCATGGGGGGAAGTTAGGTAACTTGGGGACATGCCCTTGATGAGGATAATGGTACCACTGTTTCTCTTCTCTCATTGCTTCCTGTTGCTATGAACAGAGTGACTTCATGTGTCGTGTGTTCCCTGCCGTGATGTGCTGCTTATTCACAGGCCCCAAAGCAACAGGGCCAACTGACCATGGACTGAAACCTCCAAAACTGTGAGCCAACATAAACCTTTCCTCCTTCTAAGTTGAGTAGCTCTGGTATTTTGTCACAGTGATGGAAAGCTGAATGACACAGTGGGCTTAGCCAGAATCCCCTTTGCCCTTGATGTTTCCTCTTAGCAATTTCCCATCTACTGACCCTGACCCTGCTTCTTGGCTATCAGTTCCCTCTTGCTCATGCTGTTTTCAGAGTAGATCCCAATCTCTCATCTTCACTGCAGTGACCCACTGCAGTGATCTCTGCACCTTTTGGAATGGGCCTCAACAAAGTCTTCTTTATTATGCTCCAACAAGTGTCATTGAACAATTTTCTCTTTAGCAGTTATGGTGCTGTGACTTATATAGGACTAGATTCATCATTGGACCTCTTTCTCAGTACCCTAAGTATGTGCCTTTGAAGCCTCTGGCTTTACTCCTGATCGGGAGTGATTGATCAGGATCCATTAGCAAGTCAGACTCAGGAACCATGGCTCTGGACAAATGCCTGTTTCTTGAGGCTGGAAAGGGCAGATTTTGATTCTTAAGATATGTGTGTGCTTCTTGAAGCTGGGGTAGAGTCCCTAGCTTATTTGGAAAGGTAGCTCCCGAGCTGGAAAGTCATGTTCCCTGTTCTCGTGTTCTGAGTGGGGATTGCTCCCTGACTCTCTGGGGGGACGTTGCTTCTTCTACCTCTGAGGCCCTTCTGTTCTCACTGTTGTGCTTCGGTCCTCCCATGGAACTTCTATCACCCCAAGCCCTCTGTTCTAGCCCCTGCCAACCATATGCACTGCTAACACTGTCCAACCCCTGTTCTTTCCCCCTTTAGCCCCTCAGCCACTTGGACTTCAGGACCTCTATGCTCCCTTGAGGAGAAGGACATGCAGTGCACTCCCAAGCCAATCCCGAAACAATCAGCCATTGAAATCCCTATGAGGGTCACTATGAGTGGGACCTGTCTTGGCACCTAACAACAACAACAACAACAACATGCTCCCCTGGGGCTTTCAAGAGACTCAGCCTCCACCCTAAAAAGCAAACGCCTGCAGCTGATAAGGATAGAAAAACCAAGCTACTTGAAAACTGGACAGATAATCTTAAAAGCTGCTCCATAAATTTTGGTAGAAGCTTGTGCCCTTATTGAATAGGTAACTTCAACTTGTCCCTTTTTCATCACAACACAATTTAGATAGAAACATAAGGTGATGATAAATGGACAAGTTTGTATTACATTGTTTTATTGCCTCATGACTAAATTGTTTTAAATGAAAGGCCTAAGACCTGATTGCATCTGTTTATCTGTGCATGTGCACATGTATGTATATGTGTGTATGTTATGTCCTGTGGCTTCCCCTTCATCCATGGTTTTACTTTCTATGGTTTCATTTACATGCAGCCAACTGCAATCCAAAAAGGTTAAATGGAAAATTCCAGAAATAAAAACTTCATAAATTTTATTTATTTATTTTATACTTATATTTTGGTTTTTGGAGAAAGGGTTTCACTGTGTAGCCCATGCTGGCCTGGAACTCGCTATGTAGAACAGGCTGACCTTGAACTCACATTGATCTTCCTGCCATCCAAGTGCTGGGATTGTAGGTGTGTGCCACCACCCCCGGCACCAATTCATACATTTTAAACTGCATGAGCAGTGTGATGAAATCTCGCACCATCCCTCCTGGGATGTGAATCGTTTCTTTGTATAGCACACTCACTCTGTATGCACTATCTACCTTTAGTCACTTAGCAGCCATGTTGGTTATCAGATCAACTGTTGTGGTATCATAGTGCATGGGTTTAAGTAACCCTTATTATACTTAATAAGGACCTCAAAGCACAAGACTAGTGATGCTGGCAATTTTATTACACTATATTGTTATAATGCCTGCAGCTGTAGCCCTGTGGCATCCAATCCCT